>CM061067.1:77271545-77579937 GCA_030762895.1 Sophora flavescens
TATGATCAAACAGTTTGCGTGCATCACCTAAACAACCGCGTTTTGCATATAGGCATCAAGGAGCCTGTTGTGAATGAGGAAAGAAGGAGGTTGTAGTTGGATTGAGTTAAGGGATATGCATGCAGAGATATATCATGACGTTAACAGTAAGCTATTTTTGATCATTTAGTTAGTAAAAGGTGCTTTGCATCCAGTAAGCTAGTTGGTCATCAGGAAGATACGGACTTCCTTTTTCTTGTTTCGCTGGTGCTTTCCACCTTTTCCAGTGTAGTTATAGTTTGGCTCTTTGCTTTCTAGCTTCTTGGTTCTAGGCTAGTGTAACATGGATCTTGCGTTGGTCCTGTTCCCTGAGGTTTCTCGGTTCGACTGATTTGTGCTCCTATTCAATATATCTTTTTGTTTATAAAAAAGATGTGGGATAATATAGCCTAAAATATCATTTTGTTTCCTTCACTTATTTTTTAGATTCAGTTTGATTTCCTAACTTTTAAAATGTTCAATTTGGTCCCTTAATTTATTTTTCAGAATCAGTTTGGTCCCTTAACTTTTAAAAGGTTCAATTTGATCCATTAATTTGTCTTTGTTGACCTAAGTTAGTCATCTCTGTTAATAAAGCATGTAACAGTATTAAATAAGTTTCAATTTGGTCCCTTATGTTTTAAATGAGTTTTAAACTATTTCTTTTAATTGTTAATGAGATTCAAACATCCTTAAAATTGTAAGCGAGTTTAAACCCGTTCCTCAAAAAGTTAGCATCGTTACTGACTCATTGACGAAGAGGACTAATTTGGGTCAGCAGACACAAATTAAGGGATCAAATTGAACATTTTAAAAGTTAAAGAATCAAACTGAATATAAAAAATAAGTTAAGGAACCAAAATGATATTTTAGCCGATAATATATTATATTACCCTTATTTCCGGTGGCGGATCTTAACCGAAAATTTTGGGAGAGCCAACTAGTCATTAGCTAGCATTATTTATTTCAAAAATTATAAGAAAAAAGATCAATTTTGGTCCCTGAGAAAAACACCGAGGTCCGTTTTAGTCCATGAGAAAACTAAAGTATCAAATTAGTCCCTCACAATTTCAAATTAGGGACATATTAGTCCCTCCGTTTGATCTCGTTAGACACCATCTGTTATCTCTGTGGATTAGGGTTTCATAGTTGTTAATTTGGGGCAGAGATCGGAGCGACATCGATTAGGTATCATTTTGGACATTTAAGTGTCATTTTTAGTTGCTTAAGGGGCCAGTTTCTTTTTATCATGTGCGTTCAAAATGATGTTGTTTTCGGAATTTTAGACATTTAAGTAAATATTTAATAACCAATTTATACTATAGAATTTGTAAATATCACATAACAATACTCCCAAGAAAGAAAACAGAATACGTCATTGATCTAGCGAACCCAAACTAACAGGAGGTTAACGGAGGGACTAAAATGTTCCTAGTTTAAAATTGTGAGTGACTAATTTGGTATTTTAGTTTTGTCAGGGACTAAAACGGACCTAGATATTTTTCTCATGGACCAAAATGAGCCTTTATTCAAATTATAATTATTTATATATAATTTAAGTGTAATCTTGATAGACGCCAATGTAAGAAAAAATTATATTGTTGACATATCACAAACAATCTTATTTATAACTTTCTAAGCTATTGATTGTAAAAGTAAATTTTTTTATGATATAATAATTTGGTAAAATAGGTAAATTAGTCCCATACGTTTATTTTAATTTTCAAATCGGTCCTATATGTTTTTTTTTTAAATTGGTCCCATACGTTTTGAAATATTTTCACGTAGTCCTTCCCGTTTCTCAACCATATGATTAATAGTGTCAAAACATACAGGACCACATTTGAATATTTTCAAAACATATATGACTTATTTGAAAAACTTCAAAACATATCGGACTTATTTGAAAAACTTCAAAACGTATAGAACTTATTTGAAAAACTTAAAAACGTATAGGACTTATTTATAAAAACGTATAGGACTTGCGTGAAAATGTTTCAAAACGTGTGGGACCAATTTGAAGGAAAAAAACATATAGGACCGATTTGAAAATTAAAATAAACGTATGAGACCAATTTACCTATTTTACCAAATAATTTATTGTTAGACTCAATGACTTAGAGATTTTGATATATGACAAATACAACTTAATGTGTATGCAAGTGTTTTTAGTGTCAAATTACAAAGACAGGTATCAAGCAGTAATCAACAAGTTCAGTGAAGCAATTAAAGGAGAATATTCAAGGAAGAACTTGAAGAAATCAAAAGAGCTACATGGAGGAATCAAAGAGCAAAGACAAAGATCAAGGAATCATCAAGACACAAGCTTAAAGGAGAAATTAGATTTAAGTCTTAGATGATTTGTAAGAGGAAAAAATATCTTAGTCACAAAATAGCTCATTTGAAAAGATGCATGAAGAAAATCAATTTTCATAACTTGCATTAAAAGGAATAAGTTTTCGTTAATGAAAATGATTTTTTGGAAATAAGAACAAGATTCTAATTCTGCTCGCCAATACAAGTGATAGAAGCGCTCGTCCAACACAAGTAATAAAAGCGCATGTCCACTGAAGCGATACAAGCGCTCGTTCACTAAAGTGACAGAAGTGCTCTTCCACTAAAGTGATACAAGCGCTCGTCCACTAAAGCGACAGAAGCGCTTGTCCACTGAAGTGATAGAAGTGCTCGTCCACTAAAGTGATACAAGCGCTTGCCCACTAAAGTGACAGAAGTGCTCGTCCACTAAAGTGAAAGAAGTGCTCGTCCACACAAGTGATACAAGCGCTCGTCCACACAAGTCTTTGGACTTGCTAAGACCTTAATGAGAGTATCAGTCCAATGACGTGGCATATGGAGCTCGTCTACTAGCTCGTCCGATGTAAAGTCTTAAATCAAAATGGCTAGATGGACGCATTTATTTTCAAGATGGACGCACTTATTTTCAAGATGGATGCGAATGCAATAAGAACCGATGTAGAATCTTATTTCAAGAACCAAGAATCAAGAAAACATATTCTGTTATCATATCCAAATCTGTTTCGATTGATCCCAATGACTATAACTTGTTTTCTATATAAAGAGGGATCAAAGGAACACTTTTACGAACATCATAACATATCACAGTTTTACGAAATCAATTGTGAAAAATCATTCATCATCTTTCTTGAGCTTATTGTGAAAAAGAGTGTTTCGTTCTCATAAGTGCTTCAATTTGTTTATCTGACTATTGAGAGTTAGGAATCAATTTTTCATTTTTATTTGATTTAAAGAGAGAGGGAGTCTTTCTGAGTGATTAGGGTTAGGTATCACCAAGGAAGAACATTGAGGCTCTTCACAAGAGTGTGGTATCTCGAGGTGAATGAGTGCTCTGTGGTGTAAAGGTTTTTCAAGCTACCTGGCTAAAGCTTGTGCGTTAGTGTGTGAAAACCCACAGGTGGAGTGGGGACTAGATGTAGGTCACAATGGTGGTGATTGAACCAAGATAAATCTGGTTGTGTGGTATCTCTAAACTCAGACTCTTTAATTTCTGTTAAAGTCTAAGAACCTGTGATTTTGATGTTTAAAGTTCAATATAAATTCTGTTCTTGATCTGTATAAACTATTGAAACCTGAGTCTGATTGTAATCAAGTCTGTGTTACCTGTGTTCAAAACTAAGTTGATCAAAACCATTATTCATTGCCGAAACTGAACTAATCACTGAAACTGAAACCTACAAGTTCGTTCTTGATTATTAATGCTTGTATCTGAAACTTGCATAACTTGTTCTTAATCTTTAAAGGCTTAATCAGTTTCTGTATTTTGTTATTATTGAGTTTTGAACCCGAACCTATTCTGAATTAATCTTTCTTATCCTCATCACCTTCTATTCAAGATTTTATATAAACCCTTCATTGATTTTGTAAAAGATCTTGAGGCCGCAACTCTGATTTGCAAAGTTTAAAGAGTGAAATATTTTAAGAAAACTCAATTCAGCCCCCCTCTTGAGTCGTTGAAGCCAAAACAACAATTGGCATCAGAGATAAACTCTTAAGTTTGGCTTAACAGCTATAAGAGTATGGCTTCCAATGACTGGTTAAATGAAGGGGCTTCCCTTGCACGCCCTCCTGCCTTCAATGGATCTGAGTATATCTATTGGAAGGAAAGAATGGTAATCTTTCTTGAGGCAGCAGGTGTTGACATATGGGATGCAGTAGAAAATGGACCATTTGTCCCCGCTACTGTAGATGCTAATGGTGCTCCAATAAATAAGCCTAAAACTGAATGGAATGAGGATGATAAGAAAAAAGTTCAATATAATGCACGTGCTAAGAATATTATAACATCTGCTTTAAGCCGTGATGAGTTTTTCAGGGTTTCAAATTGCAAATCAGCAAAGGAGATGTGGGATACATTGCAAGTAACACATGAAGGAACCACAGACGTCAAAAGAGCAAGAATGAACACCCTCATACATAAGTATGAGTTATTTTGCATGAATCGAGGAGAACCTATATCTGAAATGCAAAAGAGATTCACTCACATTGTCAATCAACTTGCTGGTCTTGGAAAAGCTATATCAAATAAGGATCAAATTAACAAAGTAATGAGATGCTTGAGCAAAGAATGGCAACCTAAAGTCACTGCAATCTCAGAATCTAGAGATGTGACAGCCTAAAACCCGGCATTACATGGTTACCCGTTGCGGAAAAGAAACCTATTTAAAACACTGGTTACTTTCGGAAAAATAACCTTTTATATAGGGTTTCTGAAAAAAGGTACTCAATTTTTTTTTTGTTAAAAGAAGTTAAGAAAAGGTGATGGACACTCAGAACATGAAAATAAACATCATTCATATAAATATAACTGTCCCACTTGAGATCTTAGGTTTGACTACAAAACAGGCCTAGTCGAACCGGCCAACGTACACTAAAACAGCTACTGACGAAACAGGTAAAAAAAGAAACATCAAACCGGGGATAGTGAACTGGGTACAAGACTCAAAAGATGGCTCTAAAGTCCTAGGGACTATCGAGACAACTCCAAAAGCCGACGAACGATCTACCAATGCCTCCTGCATGCAGAGTGACCACAGACGCTACCCCCAGACGAGATATCAGATGCCGGATCGATAACGTCACCGCCATCGTCGATAGGGATGTCATCATCTCCGGGATCCTGCGGATGGTACTCTAGCTCCTCCTCCTCCTCCTCCTCGACCTCTATCAGCTCAAGAGGCTCTTCCTCGGGATCCTCTTCGGGATCCTCCTCCACTGGATCCTCCGCAAGCGGTTCAACTTGATCAAAATGCTCATGAAGGAGACCAGTGACTTGTAGCGTATGAAGGTAGTACCATGGAGGTGGAAGCGCCACAGTCCTCATCTTGATGGTATGAACCCTTCGTACGGGCACTCCGTTAGCATTCGTCTCGGTAGTCGTGACTGGTCCTCGATACGTCGTGGTCGTCGCACCTTCATGTATAATCCAGTTCCCTGCCGTCCCAGCATGATCAAACACTTTGCTCCTCGAGCTCGACTGTGCCAAGGGAACGTTCGGATCCATCTAAAAGCACGCGCATATGTTGATATGATTTCTAGGCAAGTATACCTAGTCGTACAAGTAATACGGTGGTGAGACCGATATCGTTCCCACGAGGATCGGTTGCCAATTACCAATTCACAAATCAAACAACTATCTAGACTAAATGAAGAAAGATCAAAACATAAAATAAAGAAACAAAAACAGTAAAGTATTTTTGGTCTTTTTTGGGGGATTTTATCAAACACTTGGAGTGCAGAAAGAGGTGTTGGGATTAAACTTCACCAAACCTTTGCCTCATGCAATACCAAGACCACCAATCCAGTTTATGATTCAAATATTAAAATCAATCCACTAGATTACTCAAGCCCTGATTCCTCAGATGACAAGAGCCTAAATCCACTAATTAAACCCTAATTCCTTAGGTGGCCTAATTAGTGATTTGCATTAAGAGTAGGGATTACACGATTACTAATAAACCAAAATCCATTCCTAGATGCAAGGTTTACTAGGTGATTAATTCCAGATCAAGAATTGATAAGAACGTCCCCATTGCAAATCAAATCTCAAAATCAGTTCATGGACGACCAAACCAAAAAAAACATTAAGCATATGAATTAAACACTAATAAGAAGGCATAAACATAGATTAATCAATCAAAGCAAATACTTGAGGTTCATATTAGCTATATATAATCCCAACAAAAAGGGAATTTAGCTACTCATGGTAATAGAAATTACAAAAGAGAAAGAGATAAGGGATGGAGAAAACTCCATGAAGAATCCTCCAATCTCCTTCCAATCCAAGAGCAGAGAAAAACTCCTTTTTAGGGCTAGATCCTTCCCCCAGCCGCCAGTCTCCAAGTCTTCCCAGGGTAAAAGTGCTCCTAGGGTAAAAGTCCCTTTTTTTTCTATCCAGGGCTCTCTCTTCAGACCCCAGAGATTCTTTTTTCTGTCTGTTTTGCGCTCCTATTTATAGATGAGGTACGCGTCACGGCCGTGATGGCCATCACAGACAGGCCGTGACGTGTTCTGCTGTGGGCGTGCTTTCAAATTTTGGATCATCACGACCGTGACACTCATCACGGCTAGGCCGTGATCGCTTCTGCCTTCTCCAAATGGTCTGTCACGGCCGTGATGAGCATCACGGCTAGGCCGTGACAGCTTCTGACTTTTGCCTTCAGCTCTGCTTGATCATGGCCGTGATAAGCATCCCGGCTAGGCCGTGATGGGCTCTGCTTGGCTCATTTTCTTCACTTTTCAAGCTCTATCTTCATCCAAGCTCCATCATGGTCAATTTTGAGCATTTTACCTTAGTTTCTGCAAAACAACACCACACAACCGCATTACCCGTTCCAATGTAAAAGCTAACTAAAATCAAATTAAAATTGCCTAAACTATATGAAAATGCATGTAAAAATGTACATGAATTATGATGTGAAATCACACTATCAAATCACCCCAAGCTTATTCATTTGCTTGTCCTCAAGCAATCACTAAGGCCAGAAGATATAAATAATCAGAACATGGATAGTGAACCAAGAACACGAGTAACTAATCCAAGTAACAGGCATTTTCAAATAGTAAGAGACAATCAATTTCAAGTCCAATTAGAAGCTTAGGTTTCCTAGACTCATATTCTCACTGATTCGGGCACTCTTTCTCACCTCACTCTACTTTATTAATGAAAACACCTAAGAATCAAGAGGTCTTTACTTTGGTTGTAACGGGGCCATGGGATTGATCGTTAGGTGGGGAAATCAAGAAAAGGATTTTTCACGAAGGCTAGACAAAATATCAAGCATTTCAAAACATGACACCTTCTAAAATACCTTTTTGGGTTTTGATTCGTCTTTCCACCTTTCTTTCTTTCTTTTTATTTTATTTCTCACTTCCTTTTGTCATCCCCTTCTCTATTTTTTTTTTATTTCTTTCTTTCTCTCTCTTGAAGAAGGGGAGATTTTCAATTCAAGAGAAATATTTTCTGACTTTCTCACCCCATACTTTTTCAAACTACCTTTTTACCCTTTTGTGCAATACTTTCAAAGGTGCCATACTAAGTATATTCATCAGAATATTTCAGGGTACCAAGAAAAGTATTTTATTCTTTCAGGCTCAAAATTGGGTGACTAAGGGGTAGCATTTAATCAATCAAAGCTCAGAAGGCCAGAAAAATACCTAGTGCCTCAATCATTTTCAAAAATGTTTTCAAAAATTTTTAAGCTTCAAAACGGTTTCAAGTCAAGTTCTAGAGAATACAATCCAAGAGGAATAACACTCTATCACAAAGAATGGGGTAGATTTAGTGAGTACCCCTTTTTGGCTCAAAATATCTCACATTTAGTAGTTCAAAAATCAATGAGAAACACAAATCTACGGAACCACGTGCTAATTATCAACTATCAAGGATCATCTCAAGCATTTTTATTTATAGCCTTATCACAAGAATAAAAAAATTGGGTTCAACAATTTACTATCTCAATTTAATTGGCACTAAGTTCTCACAATTGGATGCATAATCTAAGCAAGGGGCAATCTAATCTTGTGATCATGCAAAACTATGCCTATATGAATGCAACATGAAAAATGCAAAAGTATGCAAAAGTACCCCTACCCTGACTTAAAAATTTACATTGTCCCCAATGTAAATAATCAAGTTGGAGAGAGGAGAAAAATGGAACAACTCACCGAGGTGGTAGCGGGTGCTAGATCACATGCCTAGTCAAAAGATGCTGGAAAAAGTGTCACGGCCGTGATGCTCGTCACGAGCAGGCCGTGATCAGTTCTGGTCCACGGGAGTTGGTCTGTCACGGCCGTGACCTCTATCACGGCTAGGCCCTGATGCTCTCTGATCTTCAGGGTCCTCTCATCACGCCCGTGATGGGTATCACGGCTGGGACGTGATCCTTTTTGATCTTCATGACTGGCTCATCACGGCCGTGACCAGTGTCACGACCTGGGCGTGATGGTTGCTGACTTTGTTTGGCCTTGACTTTTTGCTCTTCCTTCCTTCAGAACCTTCAAATACTTGACAATTCTATTAATCTATGATCTTATTACTCTTGATCTTCTCAAATTATTCAAGAGTTAAATATAAAAAACAAATGGAAAAGGAAAAGAAAATTTGGGCTGCCTCCCAATAAGCGCTTCTTTAATGTCACTAGCTTGACGTTGGGGAGCTTCCACCTGGATCCCATTGCTTGTAGCATAGGGGCCAGGAGATGCTCATCATGTGAGATCCTCCTCCCGGATCCCATGGTTTGTGGAGTGGCAATTGCAGAAGCAATATGAATATTCCCTCAATTTCTCCTGGGTCAAATGGCAAGTGATAAACCCCTTTTTTGACCTCTTCTGGCATACATGATCCATGAAGCACCTGAGGCTTTACTTGTTGAGCCAATTTTGTAGGATCCACACATGCATGCAAACCAATATATTTGTCCAAGGCAGCAATATCAAGATCCTTGGCAAGCATGGTGAAATATAGCTCCTCTTTGCTTTCCATCTCGTGTTCTTTTTCTTGTGGCTCATCTTCCACTGCCACTTCAACTTCACTTTGAACTATCCCCAAAACCAGATTTTGCTCAAATTGTGCTTCATGTGATTCTTGTATGAACTGTTTACAAATTTCATCAACTTGGATTTTGAAATTTTGCATCACAGCTTCGATACTATCATAGTTGGCTCTTGCTTTGGCCTCAGAGATGGATAGCTCTTGGGAATATTGTTCGAGAAAATTCCAAGGGTGTTTGATCATTCCATTCCCATTCCTCCTCACTTGTTCTTTCCCAAGGATTTGTGGAAGGTAATTCCTCTTCTTGTGGCTCGTCTACCACCACCACTTCATCTTCATGTTGATCCATTCCCACAACCACATTTTTCTCATTTTCTGCTTCACGTGGCTCTTCGGGAATTACTTGTAAACATGGTGGTGGTGGTGGTAAATATGAACAAAAGGTTTCCCATTCCTCCTTGGTGAATATAAGCTTGCCCATCATACAATCAACTTGTGTTGAATATGTAAGATCTCCCAAATCTAAGTCGTCTCCCCAACACAAGTTGTCCTCCAAAGTGTGACTTGAGGCTTCCTCATCAGATGGATAATAGTAGTTGTCCATTAATTGCATCCACCTTGCACAACCAACACTCAAAAGAAAAAATCAAATATATACAGAAACAAAAATAAAATAAAAAATAGAAATGTCTAAATTAGTTGCCTCCTTTGTTACTAATGATTTTGGCAAAACCAATCCCCGGTAACGGTGCCAAAAACTTGTTGATATGATTTCTAGGCAAGTATACCTAGTCATACAAGTAATACGGTGGTGAGACTGATATCGTTCCCACGAGGATCGGTTGCCAATTACCAATTCACAAATCAAACAACTATCTAGACTAAATGAAGAAAGATCAAAACATAAAATAAAGAAACAAAAATAGTAAAGTATTTTTGGTCTTTTTTGGGAGATTTTATCAAACACTTGGAGTGCAGAAAGAGGTGTTGGGATTAAACTTCACCAAACCTTTGCCTCGTGCAATACCAAGACCACCAATCCAGTTTATGCTTCAAATATTAAAATCAATCCACTAGATTACTCAAGCCCTGATTCCTCAGATGACAAGAGCCTAAATCCACTAATTAAACCCTAATTCCTTAGGTGGCCTAATTAGTGATTTGCATTAAGAGTAGGGATTACACGATTACTAATAAACCAAAATCCATTCCTAGATGCAAGGTTTACTAGGTGATTAATTCCAGATCAAGAATTGATAAGAACGTCCCCATTGCAAATCAAATCTCAAAATCAGTTCACGGATGGCCAAACCACAAAAAGCATTAAGCATAGGAATTAAACACTAATAAGAAGGCATAAACATAGATTAATCAATCAAAGCAAATACATGAGGTTCAGATTAGCTACATCTAATCCCAACAAAAAGGGAATTTATCTACTCATGGTAATAGAAATTACAAAAGAGAAAGAGAGAAGGGATGAAGAAAACTCCATGAAGAATCCTCCAATCTTCTTCCAATCCAAGAGCAGAGAAAAACTCCTTTTTAGGGTTAGATCCTTCCCCCAGCCGCCAGCCTCCAAGTCTTCCCAGGGTAAAAGTGCTCCTAGGTTAAAAATCTCTTTTTTTCTGTCCAGGGCTCTCTCTTCAGACCCTAGAGATTCTTTTTTCTGTCTGTTTTGCGCTCCTATTTATAGATGAGGTACGTGTCACGGCCGTGATGGCCATCACGGCCAGGCCGTGACGTGTTCTGCTGTGGGCGTGCTTTCAAATTTTGGATCATCACGGCCGTGACACTCATCACGGCTAGGTCGTGATCGCTTTTGCCTTCTCCAAATGGTCTGTCATGGCCGTGATGAGCATCATGGCTAGGCCTTGACAGCTTCTGACTTTTGCCTTCAGCTCTGCTTGATCATGGCCATGATGGGCATCACGCCTAGGCCGTGATGGGCTCTGCTTGGCTCATTTTCTTCACTTTTCAAGTTCTATCTTCATCCAAGCTCCATCATGGTCAATTTTGAGCATTTTACCTTAGTTTCTGCAAAACAACACCACACAACCGCCTTACCCGTTCCAATGTAAAATCTAACTAAAATCAAATTAAAATTGCCTAAACTATATGAAAATGCATGCAAGAATGTACATGAATTATGATGTGAAATCACACTATCAGCATACCCGGTACAAGAAGAAAATAACAGAACATACAGATGTGCAAGAGTGAGATACCGTCATAAGATATATCCCACAACAACTATATACATGATACATACATCTCATAATCATATAAGCAGTTAAATCATGCATATACATAACATAACAGTGTTATATCAAAGGGTCTCAAACCCGCACAGTCAACCTTTGAAAATATGCATGGTACTTCAATATCAGGCTCTAACTTAATCTCATGAGATATCAACAGCGTTTTCCAATGGAGAAGAATTGGAGTTGGTCAATCTCCAGCCCACCGGGCAGTTGCCTCCATACCCTCATGCATTTAAGGTCTCAGGACGAGCAACGTCACATATGCCTCTGAACCGGTCACATGGATTAACTCCCAGATACCACCTTGTATCTGATATGTAAGAAAGCACGTCTGCCTGGGGAAATGCACATGAGAAAATATTTTATTCAAAAGGTTTTCTTTGTGTTCATTCTTTTTTGCTGTCGCAGCTCAAAGCTAACGACTTAATCATCATTTCCCCATCGCTTGAAAACTCCGAAACATAGGACACACAGTTCGAATGCTCAATCGCAATGCCCGAGACCGATGCCACAGTCAAGGGTTGTGGTCATATAGATCACTTATGATTTTATTCATGTTTTGAACTTATCATGATAGGGACAATAGCCCACAACAACGAAATCAGAACGCAGTGTCCTCGATTTCGAGAATTGGACTCTCAGTCTAGAACATCATGAATAGGACTCATCCCCCGAATTAACACTGATCCAAGATCACGTGCGTATAACCGAATACTAGAGGCGACGTCTCGCGTACTAGATTCTCTTTCTTAAGTACTTATTTTTCGTTCAGTGAAAATCAAATTCAAAACCGAATCCTTGATAACCTATCTAGGCTATCGGAAAGTTTCTAAAACATTTAGGAGAAAACCTTTTCTTTGAAAATCTTTTATAAAACATCTTTGAAATACTTTTATCTTTGAAAATCCCCAATAGGATATTGCCAAATAATCTTGAAAGTTTTCACTTGAAGACACATAGTTCGAAAAGGATTTTTCTCTTGTATAACAATAGTTCACCAAAACCATTTCAACATTTAAAACAAGTACTTTAAGTTAATGAGCTTTTGGAAAAGAACACCAATCCTTTCATCTTCAAAGCTTATTAAGGTTTTTAATCCTTATAACAGTTGAGCACAGACACAAGTCTGGCTTAGCAAACTTTCAATCAATAGCAGTATATATTCTCAGTTCAATGCTAATATCACAGTTGAAAGCAGTTCATGACAGATATGCATTATAACATTGAGAACAATCACAGTTCAACATCAGATAATAGCATAACAGTTCAAGTACATTAGATAACCAAGTAAGCCTAATCAACATATAAATATCCAGTTAAACACATACACACATGCATACATTTATTGAATATCTTTAGGAAATCCCCTCTTACCTCATGTCGGAGTTAAGAGTTTTGGATTTGAAAAGAAGGTTCACGAACGTCCTCGCTTCTCTGGCGATGGAAGTCCAAGGTTACCAACATAAAATCATGAGTTAAAAAAAAATCAACTCGAGAACACTAACCACAAGGTATAGGTTCGGTTCATACAATAAACTAGGATTAGGGGTTTCCGAAATTTATGCGACTCTTGGATTTATGATCCTTAAGTGCTAGAAGTTCATAAACAACAATCTTTTAACAAAGTTGAATTAAAAATCCCACTAAGTACTTGACTTAGGGTTTCAGCCAAGCATAGGTAAATAGGCTAAGAATTTCTAAACTTTCCAATTTCTTTAGGTTAGCATCCATACATAGTAAGGAGCTTGAAACCATGATCATTTCGGAAAATGGAAAAATCAAATGTCTTAGACCACGAACTCTTAGGTTCGGCCTTAACAAGTTTGTGAGGTTAGAGATCTTTAAATCATCCAATCTTTGGACATAGCATCCTTTAACATGAAGGAGCTTTAATCCATAATCATCTTCGAAAACAAAATAAAATAACACATCCTAGGTCAAATGTTACATTCGGCCATCATAGGAAAATAAATCAAGAAAATATTTTAAACTTTCCAATCACTTAGACATAGCATCCTTTAACATAAGGGGCTTTTTAGTCCATGATCACTTTGGAAAACAAAACTCAACATCTTTGCCATAACCATTTAAGGTTTCGGCCTTTTCAAGAAATAGGGGTTAGAAATCTTCAAACTTTCCAATCTCTTGGACTTAGCATCCTTCTATATCAAGGAGTCTTAATCCATGATCATTTTGGAAAAAAAACTTAAACACCATTGCCTTAAAACTCATTGGTTTTGGTCTTTACATAAAAATAGGGTAAAAATCTTTAAATTTTCAATCACTTAGAAATAGCATCCTTTAACATAAGGGAGCCTTGGTCCATGATCATCTCGGAAATGAAACTCAAATACAAACTCACACATGTAAAAGTTGAAACAAGATTCACCTAAACCATACACATGGTTTCGGCCTCCTTAGGAAGAAGAGGTTATGAAACTTTGTTTTACACAACCTTTTAGTATGTGATAGTATGAGTAAATACAAAAATATAGAAAGTGGTTTCAACTCAAAAGGAGTTTTCTACCATTTTTGAGAGGTTTTAGAAGTTAAAATAATATAAAGGACATATGAAGAAAACTTTGAAACAAAAGATGAAACTTTGAAAAAGAACTACATATAAGTATTACCCTTAACAAGATGAACAACTTTGATGAAGAACTCTAAGAGAAAAGCTTGATAAAAATGTAAACTTTGTAAGAGAGAAGAAGAAGAAGAAGAAATGTAGTAAAGTGTAAATGTGAGAAATGGAGGAAAGTGATGAAGTGTGGAAATGAAGAGTGTTTATAGAGAGTGAGAGGAGAGGGTCACGGTTTTGGGAGAGGAAGAAAGAAGATAAGAAAGAAGGTGGGTTGCTTGTAGAGAGGATACAGAGTTAAGGTGATGTGATGTGATTGGAGAGAGAAAGATGAAAAAGTGAGATTTTTGAAAAAAAGTCATGATTCACCTTTTGAGGTGTGTCATAACCTTCACATCAAGTCACTTTAGGTCACTTCATCCTCTTGATGCTCTGCTCCATTGCATATCAGATGACTTCCCCGATCGTATTTCCCGACGATTTCGCCCGAGAAATCCATAAGATTTGGCCCCGAACAAGATTTTTCGAAAAACTCCAAACCCACACAAAACATCATAAAAACACTAACCGTCTCGTTCAAGAATTAGAATTTGGTCTCTAGCTCAGTAAACTTGTACTGGCAATGAGAACCTAGACCGGTTTTCTTCTGAATTTTCGACTGAAAATTTTACTATGACTTCATACGGTAAAACAACACAAGAAAACGATTTTATTTTAAATAAAATCATCCTCTGGATTTTATCAAAATTAAACACATTAAAGCATGTATTTACTGATAAAGAAGCATACGAAAAACATGATGTTACAAGAGACCTCTCATCAGTGACCATTGCCACATTGTTTGGAAAATTACAAGAACATGAATTGGAGTTGAACAAACTGGATGAGAGTGAAGAAACTGATAAAAGAAAGAAGGGATTGGCTCTGAAATCACAAGTCTGAGAAGTAAAAGACAGTGATGATGATGATTCAAAGACAAGAGGCAGAATCTGAAGAAGAGATGAGAATGCTAGTTAGAAATTTCAAGAACTTCCTCAAGAAGAAAGGAAACTTCTAAAGAAAGCCATCCACTTTTCAAAGGAGAAATTTCAGCAAAGGTGACAACTCTTCCAACAACATCACCTGCTATGAATGTGGAAAGATTGGCCACATAAAGCTTGACTGTCCAAAGCTGCAATAGAAGGACAAAACTGAAAAATTTGAATCAAAGGACAAGAAGTGGAAAAAGCCAAGAAAGGCGTACATTGCTTGGGATGATAATGATCTAGAATCCACTGAAGAATCTGAATCTGAGGAGGCAAACCTGTGTTTGATGGCCAGCAATCATAGTGATTCAAAAAGTGAAGTAAGTTCTAATTATCAACCTTCTTATGATGAATTGCAAAATGCTTTTGAAGAACTTCATAAAGAATCCATTAGACTTGCTATATTGCTAAATAAGTCTAAGAAAACCATCACATGCCTAGAAGAGAAAAATTATGTTTTAAACAAAGAGCTAGATGAATTAAAAACAGAAAATTGTGTTGTAAAAGAAAGATTGGCTACTGTTTTGGAACCATCTATATGCTCTAATTGTTCTAAGTGTTGTACATTGACTAAAGAAGTTGAAAAGCGGAAAAATGACCTAGCAAGATTCACAAATGGTAGAGATAACTTGAATGCTTTATTAGGATAGTAAAAATGTGTTTATGATAAGGCTGGAATAGGCTATAAACCTAAGATACATGAGAAATATTTCAAGAAATTTTTTGCTGCACCTAAGACATCAAACACACCTTTTGTTAAATGCAATTTTTGTGCTAGAAAAGGTCACACGGCTTCTACATGTCAATACAGAAAATCAGCATACAATAAATCTAAGTATATATGGGTTCCTAAAGGAACTATTGCTGCAACTAACCATGAAGGACCCAAACAGATTTGGATACCTATAGCAAAAACATGAAATTCTGTTTTGTAGGTGTGGTGGAAGGTCAAGAGCAAAAATTGGAATCATGACATAGAGCCTTCACCAAACTTAAAATGGGTAACAACCAAGAAATAATATTGATTGAATATGTTTTCTAATTATCATTATCAATGTATGATTGTGAATCTTTGTGTTGACTTAATATATCATTGTATAGTATGTCTACATTGTTGTATTAAAGTTATTTGATCAATCTTGGAATAAACATATGACATTCATGTCTCAAGTAGAACCTAAGAACATAGATGATGCTATAATTGATGAATATTGGATAATGGCTATGCAAGACGAGTTAAACCAGTTTGAAAGAAACCAAGTTTAGAAACTAGTGCCTAAACCCAAGAACTGTCAAGTAATAGGTACAAAATGGGTTTTTAGGAATAAACTAGATGAAAATGGTATAATTGTAAGAAACAAGGCTAGATTGGTAGCCAATGGGTATAACCAAGAAGAAGGCATAGATTATGATGAAACATATGTACTAGTAGCAAGATTAGAAGCTATAAGAATGCTACTTGCTTATGCTTGTATAATGGGATTTAAATTGTATCAAATGGATGTTAAGAGTGCTTTCTTAAATGGATTTATACAAGAGGAAGTGTATGTTGGTCAACCACCTGGTTTTGAGAATAATGAATTGCCTAACCATGTTTATAAACTGTCTAAAGCACTACATGGCTTAAAGCAAGCTCCTAGAGCTTGGTATGAAAGGTTAAGTAATTTTCTCATTGAAAAAGGATTTAAAAGAGGTAAAGTCGACACAACTTTGTTCACTAAGAAAAAGGCACACAACATTTTACTTGTACAAATATATGTGGATGATATAATTTTTGGTGCCACTAATGAGTATTTGTGCAATGAGTTTGCAAGTCTTATGCAGAGTGATTTTGAAATGTCAATGATGGCTGAGATGAACTTTTTCCTTGGACTGGAAATAAAGCAAACTGAAAATGGAATCTTTGTTAGCCAAACCAAGTACTGCAATGAGTTGATCAAGAAGTTTGGCATAGAAAATGCTAAGGAGATGGGTACTCCAATGAGTACCTCCTGTTATCTGGACAAGGATAAGCAAGGTAAACCTGTTGATGTTTATAAATTTAGAGGTATGATAGGCTCACTACTTTATCTTACTCCTAGTAGGCCAAATATCATGTTTAGTGTATGCATGTGTGCTAGGTATCAAGCAAATCCAAAAGAATCACACTTAACAGCAGTTAAAAGGATAATTAAGTATCTGTTAGGAACAAAAAACATGGGATTATGGTATCCCAAGGGAGCTACATGTACTTTAATTAGCTATTCAAACTCTGATTTTGCTGGTTGTAAACTAGATAGAAAGAGTACTAGTGGTACTTGCCATTTACTAGGAAACTCATTAGATTCATGGTTCAGTAAGAAACAATCTAGTGTGGCTTTATCCACTGCAGAGGCTGAATATGTAGCAGCTGGTAGCTGTTGTGTACAGGTTTTATGGATGAAACAACAATTAGTTGATTATGGTGTGCAACTAAACCAAGTTCCTATTAGATGTGACAATACAAGTGCAATTAACCTAACTAAGAGTCCCATAATGCACTCTAGAACTAAACACATAGAAACCAGACATCATTTCATTAGAGACCATATACAAAGTAGAGAAATTGAGATTGAATATGTTGATACAACTAAGCAACTTGCTGATATCTTTACCAAGCCCTTGAACAAGGAAAGCTTCTTTTTTCATTAGAAGAGAATTGGGCATAATTGATCAATCCTATATCTAATCTCTAAAGAAACTGTTTATATGACCGTATCTTTGTGTAAATATGCTTTGATTCTTGTATGATTTGATTTGGAATATCTATGAATGATTAGAAGAGAATTTCAGAAGAAATAGATTTGATCAGGAATATATACCCTGTGTTTTTAGTCTGATAAACTCAAAGATAACCCAGGAGTGGACTTTCATTTCCCTACACCTATCCCTCTATCATGAACAATTTTATATGCTATGTTTGAATGTTTAAATGCTTACCTTCTCTAATGCTTCGAATGTTTCTTTTCTTTACCTTTTTGATAATGCCAAAAGGGGAGGAAAAAGTATGATATAGAGAAAGGAAAAAATAACAAATTATACATGCATATGTTGAGGGGGAGCTTATAAGCTTACATGATTAATGGGGAGTAAATCAAATTCTGCTCTGTTAATATTTTTTTTGCTCTGATATACTTCTGCTCTGACTGCTCTGATATTATGATATAAATCTGTCAATAACAATTAGCGTCTGCTACACTTATACTCTGATCTTATAATTTGTTAAAAGATTTGTCATAATAAAAAAGGGAGAGTTTGTTAGACTCAATGACTTAGAGATTTTGATATATGTGATTGGCGTGTGACGCGCGCGGGTGTTGCACGCCGCGCTCTGCGATTCCGGCAAGTGTACCGGATTGCCGTCAAGTAATAAAAGATATCGAACCCACAGAGACTGTGTTCCCGAATCGCAATCTATTTCGAATTGAGTGAATCTGGACTTTTTAGAGGAATTTTATGTTTTGAGTAAAAAGGGTTTTGAATTTGAAATTAAAAGATAGATGAGCAGAAAACAATTAAAACAGAAAACAAATCTTTTTGAGGTTTTGATCTAAATGGATTCCTAGGGATTTGGGTTACCTTTGAGGCTGTTTATGTTACTAATCTGATTTACCTTTGTTGATTAACGAAATTGCCTTGAAGGCGAGTTTATCCTCTAATAGCTTAAGCTCCCTCTCGGGTTACAAAAGTCGTGCCCAATTGACCCGACCCCTACTCTCGTGGTAGTCGATCCCAGATTGGACCCTTTGCGCTTCGTGACAACTCGTTGCTCCTCAAGGGACGGCTTCTAACTCTCGTGATTTCAGTCCCAAGTCTGACTTCTATAGGTCCGACACCTAAGTTCACTGCTAGGTTCCTCCTTAGAATGTCTCAGTCATGCAAATAACCTAACTTCACCGCTAGGTTCCTCCTTAGAATATCCACGTCTCGCTGATAAGCGGCCGCCGAACTTTACGAGTGAAACACACTAGAAATCCTAAGTTCACCGCTAGGTTCCTCCTTAGAACGTCTATGTCACGCAAATAAGCGGTCGCCGATTTTACGATTGATTAAAACGCTAGAAATCATATCTAAAGCAAAATCATAATTACAAAGATATTACATCGAAATCAGCATCGTAAACAAAACTCGGGCAGAGCCCCAATCCCTAGAAACTAAGCTACTACTCCAGTCTTGCCATGGAGATGACAAGCTGGGTTGACAACATAATGAAAAATACAAAAATCAGAGAAGAGAGGAGGAGAAGAGAGATCTATGCCTAGAGTCCTTCTATGTGTGTACAAGTCTCAGATCATCTCCTCTGCATCTGCCTGGTCCATATTTATAGAAATTGGGAAGTTAGAGTCCCAATCCAACTCAAAATCTGATCTATTTCGGTTGCTTCTGATCCAAGTAATACGCGTCACGGCCGTGATGGATATCACGGCTAGGCCGTGACGGTCTCTGCTTCTGGAAATTCTGCAAACTTCAAATTTTCGCGACGCGAAATATGTCTCGCGATGCGAGCCCTCAGATTTTGCCCGTGATCTGTATCACGGCTAGGCCGTGATGTGCTCTGACTTGTGGTGGTTTTGGGTCACGGCCGTGATGGATATCACGGCCAGGCCGTGACAGACTCTGACTTCAACCTTTGTTCCTTTTCAGTTTTGCTCGATCATGGCCGTGATGGGCATCACGGCTAGGCCGTGATGGGCATCACGGCTAGGCCGTGATGGGCTCTGTTTGGCTCATTTTCTTCACTTTTAAAGCTCCATCTTCATCCAAACTCCATCATGGTTGATCTTGAGCATTTTACCCTTGATATCTGCAAAACAACACACGAAAACCGCCTTACCCGTTCCATAGGAAAATTACCCTAAAATCTAATAAAAATATGCCTAAACTACATGAAAATGCATGCGAAATGATAGACAAAGATGATGTGAAATCACACTCATCAATATGACAAATACAACTTAATGTGTATGCAAGTGGTTTTAGTGTCAAATTACAAAGACAGGTATCAAGCAGTAATCAACAAGTTCAGTGAAGCATTTAAAGGAGAATATTCAAGGAAGAACTTGAAGAAATCAAAAGAGCTACATGGAGGAATCAAAGAGCAAAGACAAAGATCAAGGAATCATCAATACACAAGCTTAAAGGAGAAATTAGATTGAAGTCTTAGATGATATGTAAGAGAAAGAAATCTCTTAGTCACAAAATAGCTCATTTGAAAAGTTGCATGAAGAAAATCAATTTTCATAACCTACATTAAAAGGAATAAGTTTTCGTTAATGAAAATGATTTTTTGGAAATAAGAACAAGATTCAAATTCTGCTCGTCCAACATAAGTGATAGAAGCGCTCGTCCAACACAAGTGACAGAAGGACCCGTCCACTGAAGTGATACAAGCACTCATCCACTAAAGTAACAGAAGTGCTCGTCCACTAAAGTGACAGAAGTGCTCGTCCACTAAAGTGATACAAGCGCTCGTCCACTAAAGCGACCGAAGCGCTCGTCCACTGAAGTGACAGAAGTGTCCGTCCACTAAAGTGATACAAGCGCTCATCCACTAAAGTGACAGAAGCGCTCGTCCACTAAAGTGAAAGAAGTGCTCGTCCACACAAGTGATACAAGTGCTCGTCTACACAAGTCTTTGGACTTGCTAAGACCTTAATGAGAGTATCCGTCCAATGACGTGGCATATGGAGCTCGCCTACTAGCTCGTCCGATGTAAAATCTTAAATCAAAATGGCTAGATGGACGCGTTTATTTTCAAGATAGACGCGAATGCAATAAGAACCGATGTAGAATCTTATTTCAAAAATCAAGAATCAAGAAAACAGATTCTGTTATCAGATCCAAATCTGTTTTGATTGATCCCAACGACTATAACTTGTTTTCTACATAAAGAGGGATCAAAGGTACACTTTTACGAACATCATAACATATCACAGTTTTACGAAATCAATTGTGAAAATCATTGATCACCTTTCTTGAGCTTATTGTGAAAAAGAGTGTTTCGTTCTCATAAGTGCTTCAATTTGTTTATCTGACTATTGAGAGTTAGGAATCAATTTTTCATTTTTATTTGATTGCAAAGAGAGAGGGAGTCTCTCTGAGTGATTAGGGTGTGGTATCCCTAAGGAAGAACATTGAGGCTCTTCACAAGAGTGTGGTATCTCGAGGTGAAGGAGTGCTCTGTGGTGTAAGGTTTTTCAAGCTACCTGGCTAAAGATTATGTGTTACTGTGTGAAAACCCACAGGTGGAGTGGGGACTGGATGTAGGTCATAGTGGTGGTGACTGAACCAGGATAAATCTGGTTGTGTGGTATCTCTAAACTTAGACTCTTTAATTTCTGTTTATATTCAAGAACCTGTGAATTTGATGTTTAAAGTTCAATATAATTTATGTTCTTGATCTGTATAAACTGTATTGAAACCTGAGTCTGATTGTAACCAAGTTTGTGTTATATGCATTCAAAACTGAGTTGATCAAAACCATTCTTGATTGCTGAAACTGAACTAATCACTGAAACCTGCAAGTTCGTTCTTGATTATTAATGCTTGTATCTGAAGCTTGCATAACTTGTTCTTAATCTTTAAAGGCTTAATCGGTTTCTATATTTTGTTATTATTGAGTTTTGAACTCGAACCTATTCTGAATTAATATTTCTTATCCTCATCACCTTCTATTCAAGATTTTATATAAACCCTTCATTGATTTTGTAAAAGATCCTGAGGCCGTAACTCTGATTTGAAAAGTTTCGTGAAAAGTTTAAAGGGGGAAATATTTTTAGAAAAGTCACATTTGGATGACAGCATAAAAAAATTTCACACTGATAATGTTTCAAAATTAAAATCTATAATTTTATCAAAGTTTCAAAATAATATACATAATTAATGCTTTTGAAGTGAATATATTAAAGTTATATACTTTTCATCTTTATCATAATTAAGTTTTTTCTTCAAAAAATGCATCAATATATCACTTCTAAAATACCTAAAGTTAATTACATAATATACAATATTTGTAAAACTGTGTTGATATTTTTTTATATTGAAACTTTTTTCAAAAAAGTTGGGGGGAGCCATTGCTCCCTCCCGCTCTGTAGAAGGTCCACCAGTGCTTATCTTCCTGATGAGGATGATGATTTCTGCTTGGTCAGCCTTCATAGCCTTGTCAATGAGAAATGGATTGTTCTGAAAATCGGACCAACCAATCTAACCGGTTGGATCAGGAACTGGTTAGGTGTCTGGTTCATTGAACCTTGGAATCGGTGGGGGCTAGTCAAGGACTGGTTGAACAGGTCCAAAATCCGTGAGAATTGGTCACAACCGATTAAAAACAGTGGCCAGAACCGGTTCGAACCAATAAAATACATATACATGATTTTTTATTATTTATTCGTCTTCATTGATTATTTTCTTATGAAATATATAATATCATTATTTTATGTTAATTTAAAACTTGATTTTTTCTTAAGTTTATTACTTAATATAAAATATAATATTAAAAACGTATATTTAACTATCACCGGTTCGACCATGGTTCAATTGCGGTTGAACCATTGAACCTTGAACTAGTACCTTCACCAATTTAATGATCGGTCTGATTTTTAAAACATTGGAAAAATGTGAGTAACATGTCTACGTGACAATCAAGGATACTATTCATACACCAATGAGCTTTGTGAGACGTTGATCTTTATCTTTTTAGGATAAAAAAATGTTATTTGTACACCAGACACAACAAGTGAGAACATGGTTAATGGGCTTATAAATCGTATGTGTTTATCTCTCACTTACTTTTAATTTTTTTTACACACACAATTCAAAAAATACATCAAAAATTAAAGGAAACACTATTTGGTGTTTTTATTTGGTTTAATTATTGAGTTGGTCTTGTTAAGTATCTAAATGTCTGATTTGCCTTTATCCTAAGTTTTGATGACTAAACATTTATCAATGATTTAATTGAACTTCATTTTGGTTACTGATCCGTCTACTTAGTGTACAGAATATCATTTTTAGTATATTTAACTCATGTCTGCTCTAAGACTATCTTGGTCAAAAGTGGAGAACAACTGCCTATTGAGAAAAGTCAACCCGTCTGCTGACTCAACTGGATTGTTGACTTTCTATATAAAAGAGCCAACCTGTCTAATGAAGCTCTCACTCGTCTATGGTCCTTCGATTTGGAACACGCAAGGACAGAAGAAATTTTGTGAGTTGTCTACTCAGTCAGAGGATGTTGTAGCTCTCTCTCTCACAAAGATCAAGAATTTCATAAGGTCAAACACTAAAATTTATAAAATGCTTTATTCCCTAGTACATCTGGAAGTTGCACGAAAAAGGAAATGTGCTCAGAGAAGTACAAAAGCAACATGAACAAATCTGATTTGGCTGCTGCACAAAGCATAAAGCAGTGCCCATCTCTGTTAGAGTACAACCAACGTTCCTATGTATTAAATGGTTGCCCAGAACGACTCTATTGCATTTAATGGAGCTCAACTCAAAGCCAAAAATCAGAAGGAATGTCACTAAAGGATTCAAAATGATTGAAGGCTATAAATAGAGAAGACATTGAAGATGAAGACATAGAGAACACAACATTCAAAGAGTCATTACTCTGCGCATTTATTTCTTCATTCTTTCAATCTTTATTCTTCAATCATTTGAAGTTATTACGCAGTCTTTCTATTCTTCGCATTAAATTTACTTTTTGGAGTGTTAGTGAAAGACTTGTAAATTGTATTTATTACAATCTTCTTTCAAACAAACCTAAGTGAGCCTGAAGAGGCTAGGTGTGCAAATAATACTTGTCTTCAAGCTTGGAGAGGCTAGTTGTGCAAAGAATACTTGTTGTCTATAACCTGATCAATTATAGTGGAGAAAACTTGATGCTGCTAAGGACTGGACATAGCCCTAGTTGTTAAGGAAAAGCTCGAAACCAAGAAAGACATCAAAACACCAAGGGCCATAACGTGTAGCCAAGAAAGGTTGCCAAAAGACACAGATAGACTTACCCCAAAACCAACCTCACATGAAATACACTCAACACTCCACTCACAATCTTTTCCTCACCAGACACACACCACCTCAACAACATACCCCAAAACCAACCTCACATGAAAAAACACTAAACACTCTAGCCACAAACGTTTATCACCAGATACACACCACCCCAAACTCACAAGAGTTCAACTCTCAAAATTCACAAAAAAGTCACTCACAAAAGTGACACTCAGACAAAAGAAACCCTCCACACTATAGAATAAAAAATGGCAGATAGGATGTCCAAACCAAAGCCACCACATCTTGCAACATAGAAAAAAGAATAGAACAAAAAGGTTACAGCAGTTAGAAAAAAACCTCACTAACACTTTGCAGAGCATCTTCTCCAAAAGATCATAAAATTTTTTGTCTCACACCTCACTCAAACCACACCAAATCAGCATTCGCACAGGCAATAGAAAAACCAGCATGAGGGTCACCACCAAGGAATGTATTAGAATTAAAAGGCACCAGCTTTTGTGCCAGCATAGGTAGATTACATGCTTTTAACGCACTCCAATGGGTTGACACACCAATTCGAAAAGCTAACACAGCCACGACCTGCCGCACAAAACAAATTCCAGGATCTACCAATAATCAAGTCAACCATTCTAATGATGTCCACTTTCTGGATATTGAAAATCATCACATTTCTTTCAGTCCACAGTGTCTAGATAACATCATGCCAGATAAAACCTCCCATTTTTCTTCTTTTTTCCCCATGAAAGAGCCATCTGTGTTGAATAAATGTTTCGTGACTTCAATTGGCTGGGCGACAGAGACCCTTAACCAACCATAAACCTTCCACCAAAGTCTTTGAGAAATAGTACATGAAAGGAAAAGGTGTTGTGTGTTTTCCAGTCAAGTATTACAGAGGGCACACTTAAGCTCATCAAGCGAACCCAACACACCTCTCTTGGATAGGTTCAGTTTGGATGGAATTCTGTCCAGCAGAATCTACTAGGAGAGAGCAAGAATCTTCTACGGTACTTTGCATAACCAAAGGACCCTAAGAGCAGCAGTAACTGGTGTGGAAAGGTTAAGCGCACCCGAGACTTTACTGTGCAAAAATCTATAGGTATATATTGTTGAAAAGCTTCCAGATGCATCTAAATTACACGCCCAATATTCAGATTTATTCTCAACCAGGCATACATAAATTAAAATCTCACTTAGTTCAACCACAAGTTCCCACTTCCACACAAACATCTCTCGCCTCCATTCCAACAACCACACCCATTTCCCATCCACCCAAGACTCAGCATTCTCTATCTTCAGATCCTTTTGTTTTGAAACACTGCAGATCTTAGGGGAAAAATCTTTTAGAGTCCCATTTCCAAGCCACACGTCTTTCCAGAAAGAGGTGTTGCCACATTCTTAAAGTTTTCCTCAACATTTATGCCAATAAAACTACTTTTGTGAAAATTCACCTTTAATCCTGAAACAATTTCAAAACACCTTAGGATTGATTTCATCGCCTACAAATTACCCCAGGACGCTTCCCCAACAAACAAAGTGTCATTCGCATATTGCAAAACGAGATATATTTTTGCCATTATCCACCCTGAAGCCTTTGAACAACCCTAAGTCAATAGCATTCATTACCATGCAATCAAGTCCTTCTGGAACCATTAAAAAGAGGAAAGGTGCCAGAGGGTCCCCTTGTTTCAGTCCTCGTTGGATTTTAACTTCCTCTATTGTACTCCCATTTACTGGGACCGACAAGTCCCCTTTGAAGATACATTCCTTAATCAAAGACCTCCATTTAAGACCCATACCAAACTTCCCCATCATATAATCTAGGAACCTCCAATTTACCGTGTCATAGGCCTTTTCAAAGTCAACTTTAAAAATCGTACATTCCTTCTTTTCTCTCTTTGCGAAGTCCACCACCTCATTGATGACAACTGCACCATCCAGGATGTTCCTGCCCGGAAGGAATGCTGATTGTGTGCAAGCAATAATTGGTTTCAACACCTTCCTAAGCCTGGCTACTCGGATTTTTACCAAAATTTTGTATAGGCACCCAAGTAGAGATATTGATCGAAACTTATAAAGCTTTTGTGGGTTGTTTATCTTTGGTACCAATGCCAGAAAATACGATAATATCACTTTAGGTAACTTTGCATTTATATGGAACTCCTCAACCATACCCTACACATCTAGTTTTAATGTCTCCCAAAATCTTTTGATGAATTTGAAGTTGAATCCATCAGCGCTTGGTGCTTTGTTCCCACCACAAGAGTTTATAGCATCCTCCAGTTCCTCCATTCTAAACGTGTCACTAAGAGCCAGGTCTTCATCATGAGAAATCATAGGAAAGGTTACCCCATCAAGCATCGGTCTATCCCATAGTGTCTCCTCAAAAAGCCTTTCGAAATGAGCCACAATTTCTGATTTTATTTGTACTAAATTTTCCACCCAATTTTGATCAACAAGTAGAGCCAACATTTGGTTATATTTACGGCTGATCGCAATACACATATGGAAGTAGGAGGTGTTAGCATCACCCTCCAAAAGCCATCTTTGTCTAGATTTTTGCCTAAGGAGGCTTTCATTGTCCCGCATCACTCTCCACAGCTCTCGCAAAACTTTCCCGCCTCGCTTAAGCTCATGAGATGAGAGTCCTGACACCTCACCTCTATTGTCAAGATTAGAAATAGTATTTTGGAGAAGACTTATTTTCCCATCAATATTCCTAAAGACTTCAGAATTCCACACCCTAAGAACATTCTTTAGTATCTTCAGCTTTTCTTTTAGGACATGTGCCTTCCACCCATCACAACTCAAACCACCCCAGCATTCCTCCACCACTTTCTTGAACCCTGGATTCGACAACCAGCAGTTGTTAAACCGAAATGGTTTTGGACCCCAATCCTGGGTCCCCATTCTAAGAATGATAGGGCAATGATCAGAAACATCTCTTTACAAAGTCCACAGTGTCATAACATCCCATTTTTGAATTCATTCCTCCGATAGAAGGAACCTATCCAGTCTACTCAGCCCTCCGCTCTATACCATGTCAATTTTCTCCCCAATAGAGGAGGATCAATAAACTCCATATCCATCATAAATTGTTTGAATTCCTCCATCTCTTGAGAGCTATCTGACGATGAAACACCCCTCCTTTCATTAGGCGCACAAACTGCATTGAAATCTCCTACTACACACCACAAGCCACTTCCAAACCCAAGTTTAGACATTCACAGTTCATCCCGCAGTTTTCTTTTTCCCACTACGATGCAAGAAGAATAAACATTTACTATATAACATTTTAGCTTATGGCAACCCCATTCCAACCCCCCCCCCCCCCCCCCCCCCCCCCCCGAAAAGCCAGTCTCTGAGTAGGAGAAAATTAGAGTACCACATCCTGAATTCCAAATACTCAAAGCTCAATCTGCATTGCCAATAGCCGGAGAGGGCACCCAGCCAAATTCTGTATCCCCCCACAATTGTTGACACAAAACTTCATGTATACTCTTTCTTTTTGTTTCTTGTATAACCAAAAAGTTTAGTTTCTCTGTATAGATAAGTTCGGTTATTTTTTTTTTTTTATGGAGGCTCCCAAACCTCATGTGTTGAATGAAGCTATCTTCATAAAAAAACCCTTGTCATCACCTTTTAAGGATTTAATCAGTCTATCTCTATCCTCCATCTCGCTAAATTTTCCTATGATATCTTCATATTCACCATCATATGTAACCCTAATTTTCCCCCCAATTCCCATGTTTTGGTTGCTGCATCTAATGAATAATCCTGAATGATTTTCCTATTGCAACATCTAATTGTATTATCAGAGACAGCCAAACCTGGATCTTCCTCCGAAGATTTGCAGTCTGTAGATTCCACCACAATATCGGGTCCACCTTGCACTGGAAGCTCCTCCCTACGTAGATTACCATTATCGAAACAGACCAATGTGGTATTTGATCGTCTGCCACACCCTCTATCTGAAGCTTAGTTCCACTCGTAGACGCTCCCTCTTTCTTCTGCATATGATTTGTTTTTCTTTGGCTCACGTTTTTTTTTTGTGTGTAGGTGGGGGTGGGGGTGGGGGGGGTGGACATCCTCCTAAACAACAGGTTTTCAGAGAACTTCCCCAAATTACTCCAGTCTGGTTTTCTTTTTCTTTTTTCCTTTTTGTTTCCCTTCATGCCCTCCAAAGCTAAGGACAATTTCTTTTCCTTTTAAAAAAATTGTGCTCTTAACCTGCCTGCGGACCTCCAGAGACTGTTGAGGAGAAGCATTGGATATACTTTCTTATGTGTTCCTAGTATAAATTTCTAATTGGCCCAGCTGCACTTTTCTGCCTAAAGCGCACCCCACCTCCTCACTAAAAGGCCCACATTGAGTTGTCCCTATAATTGTTTCACTAACTACTTGATGAGTGTGATTACACCTCATATTTATTAATCATTCTGCATGCATTTTCATATAGTTTAGGCATTTTTAATTTAATTTTTGTTAGTTTTTACTTTGGAACGGGTAAGGCGGTTTTTGTGGTGTTGTTTTGCAGGATTTAAGGATTAAATGCTCAGGATCAACCATGATGGAGCTTGGATGAAAATTGGGCTTGAAAAGTGAAGAATATGAGCCAAACAGAGCCCATCACGGCCTAGCCGTAATGACCATCACGGCCATGATCGAGCAAAAACTGAAAAGAAAGAAGGCAAAAGTCAGAACTGGTCACGGCTTGCCCGTGATGAACATCACGGCCGTGACGTGCCAGCTGAACCAGACCCTCACAAGTCATAATCTGTCACGGCCTAGCCGTGATGAGCCTCACGGCGGTGACAGTCCAATCACTGAAGAAGCGCCCAAGGCAGAAGCTGTCACGACCTGGCCGTGAAGGCCATCACGGCCGTGACGCGCATTACTTGGATCAGAAGCAACTGATTTGGATTTGATTTGTGTTTGATTGGGATTCAAACTTCCCAAATCTATAAATAAGGCTTCAGGCAGAGACTAAGGAGAAGAATTTTGGGCTGCTAATCTTAGGATGTAATTTAGGATCTCTCTTCTTCTTCCTCCTCTCTTTTCTGATTTTTATTTTCATGTTATTTGTAATCAAGCTTGTCATCACCATGACAATGCTTGAGTAGTAGTTTAATTTCTAGGGATTGGGGCTATGCCCAAGGTTTGTTTATGGCAATGAATTGATGTTATATCTTTGTTGATTGTGATTTTGCTTTAGATTTGATTTCTAGTGTTTTAATTACTCGTAAATTCGGTGGCCACTTGTTTGTGTGTCGTAGATATTCTAAGGAGGAACCTAGCGGTGAACTTAGGTGTCGGATCTATAGAATCAGACTTAGGACCGAAATCACGAGAGTTAGAAGCCGTCTTTCGAGGATTAATGAATTGTCACAAAACGTAAAGGGTTCAATCTAAATTCGACTACCACGAGAGTAGGGGTTGGTTTAATTGGGCACCGTTTTTGTAACCCGAGAGGGAGCTTAAACTATTTGAGGATAAATTCGCCTTCAAGGCAATTTCGATAATTAACAAGGGATAATCAATTTAGTAACATAAACGATATTGTTGGTAACCCAATTCCTAGGAATCCATTTAGATCTGAAAAACCATAAATTGATTTACTTTCTGTTTTACTTGATTGCATTCCTTATTTGATTTTCTAAGTTTCAAATATCAAAACCTTTTAAAAATCTTTTTACACAGTCCAGTTTTATCATTTAACAATTAGTTGCGATTTGAGATCACGGTCTCTATGGGATCGATATCTTTTTATTACTTGGCGACAATCTGGTACACTTGCCGGATCGCACGACATGCACTCGCACAACGCACATCACTACTTCAATAGAAGCCCATTTATCATTTTCATTAACCACATTAACTGGGCCCCTTTCATTTGGCCCAACCATGCTAACCGATTCTAGTTGGAAGTCCCCAGCAAGGTCCTTTTCACCATTTTCATTAACCCTGTTTTCTGACCCCACGCCGCCTACTATCTTTCTAGTATCAGACAACTCATCCTCCCCATGGTACGATTTCTCGAGTATCTTATGGCTCAGCACCTTTTCATTGTCAATCTGTACATCCCCTTCCTGCATAGCAGAGACTGTACGGATGTTTGAGTTCAAAAATTTGAATCAAAGCTCCTCCTTGTCGGTCACACCATATCGCTGGAAGCCTCTATCATCGACAGATCCAGGATACTATCAATGAACAAGTATGAGCAGTCAGTTGAACAATATCCTTTCTGATGCCAAGAGTCTCCAGTATACCTAAAGTCATTAACCCTGAATCCATCTTCAAACATTCTGATGGAAAAACAAAGATCGTTGATCTTGATTTGTACCACTTTGTTAATAATATTAGGGACACTCGTGGACACCAGTACAAGTCCAACATCAACCCTTTTCCTTTTACCAAAACAATCGTCCACCATAATGAATGGTCCTAGCGTCGACACAAGAAATTTGAAGAAATCTTCCTTCCAAGCTTATATTGGAACCCTAGTGATGTTTACCTAGTTGAACCGTTCTTTTGCCAAAGTTAAATGGATCCAAGGCCGAATTTCTTTAAACCATTTGGACAGAGTATAGCCTTCTTCAGTTAGAATAATCCCAATAGCATCCCCACCTCCTTCCTTTGTCAGCAACACAAAATTACCCCCCATAATAGTATCTGTGATGGAGAAAATCACTTCTCTTTGAAGATTGTCTTGGATGTTGATGGCATAGTCAAGGTTAAATGTTTGCCCCACAAAGCTCCCTTGCAGCCATGCTATATCATTATCATCAACGTTTAATGATAAACCCCTCAAATCATTGCCACCCTCCGCAATAAAACCTCCCCACTTTGTCAACCAACTAGAGGTTGTTTTTGTTTGTTATCCTTAATTGGAACTTCCCTAACTGCCCTTGCGAAAGAGACCCATTTCTGGTGTTGTTTCCCAAAGAACGGCTATGGTAAAACCTTGTAGGACCCTCTTTTTTTGCCGTAAACTCGTTTGTGTCGACATTACGATCATAACGTGGGATGTTGACTGTCAGCCTTGTACCACCAATCTGAATGATATTGAGTTTTTCTTCCAGAGCTATAGCATTTTGTACCTCTCCAAATTTTACAAAACCGAACCTGAATCCTTTCTTGTCTCTCCTCAGCGGGATATGGACATCCATTTCCTTGCCCCAATGTGCAAAGACACTCCACATCTCTTTCATGCCGAAGTCATCAGGAAAATTTGTGAAAAAGTATGATGTCAACCCATGAAGTTTGTTATGAGCCGCAAAACTACCTTTGTATTTTTTATGTAACCTCTGGCCAGAAGCATTGAGATCCTTTTCATTTTTCCAAACATTCCCCTTGTTGGATAGTTGTTTGATTAAAGGGAAGTGTCTCCCACCCCTGCTGGTAGCTCTGTAGCTGTGATTACTTTCTCTGTAGTCGTGTTTCTCTCAACCCGAGTCATGTTTCTCTCAACCCCACTTTCTCTCATCACTCTAGGTTTTCTCTTTTGCAACCTTGTTTGATTCATTGATTTTAGAACTTCAAGTTAATACCCTTTCTCTACTCATTACTCCATTAACCCCTCTGTCTCCTTTTCTTTTTTGTCTCCAAAACAAAAACCCAATTAAAAATGGAAGGATGAGGATCTGCTCCGCCTGCGATGCTTTGGACGCAGAATAACATCGGGGCAAAAATAGATTTGAGTACTCTGAACAAAATGAATCTTTTTTTTTTGTTGCCTAAGATCAAATGTCACTGACAATGTTTTTGAGTTCAATGAAAGGGAGTACCAGAGATCGGACGAGATCACTTGGTATGCATTTACATTTGGTATTTTCATTTCAAATATTTTTTTATAAAAAAATTGTTTACTTGATTTGGTGGTGAATTAATATAGTGTAATTTGGTTTCTAGTAGGGAAATTGTGGTTACTCTGCTTTTGGTGTTGCATTTATGGATAATGATGCTAGAATTATGATTTAATTTGTGGCAGATAGAGTGTTTGGACCGAGTTTTTTTCTTCTTCTTCTGAAACTAGTTAAGGTGCTATAAGCATCACAATAGTAGATTGACATCCCAACTATGTTGCACCCCAATCCCTATCTATCATCTACAGCACATCAACACCTTTATTAAAAGTAAAAAATAATAAGAAATACAAAAAACCATGGGTGGGGGGTGGGGGAGTTAATCCTCAAGATCGTGCGATTCATATATATTTTGAGTGGATTTTTATTCCCAATTGTACTAATTAATTGAGTTTGGTCCCTAAGTTTAAGTAACTGAGTTCTTAATAAAGTTTTACGTATTTTAGTTTAATTTCATATTTTTAGAGTTAATCTAATAATATTTTTTACTTGGTTGTGTTTGTAGGAAATAATAAAGTTTTGCACTAATTGGATATTGGGCTTCTAACAAAATGCATGGAAATTAAAGAAGCAAGCTCAATTATTTAAATTTGTTAAGCCACAACCCAATAAGAAATTGAAGGAGCATGACTAATTGTTAGAGAGAGAATTCAAATCATTTTGGAATTTGATTCCAAAAGTTCCGCACAAGGATCTTGGAAATGATATGGATTGGCATTAGTTTTGACATTGGGCTCTTAACAAAATTGAAGACAAAAAAACAAGGAATGGGAATTGCTGCACAAGAGGCCCACGAAGGAAGCTTTCAGGAAGTGCAAATTAGTAGCTATTGGAATTGGAATTGGCAAAAAGGAAAAGTAGCTCATGAAGAGCTAATGGACTGCAACTTAAAAATGAATACGTGGGCCTTGCTGGACATTCTACAGGTGGTGGTGGCCTTTTAATATTTGGAAAGAAAGAAAGCAGAGAAGGAGGAAATAGAAGACCTAAGGAAAAAAAAGAGGGCTCCAGTAGCCGCACAAGAGGAGGCAGCAAAATGAATTAATAAAAAAGTAACGCCCACCAGCGTGAAAAAAAGGAAAAAAGAATAGAGCCACACAACGAAGAAGAATAGCAGCCGCACAGGGAAAAAAAATATAGAGATAACTATACAGTTTTGAGGGGGAGAAAACGGAACAATCAAGAGAGTTGAAGCTGACGAGTAGATGCTCGTGATGACTATCTTGCCTTCGTCTTCTCTCGGAGTTTGTTCTATTTCTATTATGTCTAGCTAATTTTCTTTTGTTAGAGGTAGATGGAACTGCCTAGATAACTTGTTTTGATTCTGGATAATTACCTGTTCTGGTTTGTTTAATTTCAAGAGTTTATTCACTATTCTCATGTTTATCTACTGTATGGATTTTGCAATTGGGAAATTCGGATTTATAGTTGTTGTTTGTGAATAAACGATTTGCACGTGTTACTTAGGAATAAGAACACAATCAAGTTAACTTTTTTTTTTTTGTTGTTGAAATCATTCTTAATGCTTCTGCTAATTATCTAATACTCAAGGAATTGAATTAGTAGTTTAGATAGAAAGGTTTATTCACCTAAGGAATTGGGGGATAAATTACAAAACTCAGTTTCTTGAAATTGGATAAACTGTTCAAGTTAATTTCCAGGATTGAATAAGTAGGACAGGCAGGGAAATCGATCCTCTAACAATTTCTTCTTTGATTATTAAAATCCAATTTTCTGTGTTTTATTTTCTCGCTTGAAAAATACCAACAATATTTTATGTTCTTTGTTAAGTTGTTGTTCTTACTTATTGGCGAAAGCCACTTTCAAACCATTCGGTTACTCAAACGAAGTTGAGTTGGTACATTAGTAGTTAGCGGTTCAATCCTTGAGGATGATATTTTTTATTACTATAGTTAGCGATTTGGTGCACTTGCCAACTTTGCTCAACACGTTTTTGGCGCCGTTGTCGGGGATTGATTTTCTTTAATATTAGTTGTGCCAATGAAATCTCGATTTGAGTATTTTATTTTGTATATATTTGAATTTTTCTTTTGAGTTTTGTTTTTGTTAGGTGGATGCAACACATGGACCATGACTACTATTCAAATCAGGAATATCAAATTGATTGGGTCGTGCTTGACTGTATCGGTGCTAACAATGTAAAGACATACTCCAATGAGGAATGGAGATCACATTTATCATCTTTACCACCACCACCACACTTTAAGCTGAATCCTGAGGTGCTAGAATTTCTTTGGGAGATAGATGCTCAACTTGTGATCCAGAGCATACAGAGTAACAAGGCAGAAATAAGTACCATGATTCAGGGGTTTGAAATGCAAGCTGGGAAACATTCTAAAGAGCTAGTAGCACAACTAAGTGTCATGATTCAAAAGTTAAAAGCGGAAACTATGGAACATTTGAAAAAGCTAGCCGAGGAGCCACTGGAAACCCATATTCAAGAGAATGTGGCTGCGGAGATGGATCAAAATGAAGATGAAGTGGTTGTGGTAGATGAGTCACAAGAGGAAATATCTTTCACCATGCTGGCCAAGAAACCTGAAATTGCTGCATTGGATAAATATGTTGGCTTACATGCATGTGTGGACACTGCAAAGTTGATCCTTTCCACTTGTCTGTCAAATTTCTTTGTGAAAATAACGTTTGACCCGGGAGGAAGTGGGTTCATTATTGTACCTAAAGAGGTCAATGGAGTTTTCACACACTTGCCAGGAGGAATTGAGGGGAGATTCATCTTGCTTCTGCAATCGCCACTCCACAAGCTATAGGATCCGGGAGGAAGCCTTTACATATTTAGCATCTCTTGGCCCCTATGATACAAGCAATGGGATCCAGGTGGAAGCTTCTCAATGAGTTTTCTTAACCCTTCTCTTTAGTTTATTTTCATTTTCTTGTTAGTTTTGTGTTTCACATGTTTTAGTTTGTTTGGGTTATAATAAAAATAATTTTTTTTTATTTTTTATTTAGTTTTGTTAACTTGTTAGTTTCTATAAAACAAAAAAAATTGAAAATTTAGAAAATAGAAAAAAATTTGATTGAGATATATATTTAGTTGCTTTTTCTTGTATGACTTGCCTATCTTGTGCTAATGTTTTCTCTGTTTTGAGATATATATTTAGTTGTGCTTCATGGTATCTCATGACAAAAAGGAAGGATAGGAGGCAGTAATGATGGTGACCTCAAGTTTGGACCAAATTTTGGAAGCGCAAGATAGGGGAGTATTCTTTTCTTTTTCTTTATTTTGTTCTTAATTTTTTCTGTTTGTGTGCTATTTTATTTTTGAGTGTTTGCAAGTTAAGGTCATTACCATTCTTTGAAAAATAAAAATAAAAATAAAAATAATAAGCATGCTTGTGTGGAACCCCATTCTTGGTAATTTCATTGAATTGTGCACCCACCATGTTTGTTTTCCTTTGATGTGAAGATGACACTTGTGGTTTAGTTTGTCATTTGAGTTTGTTCTTGAATGGATTTCATAACTTTGGTGCATTGTGTTAAACCTTGTTGATTAAAGTTCATGGCTATAAAATTTTGGTGAGAATTAATTAGATTGCTTAACTTTATCCTTGTGAGTCATTTGAGCCTATAATTGTAAATTCTTTCTTGTGAGTGCACCATTGAAATTCATGCTCTTGAGTTTGCTTGGTTCTTGTTTGAAGTTCATGATTCACATGCATGTTATAAAAATGATTTGGCCCGTTTTTCATGTAGCTACTTTGACCAAATAGTCAACCTGAATTTTTCCCTTTGCTTAGCCTATTTGAGCTTTAAATATATATCTTTGTTTGTTTTACCCATGAGCCTTACCTTAAAAAACAACGTTTCTAACCAAACCTTAAAGGAAATAGGAGAGCATTGAATTATTGTGAGTGGGTTTGACATAAACGAGGGGGAGAATATTGTGCTTATATGTTGGTGAAAGGAAGGAATGGTTACCAAAAAAAAAAAGAGACAAAAAAATGCAAAATAAAAAAATATGAAAAATGGAATGAAATACTTGGGAAAAATAAAGTGGTGCTTTGAAAGAAAAGAAGACGAAGGAAGTCAAAAAGAAAGAGGTGGGAAAAGGATTGTATGCAAAGCATGGTTCTTTAAAAGTAATTGTTGCTCTCATATTTCCTTTGGTGCTAGCTTGTTTATCCTTTCTTATCCTTCCCATTTACCTTAGCCACATTACATCCTAAATAAAGTCCATTTGATTTATGCATGTTGTGAATTGTGGATGAATGATTGAGATGAAAATCAAACTTGAAGTTGCATGGTTTCTATGTGGGAATTTGAGTGATACACTTGCAATTATTACCCACATAAATTTGAGTGATTGAGTGAAATTGCACTATTGTGAGTAGTTGGGTGTCCAATAGTTCTTCCTTAGTTGAATTAGCCATGTTCTTTAATTTTTCAAGTGTGGAAATATTGGTGCATTGCTTTTGTTTTGTTATAAGGTGATTCTTTTGTTTTAGGATTTCTTACATGGTTGGGTGGTGCATTGCTTTGTTATTGTTAAGTTAGGGTGTCCATTGAGTCGATGTTTGCTTGGTCTGTTGTCCTTAGTGTTTTGTGTGTTAATTGAGTTACTTTTGCTTGGGGACAAGCAAAGTTTTAGGTTTGGGGGTGTGATAATCCTCTAGATACTGTGATTTATATATATTTTTTGAGTGGATTTTATTCCCAATTGTACTAATTAATTGAGTTTTGTCCCTAAGTTTAAGTAATTGAGTTCTTAATAAAGTTTTACGTATTTTAGTTTAATTTCATATTTTTAGAGTTAATCTAATAATATTTTTTTACTTGGTTGTGTTTGTAGGAAATAATAAACTTTTGCACGAATTGGATATTGGGCTTCTAACAAAATGCATGGAAATTTAAGAAGCAAGCTCAAATATTTAAATTTGTTAAGCCAAAGCCTATGAAGAAATTGAAGGAGCATGACTAATTGTTAGAGAGAGAATTCAAATCATTTTGGAATTTGATTCCAAAAGTGCCGCACAAGGATCTTGGAAATGATATGGATTGGCATTAGTTTTGACATTGGGCTCTTAACAAAATTGAAGACAAAAAAACAAGGAATGGGAATTGCTGCACAAGAGGCCCACGAAGGAAGCTTTCAGGAAGTGCAAATTAGTAGCTATTGGAATTGGAATTGGCAAAAAGTAGCTAACAATCATGAAGAGCTAATGGACTCCAACTTAAAAATGAATACGTGGGCCTTGCTGGACATTCTACAGGTGGTGGTGGCCTTTTAATATTTGGAAAGAAAGAAAGCAGAGAAGGAGGAAATAGAAGACCTAAGGAAAAAAAAAAGAGGGCTCCAGTAGCCGCACAAGAGGAGGCAGCAACATGAATTAATAAAAAAGTAACGCCCACCAGCGTGAAAAAAAAGAAAAAAGAATAGAGCCACACAACGAAGAAGAATAGCAGCCGCATAGGGAAAAAAAAAGATAGAGATAACTATACAGTTTTGAGGGGGAGAAAACGGAACAATCAAGAGAGTTGAAGGCGAACGGTAGATCTTTCATGATGACTATCTTGCCTTCGTCTTCTCTCGGAGTTTGTTCTATTTCTATTATGTCTAGCTAATTTTCTTTTGTTAGAGGTAGATGAAACTGCCTAGATAACTTGTTTTGATTCTGGATAATTACCTGTTCTGGGTTTGTTTAATTTCAAGAGTTTATTCACTGTTTTCATGTTTATCCACTGTATGAATTTTGCAATTGGGAAATTCGGATTCATAGTTACTGTTTGTGAATAAACGATTTGCGCGTGTTACTTAGGAATAAGAACACAATCAAGTTAACTTTTTTTTTTTGGAGTTGAAATCATTCTTAACGCTTCTGCTAATTATCTAATACTCAAGGAATTGAATTAGTAATTTAGATAGAAATGTTTATTCACCTAAGGAATTAGGGGATAAATTACAAAACTCAGTTTCTTGAAATTGGATAAACTGTTCAAGTTAATTTCCAGGATTGAATAAGTAGATCCTCTAACAATTTCTTCTTTGATTATTAAAATCCAATTTTCTGTGTTTTATTTTCTCACTTGAAAAATACCTAAAATATTTTATGTCCTTTGTTAAGTTGTTGTTCTTATTTATTGGCGAAAACCACTTTCAAACCATTCGGTTGCTCAAACAAAGTTGAGTTGGTACATTAGTAGTTAACGGTTCAATCCCTTGACGATATTTTTATTATTACTACAGTTAGCGATTTGGTGCACTTACTAATTTTGTCCAACAGGGCCAAACCAAAACCCATGTGAAAAGCCAACCATCCCTAATGGAATCTATAGGAAATACAACCAAATCTATTTTGGTTAAAATCATTAAAAATAAATCTAGGAGGAAAATCCCATCAATAATTACAACAATTAGAAACACCATAAGATGCTAATTTATCAACACATTTGTTGCCCTGTCTAAAGACATGTGAGACAACAAAATTCATTTTCTTACTCAAATGCACACAATTGATCCATCTGTTCTTAATCGTCCAAGGCACCAAGCTTGAATTTTCAAATGCAGCAACTACCAATTGCGAGTCACATTCTAACCAAAGACTTGATCATCCATTTTGTCAGCAATCTCTATAGCTGTTATAGCAGCAGACATTTTAGCAAGCAAAGAAGATGCAATCCCTAGATACATAGAGAAACACCCCATGAATTCTCCTCTGCTTCCTCTAAAAATTGCTGCACAAGAAGCATGTTCAGGATTTCCCCTAGAAGCTCCATCGGTGTTACTTTTCACCCAGCCGCAATTTGGAGGAAACCAAGAAACCTGTGTAATTTTTGGTGCTCTGGAGATATGGCCCAAAATGCTGAAAGATTTCAGTATGTTGAATTCTTCAATTGAGTTTGACATAGTTCCTATAGAAATGTTACCAGACAAAACCATAACAGCAGAAACCAAATGTCTAACAGATCGGGTAGTATGCAAATAATTGTCAAACCTAACTTTATTTCTACTAACCCAAATATACCAGAAAACATGAATCACAGCAGATAGTAAAATATCATAAACTTGTGATGAAGCAAACTTACACCTCTAAAACTACCTATAGGCGGTAGGGGTCGAGTTATTGATGTGAGATGGATCCACAAAAAGGAGGGTTCTAGTTATAATCCAGAAACGATTCGTATATATATTTCACAGAAACGTGAAATCAAAGTAGGTGATAAAGTGGCCGGGAGACATGGAAATAAAGGTATCGTTTCAAAAATTTTGTCTAGACAGGATATGCCTTATTTGCAAGATGGAAGACCTGTTGATATGGTCTTCAATCCATTAGGAGTACCTTCCCGAATGAATGTCGGACAGATATTTGAATGCTCACTAGGGTTAGCGGGGGGTATGCTAGATAGACATTATCGAATAGCACCTTTTGATGAGAGATATGAACAAGAGGCTTCGAGAAAACTAGTATTTTCTGAATTATATGAAGCCAGTAAACAAACATCGAATAAATTGATATTTGAAACCGAGTATCCGGCAAAAAGCAGAATATTTGATTTAAGAACAGGGAATCTTTTTGAACAGCCTGTTATAATGGGAAAGCCTTATATCTTGAAATTAATTCATCAAGTTGATGATAAAATACATGGACGTTCCAGTGGACATTATGCCCTTGTTTCACAACAACCCCTTAGAGGAAGGGCAAAGCAAGGAGGACAGCGGGTAGGCGAAATGGAGGTTTGGGCCCTCGAGGGATTTGGTGTTGCTCATATTTTACAAGAAATGCTTACTTATAAATCTGATCATATTAAAGCTCGCCAAGAAGTACTCGAATTACCATCATTGGAGCAACAATAACTAAACCTGAGAATGCTCCATAATATTTTCGATTGTTAGTTCGAGAATTACGATCTTTGGCTCGAAGCTGAATCATTTCCTTATATCCGAGAAGAACTTCGGATTCATAGGAAGGAAGCTTAATTGGACTGAATCTTAATTTTTATTTTATGTTCTATGATTGATCAAGTATAAACATCAACAACTCCGAATTGGATTAGTTTCTCCTCAACAAATAAGTGCTTGGGCAAAAAAATCCTACCTAATGGCGAGATAGTTGGGGAGGTAACAAAACCCTATACTTTTCATTACAAAACCAATAAGCCTGAAAAAGATGGATTATTTTGTGAAAGAATTTTTGGGCCTATAAAAAGTGGGATTTGTGCTTGTGGAAATTATCGAGTCATCAGAGATAAAAAAGACGACAAACAATTTTGTGAACAATGCGGAGTAGAATTTGTTGATTCTCGGATACGTAGATATCAAATGGGCTATATAAAACTGGCATGCCCGGTAACTCATGTGTGGTATTTGAAACGTCTTCCTAGTTATATCGCGAATCTTTTAGATAAATCTCTAAAAGAATTAGAAGGTCTAGTATACTTCGATGTGTGATTTGATCAAAATTCTTATTGTACAGATTCCGAATGAGAAACTGTCATTCCATTCAATTGAATTGGGATGCCCTGGATCCGACATGTCTCTTTGGCTGAATAACATGAAGCTCAGAATTATGAGGAGTGTATTGAATACTCCAAAATAAAAAGGGAATTGGTCTATGGTCCATTCAGTAATAGCTGTACCTCGTGAAAAAAGATTTTTTTGTGGAATTTAATATTCCATATTTTTCTTTTAGAAAGAACTAAATTTCAGTTCAAATAAGCAAATATATCATGGTTACAGAAGTCCTATTCATCGCATATAGGCTTAAGGACATCATCGTGGCATAACCGTCGAGGTGAAGTCTGGACCTAAAAGGTTTGAAATATATCTTTCTCCGGTAGAAAGAGAATGAATGTTCATTTGATCTTGATCCTTGCGGATTGAAAAAGAGACTGCACTGGACCCGCACGACCTTCCCGATAATATCCATAAATGACTTGTTTTTGGTAAGATATGTACATTACTATATGTAAATTCGGATGCATGGTACACATCGGTACTCCAATGCATTTCTCCCTGAGTCGAGAATAAATATGTTTTCGAACCCTTTCTTTGAAATTCAAAGTGTATGTTCCCGCGCGAATCTCAGCAATCACTTGTTCTGATTCTACATATTGATCATTTTGAGCTAATAGAAAACTTCTGGGCGGAATAGTCACGTTATGTATAATATCGTCACTTTCAATAGTTACATACAAGTCTATATAACATAAAAAAGCGGGATGCCCATGACGTGTACGCGTAGGATGAACCAAATCTTCATTGAATTTTATTTTTACATTATAAGGTGCCCGCACATTTTATGCAGTACCTCCTGTGAATACTCCACCGGTATAAAAATTTCTTAATGTTAGTTGAGTGCCCGGTTCTCCAATAGATTGGCCCACGATAATACCTTACACTTCTCCCTAATTCCACCAGGTCGCCATGAGTAGGACTCCGGCCATAACATAATCGGCAGATCCAAGATGTATTCCTACAAGTAAAGGGCGTTCGAATAGATATTGGTTGTGTTTGAAAGGTTATGAATCGATTGAGAAGTCCAATCCCAATATCTTGATTTCTAATGGCAATGCATCGTGAACCTATATATTTTTCGTCTGCTAATAAACGACCAATTAATGTTTGGATCAAAATTCTTTCCGGCATCATTCCATTCCGGGTAGTCACCGAAATCCCTCGAATGGTACCGCAATCGGTTCGACATACAACAATGTGTTGAACCACTTCAACAAGTCTGCGTGTAAGATATCCAAGATCCGAAGCGTTAAATGCAAAGATCCACAACCCCTTTTACGGCTCTCGTAGCAAGAAATGATATATTCTCATTAAAGACAGATCCTTCGCGTAAATTGCTTTGAATGGGTAAATCAATCATTTGTCCTTGTGGATCCGAGCATTAACCCTCTCATACCTACTAATTGGTGTACTTGAGATGCATTTCCCCTAGCTCCGAAAAAGACATCATATGGACTGGATTAAAAGGGTCAGTCATTCGAAATTTGGATTCATTTCTTGTCGCAAATATTCACTTGTAGCATACCATATCTCAATGGATTGCCGTAATTTTTCTACCGCATGTACATTCCCATAATGATGATGTTTTTCCAAAATCAAACTTTGTTGTTCAGCATCTTTGACTAGCCATCCCTTAGAAGGGATTGTTAAAAGATCATCAATTCCTAATGAAATGGATGTAGCAATGAGCTTGATGGAACCCCAGAGTCTTTACTTGATCCAGGATGTGTGATGTATATGCCATTCAAGTGATCTATTAATCTGCTAATAAGTCGTTTAATGGCAGTTCCACCTATCACTTTATTATGAAAGACTAGATTGGCCCGTTCTGCCATAAGTACCTCCATATTCCGTTCAGTGGGGTTCGACAATGGGTTTGAGTCAATGATTGGAAAACTTCCTTTTCTTTATCTTGATTCACGTAGAAATTTAGAAACTAAGATCATAGTTGAACCAACTGGGAAGACCTGAATTCACACCGGTATCCGAAATTTACTTAGCCTAGATACCATATGAATGGGCCCGGCAAAATCCTTGTATAGCTTCTTCGATTTCTCGATAAAAAGAAATATGACCAACAGTGGTTCGAATGTATATACAACGAATTTGTTTTTTTATACTTCTGACTACTAGATAATGCCCATAAATATCATGATAGGTACCTAAAGATTCGTAGTGAACTTCGATAGGAGCTTCACTTGACGAAATAACGCGTTGATCTAGTAGCCACCGGAGCCACAAAGGACTGTCGAAATTGATTCTTTTACGCCGATAAGCTCCAATTGCATCATAGGAATTACAAAAAAAGGTTCTTGTTTTTTCGTATACTTATAGTTATTTTCGTGAATTCTTTCATTTTTAGAATTTCTGCGATTACGCGGATTATACCTATTTGCACAAATACCTCGACGATTCCCGCTCGTTAATACGTAAAGCCCAATAAGCATATCTTGAGTTGGTACGGAAATGGGATCCCCAATAGCCGGAGACAAGAGGTTCGTATGAGAAAACATAAGTAAACGAGCTTCTGCTTGAGCCTCCAAAGATAAAGGCACATGAACAGCCATTTGATCCCCATCAAAGTCTGCATCGAATCCCTTACTAACTAATGGATGTAAACAAATAGCGCGCCTTCGACTAAAATGGGTTGGAATGCCTGTATGCCTAATCTATGCAGAGTGGGTGCACTATTCAAGAATACGGATGCCCCCGCATAACTTCTTGAAGTATTTCCCATACAATGGGTTCTTTTTCCCGAATTTTACTCTTCACAACTCCTATGTTCAAGCAAAATGTTTTCGAATTAAACCACGAATTACAAATGTCCGGAAAAGTTCTATTGCTATTTCACGGGGCAATCCACATCGATGTAATGAAAGTGATGGACCTACGACAATGACGTAACGCCCGAATAATCAACCCGTTTGCCAAGCAGAGTCTCACAAAATCTTCCCTCTTTGCCCTCAATTAAATCTGAAAACGATTTGTAAACCTTATTATGACCGTCTCTCATTGGTTGTCCGCGGATTCCATTATCAAGAAGCGTATCCACGGCTTCTTGTACCAATTTCTCCTGACACATTACTAATTCCCCTGGCGTAGATCTACTTGTTGTTAATAGATCAAAAAGAGTATTGTTCCGATAGATAACTCTTCTATAGAGTTCATTAATATCCGAGCTCATTAGTTTACCCCCGTAGATTTGAATAATCGGTCTCAATTCGGGAGGCAGAACTGGTAAGAGACATAAAACCATCCATTCTGGTTCTATATTTGTTCGAATAAAATGCTTAGCTAATTCCATGCGTCAAACCAAAAAATTCTTTCTTCTTCCAACTTTTCGATCTTCCCATTCATTTTCATTGTCCGTGGATCTCTCTTCCCCTAATTCTTTCCATTCTACCAACGAAGAATCAATAAGAATTCTCAAATCCAGATCGGCTAATTGTTCACGGATAGTGATAAGCCTGTGGCTTATCTAGTTTTATAACTAGATGGACTGTGGTTTTTGTGCAAATTATTCGAGTTCACTCTCGTTTTCGCCCAAATTTGCCTTGTTTTGTTCCTAAGTTGGACTTTGACTCGTTTTGTGTCTTTTGTGTAGTTTTTAGCTTATTTCGGATAGAATTATGCTTTTGTTTGCTTTTGGTGTTTTCAGGTCAATAAGTGAAGCTCCGGGAGTCAAGGAAAGTCAAGAAGCAGTGGAAAAAACACTTCTGGAGATACTCGCCTCGCGAGTGGATGCTCGCCCCGCGAACAGGATGCTCGCCACGCGAATCATGGAGACCTGGAAGTCAGAGACCATCACGGCCTAGCCGTGATGAAGGTCACGGCTGTGACAGATTGAAGTTGGAATACTCGCCCCGCGAATACACTCTCGCCTCGCGAGAATCCAAAATTCAAAGCGCGCCAATACTAAAATTCGCCTCGCGAAGGAGTACTCGCCCCGCGAGCGAGCAAGAATCAGAATCCTTATTTAAAGGCTGTTGCAGATCAGATTTAGGGATCCAAGTTTTCCCACTTGTTTAGATCAGTAGTTACGAATCCTTGTTTTCTCTTTGGAGCTGCGTCTCCCTTTTCTTTTTATTTTATCATGGTGGATATTTCGGATTGCTTGTCTATGAGCATGAGGAACTAATCCCCTCGTCTGAGGGAACAATGAAGCCACCCATGGCGGTGTAGATTCGATGTGATGTATGTCTTTCTCCCTTGTCTCAATTTATGTTTTCCAATTCTGATTTGAATGCGTTGATCATATGTTTTGCGTGATTAACTAGTTAAACGTGTTTGAGGCCGAACGGCGATTCACGTTTTAGAACTTGAATTGGGATCACTAATCGAATATTGCACGAGAGTGAGTAGGAGATTAGTGCAACCTTGTAGGGAACAAGAATTAATCAAATTCGAGATTAGGATTATGAGACCTAGTAAGTAATTAATCCAATCGTCGAATACGTCCTAATGAGCACGAAAGTGGATTTAGGAGAATTTGGGGGTCCCGGTTGACATTGTAATTGAACTTAGGGAGGAATTCATCATCACTTGGGTATGCATATTGGGTAGGTGGATTTGTGACCTTGGACATTTTAATTTCAGATTTTAATAGTTTAGTTTTATTAGATTTGTTAATTGAATATCGATCCTCTTATTCTCTCTCCCTCAACCACCTTCTGTAACTTGACCAAACGTATCTGATTTCCCGCGGATTAGTCGAATTGGTAGCCCAATCCCTGAGTTCGACCTCGGTAATTACTTACCGTGTTTCTTTTATTACTTGCGACGACCCGGTACACTTGCCGGTGACTCAACAGATAGCACCGGCTCCACTAGAAATTTCTCGATTTCGAAATATATCGAAACCTTGGGTAGTAAAAAAAAGTGGGATGTTGTATTTCCAGGATTGGATTTCATATTCGAATGAACCTCGTAATCGTAAGAAAGTGGATTTTTTAACTACGGGCCTAGCAAACAAAAAATTTGGATAGGATCCTATTCAATAGGATCTCCCCCTTTCAAAATCAGACGTGAAAGTTTCCTCTCATCCGGCTTAAGTAGTTACACCAAATAAAGATAAAGAAAGGGGTTTCCGCTTTCAAGTTCTATAAAACCTCTAATCTAAAAAAAGCTTTACTCTTTACTCAAGTTATCAATACAATAAAGACCAAGCAACATTTCATTGATGCATTCTTCTTTTTATTTAGATTTTCTGAATTATTTATCCAATCCAATTTTAAATTACAACAGAAAAGAAATGAAATGTAAAATTCTTGAGTAGTCTACCCCCTTCAAATGAGGAATCCTCTTAATTTAATTCTAAATTAAAGGAGTATCCTGGAATTCATAAGAGATTTCCTTGGTAGTTCAGAAGGGAACTTACACCTCAAAAATACGTGAACAACAGATTCGTCACATTGATAGCATAAGTTATTCACTGATACAGTAATTACACCTCTCTTTATAAGATTTTCATCTATAGCAACCTTATTATGCAACAATATCCATATAAGAAAGGACCTAGATGGAGGAATATAGCTTTTCCAAATATTTTTACCCCAAGAAACTTCCTGAACATAACTATTAAGAAAGGAGTAAGAATCTTTAAAAGTAAGCAAACCATTTTATGAGTTTTTCCAAACTAAACAATCCTCTGTATCCAAAGTTGGGATTACCACCAATTTGATTTGATCAGCTATACAGAGGAACTTACAAGATAACTGAGAGGGAATCAACCATCTCTTATCCAAAATGAAGTCTGCAACCATAGCATTAAGTTTCTTCCTAACAGGATTAGGAATCTGCAATAAATCAGATAAAGATTGCTCTAACCAAAATCATTGTAGAAATGAATTCTATCACCCTTACCAATCAGCTAGCAACTCTCATTTTTTCACAATTTCAAGATATTGCCTAATACCCGGCCAAATAGATGACTTTACAAAATGTCCAATTGGAACATTATGCCTCAAAAACCTAGACCTTAACAGTCCTGCCCAGTCTTGTTCAAAGGAAAGCATTTCCCAAGTTAATTTCAATAAAGCAGCATCATTAATAGATTTTAAAGATCTTAATCCTAAACCACCTGCATCAATAGGAGAACCTACCCTTTTCCATGCCACAGTGACAATCCTTTTAGAGTATATGTCACCTGACCATATAAAATTCTTGATACATCTATCCAAATTCTTAATCATAGAACTATGCCATGCATATATATGAAAACTATATGCAATCATGCCATGAATGATGGGTTTCACTAATTGTACTCTACCCATAATTGAAAGAAGATTGCCTTTCCATGCAGGCAATTTTGATTTAATCCTATCAACAATATTCTGTAAATGGATTGTTCTAGGTTTTCCTTGAAATAAAGGAACACCAAAGTAGCTAAAAGGTAGACTACAGCTGTAAAACCTAAAACATTACTAATTTCAAGCCTTCTCTTATTAGAAACAGCATCAACATAGTACCAGCACTTGCCAATACTTAGTTGCAGCCCTGATATCTCAACATAATTCCTGAACAAAGTCGTCAAAGCTACTAAATTTTTCCTAGTTTCTTTACAAAAAAAAAAAAGAAAGATATCATCAACAAATAAAGCATGGGAAAGAACAACATAACCTATTGAACCAATCACTTATTTTAAAATACCAGACATAACCAAATGAGTTATGCCTCTACTTAACACATCCTCTGCTAAACAAAACAAAACAGGAGATAGGGGGTCTCCTTGTCTTACCCTTCTCCTGCATCTAAAGAAACCTGCAGGTCTTCCATTTACAGAAATAAAAATTCTAGCTGACTGAAGTATCTTAGCAATCCATTTACAAAACTTTGAATGAAAACCAAAAGCTCTCAAAACCTTTAAAAGGAATTTCCAATCCAAAGTATCAAATGCTTTCTTTATGTCACATTTAAGAATAACTTTGCCACCAAAAGACTTATAGTCTAGCATGTTCACAGCATCCAAGGCCATGCAAATACAGTCATGAATATCCTTACCCTGTATAAAACCTCTCTGCTATGGAGAGATAATCTTAGGTGCAATAGATGCTAACCTATCAGCAATCACTTTAGTTATTAATTTGAACTGAAAATTTGCCAAAGCTATTGGCCTAAAATCTACAATTCTATCTGCACCTGAGAATTTAGGAATTAGAACTAATAAATTCGAATTTAGATTTGGCAAAATCCATGAATCAGCGAAGAATTGCAGAACTGATCTATGCATATCCTCCTTAATGATATCCCAATATTGTTGATAAAAACACCTCCAAATCCATCCGGACCAAAAGCACCTGCTGAATTCATAGAAAAGGCAACAAGTCTAACCTCCTCCAAAGTAGGAATGTTGGTCAGTGCAACATTATCCTAATTAGAGACCATACTAGGAATTATGTTTTCCACTAGGCCATTATCAATACAATCATTATTAACAAAATATAAAGAACTATAGAAATCTAAGACATGTCTTTCTATATCTTCCTGATTATCTAGAATCCTATCATCCTGCCTTCAAATGGATAAATGTTTAGAATAATGTTTTACCTTGGCTATCTTATGAAAATAAAATGTATTCCTATTACCATAAGAAAACTAATTTAAGCTTGCCTTTTCTCTCCAAAACCGCTCCTGGAAGTGAAGAGCTTGATTTAAATCAACTTGTGCCTTCAACTCCAAATCATGCAAGCTATTCGAATAGTCTACTTCTGAAGTCTGCTTCTGAATACTGTCTAGTGATTCCTGAGCAATAATGACTTTATGATGCACATTTCCAAAGATGTTCTTGTTCCAAATCCTCAATTCATCCTTTAAATTTCTCAGCTTTTGAGGTAGCACAAACATATGGCAACCTACTACAGGCTTAGCCCAAACCTCCTCAATCAAACTCCCACAATCAACATGATCTATCCACATACTTTGAAATATAAAAGAGGAATGAATTAAGGAAGAACCATTCTTGAAATTCAAGAGAAGAGGAAAATGATCAGATTGATTCCTTGTTAGAGTACAACATGAAGAAGATGACCAAAACTCCAACCAATCATCATTACAAATCCCTCTATCAAGTCTTTTCTCAGTGTGAGCTAAGGATTTCCTTCTATTCGACCATGTAAACTGAGCACCCCGAGTATCCAAGTGAGTAAGAAGTAGCAACAAAACTTGTAGTGAAGGCTTCCGTGGAAGGCGTCAATGGTATGAAATGTTACTATCTGATTCAAGACTAAATCACAATGGGGATGTGATGTTTTAGCATTGGCCGATCAGAGGGAAACGGATTCGACTTCCCTGCCTTCGTGGCGGGTAAAGTCACCTACCTTTCGCTAACGTGAACCGTTGGATCCAGATCTTTGTTGATTTGTCTATTCATTTATTTTTTTAATCATAAGTTTTATTAAATCTATTTTTCTCTCGTATTCTCTACAATTACAATACTCACAATGATATTCCATGTGTTTATTACATGTATCAGTGGCTTCATCTTTTAATTCTTGTATCAAGTCTTTTAATCTGTTTTGATTTGTTAAATCTATCATGCTTAAATAGTGAACAAATTTTTCTATGTATAGGGTACTCATTATTAATTAACTAGTACTTAACTCTGATACCAATTCGGTACCACTCTATCTTTTCCCAGGTAGTGGTAGTAATTAGACATAATCTGGATGATTATTTTCATGTATAATTTGAGTTACAAGTAGTTCATATCCATAGTCCATTATTTCGTCATCTATCTCCATTATTTCTTTGATTAGTAGTTTTCTTTCTTCCTCACAAAACGCTAATTGTACCCTTTGCATTATTTGTTTTAAATAAAGTTTTTCTTGCCAGTATTGATGTTTTAATTTGTTAATTATTATTTGCTTACAATCTATGGGTATTTTCATTATTAAAATACTTAATATTTCTCGATCCATTCTAATCGTCTAATAAATCCCATTCTTCATATGTATCCGATAATGATAGTCTATCATATTCAAAAGTTAATCATATTTCTTCCATGTAGTTCCATTCTATATCTAACGAAATAATTGCAAGATAATAATCTTCTTGTCTACATTGAGTCTTTATTTTTTCAATTATTAATTGTTTACAGTCGGTAGGTAAATCCATTACTAAAACACTCAATATTTCATTTTCTGTTTGATTATCAAACTCATAATATATTTCCATTATTTTAATCAATATCTTCAAAAGTTGGTGCTTTTAATTTAAAATAACTAGTTGATTGATCTGACTTTAAAATCATTTCTTCTATTTTTTCTATTTTTTCTATTATTTGTCTTTTATGTTTTTATCTTTTATTTCTTATATTAATCAGTTCTTTTTCCTTTTCTATAATATATTTTTCCATCTGTTTTCAGTTTTTATCTTCCTTATTTCTTTTAAGATGATTATCATAAATATTCATCAAGTCTTTTATATTCTTTTTATCTTGATTTATTTTATTATAAGATTTTTCATAAATATTTCTTAATTCTTTTTCTTTGTTCATATTCAATTTCTCAAATATTGGGCTAGATCTCTTACTTGATTTGATAATTTATCTATATTTTCGTCTTTATTTTCTTCTGTTTCTGGGAAAGTAATTGGCTTAGGGATCTGCCTAAAACTTAGTGATTTTGGATTTCTTATAGAAATTCCTAATTCTGTTAAGTCATTTCTTTTAGGATAATAAATCTTTCCTATTTCCTCGAAAAGTATTGGTATATCTATTCTGTCATTATTTCTAAACGTAATACTATGATGTGAATTTGTTAGTGCATAATTGACACAATAAGTAATTGAGAAAATCTTATCTCCTGATCTCATTAAATTATTTCTTAAAAATATATGTTCCATAGTTAGAGTTTGATCTAATCTTTGGGTGTCTAATGGTATTCCAATATTTGGGTGTATTTCGAATTTTAACTTAACGTAGGCTAAGTTTCCTTCGATTACTCCTAATATTTTATCCTTAGGATCTGTTATTCTATCATCCTTTAGAACTAATTCGATTGGTGAATCTATTCCTTCTTGAAAGGTTGCCTTAATTAAGACTTGTATTGCTCCTATATGAATATAACCTATTTTCTTTCTATGTGATTCCTTTTTTAAATTTCTTTTTAACTCAATTAATTTCTTCTTATTCAATAATTGTATACAGGTGTTTCCCTGTGTTTCAGATATATCTATTGGTGTTTCGTTAATTATCTTTCCATAGTATATTATATTTTCTTTCTGATTGAAGCGTTTCATTATTCCTCCTAGTTTTTTCATATTTGCGTCTTTAGATAAATTCAAGTCCTCCTTCTGAATTTTTTGAAAAAGTTTTGGATCTATTAAAATACTTCCTTCATAGTTTCCGTCTTCTTCAATAATTTGTAAATGTTCTACATCAGTATTATTGATTATTTCTTTTTCTATTTCAGACATGATTAGTTTCTAGTATGAAAGTAAATAGTTGATGAGTTGATGAGTCATACCTGATCTGGGGGTTTGAAGTGATTCTGGGTTTCTTGGTCCACCGCAGCTTCCGTCTAATTTAAGTTGGAATTTCAACGAGTAGTTTGAAGTAATGAAAGTAAAGTAGTAATGAAGTAGAGGAATCTATGAAAGTAGTTTTGTTTATTTATAAACAGTAGTGAAGTACATAGAACATGGTTGATTCCACACTCAAGGAATCGCTAAGCATAGCTTAGAACTTCTCAGAGAGAAGTGAGAGATTGAAATTTTCTTTTCGATGCTCTCCTTCCTTAGCCTCCGAGGGCTTATTTATACAAGTAGAAGGGCATAGTAATTTACAAAAAAGTCCTTACATTATTACAATCAATCAGACATTTCAATAATTCTTGATGACGTCATTGCTTACGTCATCCTTCCAATAATGCTTGATGACGTCAGTGCTTACGTCATTCTTCAATAATGGCTTCATCTGAATCCTTATCATCTTGCCGACAGTCTTTTTTCTTTACGCATCTTTCGCATGCGTGATTGCCATTCTCCTTAATCATTGAGCACAACAAGTCAAGGACAGCTGGTTGGTAATTCATCGAAAGTCCTTGTAACGTGTAGAATGGTAATTCAAAGTTCGTTAGTAGTGCTAGGTCTCTTTCTCGAATCAATTTTCCACTAGTTTTGCTGAGTAGCAAAGTATGTGGACCTTTGTACATGGCTTTTATGAAAGAGTCTTTACCAATTATTTGACATTGAGTAAAGATACTCGCCAGTTGATTTGCTAGGATTGTGACAATCTTTTCTTCGCTGTATTCTTCTCCAGTAGGTTCATCTCGCATGGAGAAACTATTATTACTTACTCCAATGAAAATTAAATTCTTTGTGGGTTGTTTGGTGACAAAGTCTGGGTAGGTTGAATAGAACTTCAGAAAGATGGTTCTATCCTTTGCGACATTCTTTTGATAGTTCTGGATGGCTTCTTTCAAATTATATGGAAATAATTTGATCTCTTCCAAGTCTTGACTGAGGTAGAGACATTCAATAAGTTCAAACTGGAACATATTAAATGTGAAAATCGGTGTTGCTTCAAGAGTAATTACGGCCTTTACTCAAAATATTTCGGTTGACCATGTAAAAACAATTAATCTTTTCTTTTTCGGACCAGTGGGTCAGTCTTTTTAGGTGTTCAAAAAATTTTTCTTTGGAAAATTGAACTTGAAGTTCATGATCTTTTCTTGAAGGAATTTGATAGTCATCAATGGAAGAAGGAATTCTTCCAAGTATTCTTAATGAAGTTTTTTGAACTGGTGGAGTCTTTATGGTTTCAGAGAAAGTCCTTGGGCCAAGATAAATTCCTTTGTCCCTGTCTTGTTCTTTCTGGTAGTCTATCAAAGCCTTTTCTGCTTCTTCTTTGGTACGAAATCCTTTGTGATGGACTCCTGAGATTCCAATGCAGTGAGGGGCTGCTTTGTGCCATTCATTGTAAACACCTGGGTGTGGTCCATTGAAGATAGTGTACCATTTTTCATTAGTGCTTTCCTGTACCTGTTGTTTAATATTTTTCATAGGGTCTTCCTTGATAGGTATTCTTTGTAATTGAAACTTTAGTACTTCAATATTTGTTCTGATCAAGTCAAGCTCCATTATCTTCTGCTTCTCGAGCATTTCTTGATATTGAATCTGCTTCATTATGTCTTCAGTTGTCGATTGCTCCATTCTCTTGATAAAATATCTGCAAGAACATTTTTATCTCCCTTAATGTGAGAGATTGAGTAATTGTATTCGGCAAGTTTCATTTGCCATCTAATCAATCGTCCTTGTTTGTAAGTTCCTTTATGATTTAAGTTCTTAAAACCTGCAACATAAGTTGAATCGGTTCGGACAATAAAGTCCTTATCCAGTATATAAATCCGATGTTTTTCCAACATATGGATCAAAGTCAATGTCTCTTTTTCATGAGTGGGATAGTTAATCTCACTGTCTGAAAAAGTGGGATAGTTAATCTCACTGTCTGAAAAAGTTCCTGACATATATCGGCACAGTAATTCATTTTTGTATCCAGGGGGTTTTGCTTTCATAACACCTCCCCAGCAGTCATTTGAGGCATCAGTCTCAATAATTATTATATCGTCATCCGATGGATGATATAGCTCGGGAAGATCCCGACATAAGTCGTTCATTTTTATAATCAGTCTATCATCCTCATCAGTCCAGGTCCAGAGGGCATCCTTCTTTAATTTTTGTTGAAGGATTCTTCTTTCTGCTGCAAGATTTTTGATAAAACCTTCATTTGAAATATATGTTAGTAGTCCAAGAAATCTTTGTAAATCCTTTTTATCCTTTAATGTTGTTGGGAAATTTTGAAGTTTCTCTAGTACATGTCGTTGCATTATTATTTTCCCCTTTTCGATTTCTAATCCTAAATAATTAATTCTATTCTGGGCTAGGACAACTTTTTTCTTGCTTAAGACTATTCCATATTCATAACATTTGTTAAGAACGAATTCTATCTTTTTAAAGTGATCATCTAATCCTTTGTTTGAAAAGATTAATATGTCATCAATATAAATAAGACAAAAGTCTTTAAATTCTTTAAGAATTGAGTCTATTCTCCGCTGAAAGATTCCAGGTGATTGCTTTAAACCCATTGGGAGTACATTCCATTCATATTGACCTTGAGGACAACTGAATGCTGTTAGTGCCTTAGATTCTTCAGTCAATCTAATTTGGTAAAATCCTGATTTACAATCAAAGGTGCTAAACCAATCCATGTTTCTAATTCTTTCAATAATTAAATATTTTCTTGGAAGAAAATAGGCATCTCCTTCCATGGCCTCGTTAATTTGTTTGTAATTAATTACCATCCTTCTTTTACCTCTTTTTATTTCATTATGATTTTCTACATAAAAAGCCGGTGCTGAATGTTTACTATTCGATGGTCTAATTAGTCCTTTTTTACACATTTCATCAATGTCCTTTTCAAATTCATCTCTATCTTGTTTTGTGTAATTCATTGGCTTACATTTTACCTCTTTTGTGGGATCTTTTAATTTTAATTCAACTAATTCAGTATTTTTGTTAATTCTTGGGTCTAAAGGGTTTTCACTACAAACCTTATTTAAAAGTTCTTCTATGTGAGCTGGTATTATTCTATTTGGTTCTAAATTTACTAATATATGACGAATTTTTGTGCAAATTAAGCTAATAGTCTCACCACGTTTCAGCTGTTGAAACTTTGATGAATAAGTACATGTAGAAGTGTGGATAATTGGTATTTTGATAATCTCCCGTTTTTGTTTTTGATAAATATATGGGGTTCTTAGAGTGATATATGTTAAATATTGACAAAACGGTTGATATAGTCGTAAGAAATTATTTCCAATAATTATATCGATTCCAGTTTCTTGTTTATATATTGTTGGTATTATAAATATTTTCTCTTGTATTATCAAAGTAATTCTTTTTGCTATCCAATTCAAAGAATGTATCGATCCATCAGCAATTTGTATTTTTAATGGTTTTTCCAATCGTTCCCAATTATCAATCAATGCTTCAGTTGCAAGGCAAAGACTTGCTCCAGTATCTATGTAAGCTTCTGTTACATTTTTACTTTTTTCTATTAATATTTTTATATAGGTACTATTCGAATTTTCCTTCTTCTGAAGATAATTCATCATCTGTATATTCGTATATACTTATTTCCGAATCACTCAGTTCTTCTTCTAATGGTTCGAGTTCATATATCTGGAAAACTTGATTTATTATTTTTGATTTTTCCTTAAAATCTTTTTCTTTCCTTTGAGGGCATTCATTAGCATAATGTCCTTCAACATTACATATCCAACATACACATTTCTTTTTTCCCTTTGGACAATATTTTCTTGGTGTTGACCTTTTTCTTCTAAAATATTTCTTTTTATTATTTTTGTAATAATTTTTCTTTTTAGAATAAGTCTTTCGTAGGTTTGGTCTTTTGTAATATTTTTTCTTTCTTTTTATTAGTTTATCACAACCATACTTTCCTGGTTTTTCTATCTCTGGGATGTCACAACAAATGACAGTACTTCCTTTATTTAATTGTCTAATTGTTTCTCTATTCAGACACTGTTCTCTTAATTCTTGGTATAAAAGCTTAATAACTCCACCTAAAGTATTTGCTGTTTCTTCGGGTTTTGATTCCCAAAGCTTGTTAATTTTTGAATTTAATGGATATGGTAATTTATCTATAAAGATATATTTATATATTTCTTTGGATTCTTCATCTAATTGATAATAGTATTTTTGATATTCGCAGATGAAACTTTCAATCTGGCACATATCACATATTTGCATTCTATTAAGATGTGACTTGGCATTTTCAATTAGAGTTTTATTTGTTTTTTCTCTTTGTTCCATTAAATTATATCCTAAAAATTCTTGGTGTATTAGGGTCATTATTAATTTAACATAGTCTGCGCTATTATCTACCATTCTTCCGAAGTTAATCCATTCTGTATCCTTAATTCCTATTAGAAATTTTTGTACATTCCCTATTGTTTTGAATGTCACAAAATTTTTGGTTTCTATAAAGTTTAGCTGTTTAAATCTTTCGTCAGTTAGGATCATTAGGATTATTTCATTCGTCCATCTTAATAATACATATTCTTTATTTCTAATACAGTCAAGGTCATGTATATTTCCTGTATTATGGTATCGAGGTTTAAATTCTTCTTGAACTTTTGTCCATTTGTTATTATTTTTTCTTGCATATCCTTTATTATACATAGCTTCGGTTTCATATTTATCCCAAGCTTCTTCAGGTGTATATTTATATTCTTCCCATTTTCTTTTAGGGCTTTTTCCACTATATTCACCTCTTTCCATTTTTATATGGTTTTCTTTAGATTCTGAAGAGGAACTGTAATTTAAGATTATTTCTTCATTTTCATTGCTTTCTATGTCTTTTTTATCAATCTTTTCGATATTGTGTATTTGATTATTTTCTTCTTCAACTATTTTGAGTTGTTCTAATAATTGTTGAATTTCTTCTAAATCATTTGATTTTCTTAATGTTTCCATATATTCTTCTTTTATCCCCTCCATGAAGATACGGGTGTAGGTATCCATGAAGATTCTTGTTCTGGTTCTTGTTTGATTATTATTCCTTTTAATTTTCTGGATTCTAAAATTTCTTCTAGTTCATTTTTTGTTATACATCTATTATTTTCTTCATATTCTAATAGGTTTTCTAGTTGTTCCAAAATAATTTTTATTTTAATAATATCCTCATTTTCTTCTATCTCTTTTCCCTTATTAATTTTATCTAAGGTTTCCTTAATGTTTTCTATTCCATTTTTTCCTTTTTGTATTTTATTGCAAGTGTAATTTGCAATTTTTTCTGTATTTTCAATTAATTGAATAATATTTTTATTAATTTCTTTCATGATTCTTTCTAATTCTTTGAATCCTGATTCTATTTCTTCAGATAATCCCATTATCCTATACAATTTTCTAATTCTTGTTTTATTCGCCTTATTCTTTTTCTAACCAATTCTTGGTGATAAATAATATATTCATTTGGCTCTAGTGTTTCTAATATTTCTAAGTATTTTCTTAACTCCTTAATATTTTGTTTTAAAGTTATTATTCTGTTCATTATTTTGATGCGTTGGATGCATTCAATGGTTGAGATTTGCTCAAAGTTAGGTGACGTTAAATAATTAACGTCAGACAATTCCTATCCGAGGGAAACCTACAGGTACTATGAAAACATAGATGTGATGTTTTAGACCCCTAATTGGTGTTAGAATATCATAATGGGTATATCTCTAAGTCTTGAGCTTATTTTATTTTTTTATTTTATCTTTTTGGTTTGATCCTTTTTAGAGGCTTTGATCTAATATTATTATCTAAATATTTGCCTCAGTTATAATATTGTGAGTCAAATAACATGACCTCAATTTAGTGTTGGAAATAACTTATGATTTGTGATGTTCCTCTATGTTTTGAGCAGACACTTTTATGACCATTCAATTTATTCGGAACAAAAAAGAGAATATGTTTTCCCAAATTTCTTTCTCCATGTCATTATCTTTCTGTCTAATGATACATTAGCTTGAATGAAGTGAAATGGTGAGATGGTGTGTTCTAAATCAACTGGTACTCCTCAATCTTAATTGGTACTTCTAATGCATCATAGAATCATCTTAAACGCTAGATTGAGGTACAATTACATGAGTACATGCTAAGTCATACATATGTATTATTTTCCCACATTTATTTCTACTTAGTATGCATTTTGTGCTTTGCTCTAGTTGGCCTTTAGTAGTAGTCTCTCATATTTAAATATGCTAATCATAGTCAAATATGACTTTGGAATTTGTTGGAGCAAATTATATGGATGCATATACTACTCAATGATATGATTCTACAAGGGCAAGACGTGAGTCAGAAGCAAGAGACTCTGAAATTGGGAGAGAGCCAAAGAAGCAGTGAGGGAAGGCGTGAATAGGACCAAAGAGGGAGCACATCAAATTAATGAAAGAACCAAAGAGTATGCAGAGGATGCAAAGGAGAAGAAAAAGGATGTGTCAAGTTTAAATATTAACACGTCAATTTAAAATGATAGTCAATACTCTCTTTCTTTTTTTATTGGTAAGCTATATATCATCCCAGATTTATAATGGACCACGAATAGATATATATCCATAAAGGTTTTTTTATCATATTATTACTCTTTATTTTGAAGTTCTACCTTAAAAAATATGGCGATTCAAATTCTTTCTAACAAGAAAAAAAATTAGATAGAGAAGATCAAGCATATGCACCTCCAAAAAGGGTTACAGAGAAGAAGGGAGATATGCAAAATCTTTGGTCCACATTCCAGTTTGAGATTCACATTAATGCAGATGTCTCTTTTTCCAAACTTTGAAAATTATATGCTAATAGTAATTGAAATTTTGAAAATACAATGATGTTATGCCCCTCATATCTCATTATTAAAAAACTTGATACCACCATATTTAAATTTATGTTTTCATTTTTGAATTTTTACCATCAGTCTAAGACGAGAATGCTTATATGGTTGGATATAAGAGAGAGATAAAAGTAAACAATCTGAGTGATCCTGTTGGGACTTTATTCTTGTAATTAAGTTTTTGGAATATTGTGCAGCAAGTTGTTCAAATTTTGAGAATGGCACATGCAGCAAATCAGGATGTGAACTCAGGACTAACTGAGGAAGAAATTCTCAACCGCGTTGAACGTGAAAACTTCGAGCTCGTTGGTGAAAAGATATCAAAAAATGAAGAAAAATGTGTGGTTTGCCAGGTGAGGCTTGCAACATTTAATTTTGATTCATTTGACTGGTAACCAATGAAGGATTTTGGGAGGTTACCTCAACATACTATCACACCATTTTGTCATTCTTGATTAATAGGGAGTATTTTCATTTTTTATAAGCAAAAGTATATTAAACAGAGTATAAGAGGTGCTCGACTTCATATACAAACTATCACACCATTTTATTATTCTTGATTCATAGGGATTTAAGAATATACAAAGTCACAAGCAATTTAATTAACTTTTAAGAAGGTAAGCATTGAGCACACCTGATTCATGATCCTGGCTCTCAGTTCAAGATTGTCAAGGAAGATCATTGAAACAGAAATGGGAATGGGACGATGAACATAGCCGTTGCGGCAGGGAACTCGAGTCCCAGATCTTGCTACTGCTGAACTATTATGGACGCTCGCATCTCTAGAATTAGCAACATCAACAGAAAGGTCGATTTCTGTAACATCAGAATGATTCTCATTTTCTGCAAAACCATGTTGCTGCATGCGATCACGTTCAGGAGGAGCATTTGATGGATTAACATTGTTATTAGAAGAAGAACCATGTTATTCATAACGAATTGGAGGAAGATTTCCATAGAGGAGAGTGGTTCAAAATATGGAAATCTTCCTCCAATTCATTGTGAACAACATGGTTCTTCTTCTAATAACAATGCTAATCCATCAAATGCTCCTCCTGAGTGTGATCCCATGCAGCAACATGGTTCTGCAGAAAATGAGAATCATTATGATGCTACAGAAATCAACCTTTCTGTTGCTGTTGCAATTCTAGAAATGCGAACATCCAGAATAGTTCAGTAGCAGCAAGATTTGGGACTCGAGCCCCCTGTCCCGACGGCTATGTTCATCGTCCCATTCCTATTTTTGCTTCAATGATCTTCCTTGACGATCCTGAACTGAGAGCCAGGATCATGAATCAGGTATGCTCAATGCGTATCTTCTTAAAAGTTAATTAAATTGCTTGTGACTTTAAATATTCTTAATTCCCTATGAATCAAGAATAACAAAATGGTGTGATAGTTTGTATATAAAGTCAAGTACCCCTTATACTTTGTTTAATATACTTTTGTTTATAAAAAAAATTGAAATACTAACTATTAATCAAGAATAAAAAAATGGTGTGATAGTATGTTGAGGTAACCTCCCAAAATCCTTCATTGGTTACCAATCAAATGAATCAAAATTAAAGGTTGCAAGCCTCACCTGGCAAACCACACATTTTTCTTCATTTTCTTATGTCTCTTCACCAACGAGCTCGAAGTTTTCACGTTTAATGCGGTTGAGAATTTCTTCCTCGAGTAGTCCTGAGTTCACATCCTGATTTGCTGCATGTGCCGTTCTCAAAATTTGAACAACTTGCTGCACAATATTCCAAAAGGTTAATTAAATGAATAAAGTCCCAAAAGGACTCAAATTGTTTACTTTTATCTATATCTTATATCCAACAATATAAGCATTCTCGTCTTAGACTGATGGTAAAAATTCAAAAATGAAAATATAAATTTAAATATGGTGGTATCAATTTTTTTTTAATAATGACTAATTAGAGATGAGGGGCACAGCATCATTGTATTTTCAAATTTGCAATTACTATTAGCTTATAACTTTCAAAAATTGGAAAAAGAGACATCTGCATTAATGGGGAATCTCAAACTGGAATGTGGACCAAAGATTTTGCAGATCTCCCTTCTTCTCTGTAACCCTTTTTGGATGTGCATATGCTTGATCTTCTCTATCTAATTTTTTTTCCTATTAGAAAGCATTTGAATCTCAAGATTTTACCAGGTAGAAATTCAAAAGAAAGAGTAATAATATGATAAAAAAAGAACCTTTCTAGATATATCTCTATTCGTGGTCTATTATAAATCGGGGGTGATTTATAGCTTACCAATAAAAAAGAGAGAATATTGACTATCATTTTAAATTAACGTGTTAATCTATAAAAAAGAAAGAGAATATTGACTATCATTTTAAATTGACATGTTAACATTTAAACTTGACATATCCTTTTTATTCTCCTTTGCATCCTCTTCATACTCTTTGGTTCTTTCATTTATTTGTTGTGCTCCCTCTTTGGTCCTAATCACACCTTCCCTCACTGCCTTTTGGCTCTCTCCGCAATTTCAGAGTCTCTTGATTCTGACTCACATCTTGCCCTTGTAGAATCATATCATTGAGTAGTGTATGCATCCACATAATTTCCTCCAACAAAATCCAAAGTCATATTTGACTATGATTAGCATATCTGAATATGAGAGACTACTACTAAAAGCCAACCAGAGCAAAGCACAAAATGCATACTAAGTGGAAATAAATGTGGGAAAATAATACATATGTATGACTTAGCATGTACTCGTGTAATTGTGTAACACCCCGTTTTTCATAAATAAGCTTAATGCATTTATATATATTATATATATGTTTGCATATGCTTGTTAGGTTGTTTTTGATGTCTAAGTTCACGTTTGGGAAAGTTTAGCCTTAGAAGGGTCAACCCTTTTAGAGTCCTAGTAACTTGTTTCACCGTTTTGGTCATATCTTGAGTTCTGGATATCCGATCGAGGTGATCTTTGCAGCATTGGAAAGCTAAGAGAATTATCTATAAGTCATATTTTTAGTGTTTTTACCAAATCGATCTTATAGGTGGTATCGCAAGGCATTCTTTCAGCGCCCTGTGCTCAGGAGTTGAGCACGGCCGTGCTCAACAGGGAGCGAGGCCGTACTCAGGTATCAGAGTCTATAAATAGAGCAGTTTCATGAGGGTTACGATCCAAACCTTATTTTGGCACTTTGGGCAGCTTTTGTGGGGCAAAAACCTCTTCTCTCTTCCTCCCCTTGAATCCCTTTGACGCCCTTGGTGTTCTTGCTCTAGTTTTGGGGGATCTTGGTTGGTCTGTGCCAATCATAGCAGGTAATGGTTCTTTCCCTATTTAGTTCCCTTTCTTGTTTTTGATTTTGGAAACTAATTGGTTAACCTTTTGTTTGACCAAGGCTTCGAAAGCTAGTCAAGCCGCTTGAGGGAAACGCGTTGATTCTTCGTTTGGGTTGCCAGTTGACTTTCGTTGGTTGGAATCTTCATACCAGGTATGAGGAGAATGATAGTATAATCATCAGTCAAGGGGATAGTGTAAGATAAGGGGTTCCCATGATCCCATAGTCGTTTGTTATGAAAAATGCTATGTTTGTAACATGCGTATTTGTGATAAATGCCTATTATGTGTTTGTTGATATGTTTATATGAATAATTGGTATGCCAATCATGTATGCCTTGTTGATAGGTTAATTCAATGTTTATTGGTCGTTTGATATGGGTGATTATGCCATGATAAAGTTGGTTACATTGGTATCATTGTTATGCCATGTTTGTTGGTTGATTTGGTATGTTTATACCTGTTGGTTGAGGTTTGTGGCTTGAAGCCAATATGTTTAAAGAATCCTTAATTGGTCAAAATAGGGCTCTAGTTAATGTGATGATTAAGGGATTTATTCCCCCATAATTAGTTATGAAACATGAATTGTTAGTAAAGGTGAGATTTATGCCAATGGTTTAGTTAAGAACATTAGGGATGATTTAAGAGTGGTTTATGGTGTTTTTGGTTAAAAGAATTTAGCAAGAAATCTGCCCAGAACAGTACGGCCTGTCCAGGAGCACGACCGTGCTGAACAGGGAGCATGCCCGTGCTCCCAGTTTGAATTCTAGAAAATGGACGCGCATTAAGTACGGCCGTGCAGCAGAGGAGCATGACCGTGCAAATGAGCACGGCTGTGCCTAAAAGAAAGCACGCCCATGCCTAAAAGGAAGCACGCCCGTGCTTCACTTATGTGACAGCACACCCGTGCTGGGGTTAAGCACGCTCGTGCTCACCCCTCTGGACAGAAACTGAGACTAAAGTTTTAAAGGGGTTTTAACCCCAATCTTCCCCAATAACATTATGATAATACCATCAATCAATGATAAAGACTAGATAACTCGGTTAATGATTAATGAAAGATAATTAAGATGATAAGATGTTTAAGTCGGAAACCGTTGGGTTATCGCACGTCGATAACTTTGGTGCTTATTGGCCAAAGTGGCCTCGATGCTTATTGGTCGAGGTGTTGATGATATTAAGTCTTGGGTGCTTATTGGCCCAAGCATGATGATGTTGATGTTGAAGTCTTGAGAGCTTTTTGGCCCGAGCAAAGGAGGTTGTTGTTGTTGTTTGTTGTCGTGCCATGCATAGAGCATTGGAGTTGATGGTTGAGGGGGAGGTTCAACATAGGGGAGATCACCTGAGAGTACGGAGATCTGGTCATCCACGGTAGGTCACCCGATGGTTTGGTGACCGTGGCCCCCCGTAATGAGGCATCCGCAGTTTGATGCGTTGGCTATCCATGGGGTTCGCCCAAGGTTTGGTGACCTGCCGGTGTTGGTGCTTCTATGACCAATACGGATATGTAACTCCGAAGCCGTTCATCCTAAGGTAGTTGGATCCACATGCATAATGGAGTAGCGGAGTAGTGTTGCAATGCACCAAATAGCATACTTGGTTGGTTTATGATGTTTATATGTGTATATGTATGCTTATGATGTTGCTATGCCATGATGTATGATCATATTATTCCTATCTCCATGTCATTGTGATTATATGTTTTCTTACTCCCCGTTTTCTGTTTGTTTGTTTGGCTTCATGCAGAGGATGGTGAGCAGTCCGGAGATGAGTGACTCTGAGGAGCCACCACTCATAGTTAGGATTTCTCTTTTAGTCTAGTTAGTTTCAGTTGTTTTTTAGTGATGTACGGAACGGTTATACCAGCTCTGTTGTGACATCGGGTTGGGACTTTATTTATGTTTTACTCGTTTATATTGTTTAAAACATGGTTTTTATTTTCCGCGTTTCTGAACTAGTTCATGTGGGACCTTTCTACCCATGGACAGATGTTTAATTAATTCAGTAAATGCATGTTTTGTTTTATACCTTTATCTTTTAATGCTTTATAATATGCGGGGTAGCAGAGTGTCACAAATTGTACCTCAATCAAGCATATAACAGGATTCTATGGAGCATTAGAAGTACCAATTAAGATTTAGAAGTACCAATTAGAAGTACCGGTTGATTTAGAATACATCATCTCACCATTTCACTTCATTAAAGCTAACGTATCATTAGACCGAAAGATAATGACATGGAGAAAGAAATTTGGCAAAAACATATTCTCTTTTTTGTTCCGAATAAAATTGACTGGTCATAAAAATGTCTGCTAAAAACATAGAGGAACATCACAAATCATAAGTTATTTCCTACACTAAATTGAGGTCATGTTATTTGACTCACAATATTATAACTGAGGCAAATATTTAGATAATAATATTATATCAAAGCCTATAAAAAGGATTAAACCCAAAAGATAAAAAAAATAAAAAAATAAAAAAGCTCAAGACTCACAGATATACCCATCATGATATTCTAACACCAATTAGTGGTAAAACATCACATGTAGGTTTTCATAGTACCTGCAAGCTTCCCTCTGATCGGGCACTGCTAAAACACCACATCCCCATTGTGATTTAGTCTTGAATCAGATAGTAGCATTTCATACCATTGACGCCTTCCACAGAAGCCTTCACTACAGGTTTTGTTGCTACTTCATAAACCTTTGATCCAAACACTCTATCAGCCACAAATTAAATCATAATTCTAACATCATTATTCATAAATGCTACACCAATTTCCCTATTAGAAACCTAATTACACTATATTAATTCACCACCAAATCAAGTCAACAATTTATTTAAAAAAAATATTTGAAATGAAAATATCAAATGCAAATGCATACCAAGCGATCTCGTCCCATCTCTGGTACTCCCTTTCACTAAACCCAAAAACATTATCAGACACATTTGATCTTAGGCAATACAAAAAAAAAAAAATTCATTTTGTTCAGAGTACTCAAATCTGTTTTTTCCCCAATGGCATTCTGCGTCCGGCGTCAGCAGGCGGAGCAAATCCTTATCCTTCCGTTTTTAATTCAGTTTTTTGTTTGGAGACTAAAAAGAAAAAGAGACAGAGGGGTTAATTGAGTAATGGGTAGAGAAAGGATAATAACATGAAGTTCTAAAAATCAATGAATAAAAAATGAATATATTATATAAGTAAATAAAATCGGTTATGAAATTGAAAATATGAAAAAACCCTAGAAGTAGGAATGAATAGTTGAATAAATACCTGACGGAGTAATATTCTTCTTCTTCAATTTTTTTGTGATTTTTGGATACTAGGGCTGGACAGCGGTTGGGTTTGGTCGGATTCACGCCCAAACGGCCCAATCCGAACCAACCGAAAAGAATAAAATCCAACCCATTCCCGACTATTCATGTCATCGGATTCAGACGGTCGGGTGGTCGGCAGTTCACCAGTTGGATTTACACGGTTTGAGTTCCAAAAAAACCAGTAAAAAAACATACGACACCAGAAAAGAAGAAGGAAAAAGGGAAAAAAGATAGAAAAGAATCCCAATACAGATCTTTGTTGAGTTCATTCAAGCAACAAAAGAACAAAAGATGAAGTGATCGGAGGAACAAAGGCACAGTGGCGCTGAGTTTACATGGTGGCGCCCGGAGATCATGAAAGGAGGTTTCAAGGAAGGCTGGGAGGGAGACGCGGCGGCATGAGGAGTCGGAGACGAGTTACGGAGTGGGAGAGATTGAGTCAGTGAGAGAGGCAGATTGAGAGAGGAAAGAAAGTGGATAACAAGGGCGCTAAGGTTGAAACTTGAAAGTATATGGTATCAGATCACGTATTAGGTTTTTTTCTCTAGTGGATACTGGGCTATTGGGCTATACGAAAAATGGGCCTGTCAAACATAATAATAAATAGTGTGATGTTATTGTTATCAAAAGAATACTTTTTTTATAATAGTTATTACCAAGAAAACACTAACGCAAAATTTGACTTTAGTATTGTAATAAAAAAAAATTTGACTTTAGTATTCAATTTTTTTTACGGAGACTTTTTAGTATTCATTAGAAAATAAAAACATTTAAAAATTTTAATACTTGCATACTACCCTGCCTTTTGTGCTACCCTTTCTTTACAGTATTCAATTACTACCCATTTTTTGACAATTTAAAATTTTGAAACATGTGTATAGTGCATAGATAGAAGAGTCATCTCTTCTCCTGGGGAAGTCCTCTCCTCGGGCAGAGTCCCTTTCTTTTCAATTACTACACTTTCTTTATAGTTTTAAATTAGTAATTGGTTAATAACCTTTCCTATTCAGTTTGAAGCCAAAGAAAACTCTCAAACATCTCTCTCTTTCTCAGTTGAACGTCTCTCTCTTTTCTTAGTTAGTGTCACCTCCTTCCTCTTCTCCCCCTCCCCTTCCTCCGTCATCGACGGAGATGAAGTCAGAGCATAACAGATTGGTCGGTTTCAATCGGAAATGAATTTTTTTTAGCATATCCGAACCCACCTGAACCAATCCATGCTTAATTGGACCGCACAATCGACAACCTGTGAACCCGTGCACGGTCTTCTCCTTTAGGGTTGTTCGGTACCTGTCAGATCTGGTGATTTTTGTTGAGACCTCATAAGTCTGAGAAACATTCCATGTGCAGAATCTCTAAGTTTTGATGATTCCAAATAGATTAAGCATGACAATATTGAACCATATGAAACTACTGACATGTCTGATAAGTGTGCAGGGAATTAAACTTAAGGTCACTCGTCATTCATTGCCACCAGCACCTTTTGTTGCCTAGTTGCAACGTATTTGCCTATTTTCAAGATACTTACCTGAAAAGAATAGGCAACACATCATTAGTTCATTATCTATACTTATATTACTTCTTTGCTTTGGGTTTTCCCCCACCCACAGTTCAACTTCAACAGGGGAGCACTACATTTTGTGTTTCAACAACAACTGCACAAAGAGCCACATTACACATAATCAGACGCGCCTTTAGACAACAAATCCATAAAAGGAAAAGGAAGTAAAATGGTAAAGAAATGGCAATGTTGAGGGAATACAACCATTGTATGATATGAGTTACAGCAAAATTGATATTACAAAAAATCCAAACATGAACTAACATTATGGCTAAAAAGATCAAAGCATGATAATTCCACCAAATCAAAATCCCGTAATTCAAGGCTCAAATCGGTCTCTCTTAAATGAAGAAGGAAGTCAACAGAATCAATAACAAATAAAAAATACACTTCCAATAAAATGTTAGTTTAAATTCTCATATTTACAAAATAAAATTTTTAATCAACATTTATGTGCCACAACAATTCTGCATGGCCCCAACCACACATGAGCATGCACACATATTGAAAAAGAAACAACATAGAATTCTCTAAAAATGCCTAGGGAATTAACCAGTGACACCAGCTTGATTTTCCAAAGCATAATATTGGACATGGGGATGTTAAGGAACGCATATATTACAATTAATATATTAATATATGGCTTTGCATAAATTATAACTTCAAGACAATAACACCAAGTGCTTACTATAACATCAAGCATAGAATTGAACATGAAAGACTCTTAAGGCACACACACATATAACAATTTACATTTGAATTTGCTCAAATCACAACTTCAAGTCAACTGCACTCATTTTAAGTTGAAACTGAACTGATTCCTTTTTTCTAATCTACAATGCTCTAGAAGATATAAACGATATAGGGTATTTGCCAATGAAGATAGGAGGGGTGAATTAGTAATATAAAAATTAGGAGAATATCTTTTTAACTTTCCCACTATAGATTAGTATAGATAATGGTAGTGTTACAACTTGAAAAACTGAGGGAGCATTGTAACTTTTTTGTGTGTGTTTTGTTTGGTCTTGAGTAGGAAATTATTGATTGGTCTCTAATAAACACGGTAGTATGATATGTATGCAAAAAATAGTTGGAACATAAATCTTGTTGATGAATGCTCTAATATCATTACATGAAAAGAGAAACAAAACAACTATATCAGATATAAGTGAAGAAAAGAGGAGCACCCGGGGAATAGCATCGAAACGAACTACAGACGGGTCTCATAAAGTAGAGATGACCTTTAAGCAATCTTCAACATGCAATAAAGCATTAGTGACTATGTCATTAAGCATTACATTCAGGTTTTTTATCAAATAGATTGAGTGCAAGTCATATACCCATCTTCATCCCTCAATGGCATCATCGTCGTGGGATCCTCGGGGCGAGCAATCTTGTCCTTGTTAGCATTCATCAGACCCAACATCATCTTTTTCCACTATCGCTATTGTTATCTTTCTTCCATTTGAAATTGAGAGCCAAATAGAAGAGTTCCTGAATTTCAAAACTATAGTGGCACACTTTCATCTCATTATGAATCTCTCCCGTTCCTTCTCCCTCTCCCTCTCTTTCACCCTGTATATTTGTCTCTCCTACTCCTTTCGCACTCTCTCTCCCTCCTCGTCCATGCGGCGCTCCATGTCGTGACCGGTGCAGATATGTTATGTTACACTGAGAGAGTGTGGGATGGTAATAGTCAGTAATGTGGTGCACTTCGCAACTGTCGTTAGTTTTTTCTTCTTCTCCCCTTGCACGCGCATAGACTTTTTTATAACCCAATTCGCAGTTCTGATTTTAGATTGAGTCAGTTTTACCTCTTTGTTTATTTGGGTAAGATATATAGCAATTGTCGTATATTGTAAAGTTGTCAAGGGTAGTTCAGTAATATAAAAAAATTGACACCAAAATTTGAACTTTCGCATTATCTATTAGTATATGAAACCAGTCTAGAGAAGAATGGAATATGCCCCGAGTAGTTATGTTTTTCCACCAGCTAGAGGACTTTCTATAATTAGGTCCTTCATCGAGACCACCCACCCAATCCTCTAACGGTCCATATCTAGACCTCAGGATCTGCTTCCATAGGCTATTCGCCTCTTTAGGCAACCTCCACCTCCATTTTGCTAATAAAGCTAGATTGAAAAGTTCAAGGTTCTTAACACCTAAACCACCCTCCTTTTTGGGCTTGCACACAATCTCCCACTTTACCCCATGCGATCTTTATTTTGTCTTGACAGCCCCCCACAGGAAGTTTCTTTGTTTGCTAACAATTTTCCGCAACACCTTCCTTGAGGCTTTAAAGAAGGACAAGTAATATATGGGGATGCTATTAAGGCCTGAGTTGATAAGTGTAATTCTTCCACCAAAGGAAAGGTGCTTTCTCTTCTAAGAGGATAACCTTTTTGAAAGAGTGTCAATCACCGGCTTCCACGTTGATAGCACCTTCTGATTAGCTCCAATTGGCATCCCCAAATATTTAAATGGTCCATCCCCACATTTGCAGCTCTAATCTCCTCGATTCTGCCCTGTACGATTCTAGGGCCTTGGAGCTTCCAAAAATTCACCTAAGCATCACATTACGAAGCGCACGTTACTATGAGTTTATAATCGAAGACGAAATCGAATTCCGACAAACGAAACGAAAGATAATACGAGAAACATAACGAACGGGGTTTCAACATAAACAAGGATGATTTACCTTCTGTTATTGAAGAAACGGAGAAGAGAAGAAGATAAATATTATTACTATGATCACAACCACGTACTCCGTTTCACGACTGGACGATCGAAACTCGCACAACCCTTGCTCTAATCACTTTCTCTCACTAAGCTTTCTCTCTATATATATATATATTCTCCTTTCTGTTCTCTTAAGCTCTTCACACTCTCTGTTCTCTGTTTTTATGTTTCTGCTGCCTAAGTGACTTAAGTCACTTAGGCTTTTATTTTTTCAAAACCACGCAGCCACAATCAAGCGTGAGGAATTCTATGCTTGAGCGTGGGAATTCCCATGCTTGAGCGTGGGAATTGCCACGCTTGAGCGTGGAAAGCCACCGTGCCATGCATCCACTCATAGGCTACCACGTAAGCCCTGATGACACATGGCAAGTCAAAGCATGGCCCCTTGTTTGGTTGACTTGGGTGCTTGAGCGTGGAGACACCCATGCTCGAGTGTTGACTTCTGACAAAAAGTCAACTCTTTGCGTTCACGGTCCGTTCGACGTCCGATTGCGCTCAAATTTGAGATATAGGCTCATTAGGACCTAATAAACAACCTAAAACCATCAAAAAGGCCTAATCTCAACTCTAACTCCAAAATTATCATTTCACACTCAGACGTCTCAAAGACGCTAACCGGGAAACCCTAGTTTTGTTCCTACATTCCAACTCCCTCGATAAAGCTGCGTACTTGCCGTGCAAAGGTCTCTAAACCTCAAACAACATCCCAGCTATGTAATCCAAGTCCTAACGCTAACCCTCATACGTAAACCATACATAAAATCACGAATCTTACATTTCTACCACTCTTAAAAGAAATTTCATCCTCGAAATTTACATACCTGAAAACAGATGGGGGTACTGCTGCTGAATGTCTGCCTCACGCTCCCAAGTAGCATCTCCGGTAACACTATCCCATATGACCTTGACCAGGGGAATTTGTTTACCACTGAGTTCTTTAATCCTTCTATCTGCAATCTTAGACGGTAAAGCCTCATATTCTAGATTCTCTCGGAGTTGTATGGACTCAGGCTCAATGACATGGGAAGGATTTGGGTAATATTTTCTCAACTGGGAAACATGGAAGACATCGTGAAGGTTGGAAAGGTAATAGGGTAATGCTATCTGGTAAACTACTGGACCAATTCGTCGAAGAATCTAAAATGGTCCAATGAATCGGGGAGTGAGCTTTCTAGACTTTATAGCTCTACCAATTTCGGTCTTCAGAGTGACTCTCAAAAACACGTGATCACCTTCCTAGAACTCTAAAGGTCTCCTCCTCTTGTTACTGTAGCTTCTCTGCCTATTTTGCGCTTCCTTCATTTTCTCTTTGATTTTCCTGACTTGCTCCATAGTTTGCTGTACCACATCAGGACCCAACACTTGGCTCTCGCCCGTCTCATACCAACACAACGGAGTCCTACACTTTCTTCCAAACAGAGCCTCATACGGTGCCATCCCGATACTGCTGTGGAAACTGTTATTGTATGTGAACTCAATCAATGGTAGGAACTCATCCCAACTACCAACATGTTCCAACACACAAGCTCTTAGAAGATCCTCCAATGATTGAATTGTTCTTTCTGACTGTCCATCTGTCTGAGGATGATAAGCAGAACTTATGCTCAACTTTGTTCCCAAAGCATTGTGTAACTATCTCCGAAATCTCGATGTAAATCTGGGATCTCGATCCGAGACAATACTCGACGGCACACCGTACAACCTCATAACTTCCTTGATGTAGATCTGGGTTAACTTCTCAAGACTATAACTCTCACCAATAGGTAAGAAGTGAGCACGCTTCGTTAACCTATCAATGATAACCCAAATCGCATCAAACCTCTTCGAAGTTCGTGGTAATCCAACCACAAAGTCCATTGCTATGCTATCCCACTTCCACTCTGGGATATCCAAGGACTGCAACAACCCTGCAGGCTTTTGATGCTCTATCTTAGCTTTCTGACATACCAAACATGATAGAACATACTCCGCCACTTCTTTCTTCATCTTGGGCCACCAAAAAATCTTCTTCAAGTCTTGATACGTCTTGGTGGCTCCTGGGTGGAAACTCAGCTTACTCTTATGTGACTCCTCTAAGATCATCTTCCTAATCTCTAAGTCCTCTGGTACACATATCCGATATCTAAACCTTAACACCCCATTTGATCCTCTCCTAAACTCGGATACCTTTCCTTCATCTATACCTCGATTCAATTCTAGCAAATATTCATCCTGACCTTGCTTACCCTTAAGATCTCTCAAAAACTCACTACTGATGGTGATCATACCTAAGCATATTCTATCCTCAATCAAATCCATACCTAGATTCAAATATATAAACTGTTCAAGCAACTCCATTTCTTTCACCATCATCGCGGATACGTGCAAAGATTTCCGACTTAGTGCATCCGCTACAACATTAGCCTTCCCTGGATGGTATTGAAGATCAAACTCATAGTCCTTAATGAATTCCATCCATCTACGCTGCCTCATGTTCAGCTCCTTCTAATCAAACAAATACTTTAAACTCTTGTGATCATTGAACACATTAAACTTAGCTCCATAGAGATAGTGTTGCCATATCTTCAACGCGAACACTATGGCTGCTAACTCCAGATCATGGGTTGGGTAATTTCCTTCATGAACCCTCAACTATCGGGAAGCGTAAACCACAACTCTTCTATCTTGTATCAAAACACAACCCAATCCTTGATATGAAGTGTCACAGTACAAGTCAAATTGTCCTAAGGGATCTGGTAATGTCAGCACTGGAGATGTAGTCAACTTCTCCTTTAGCTTCTGAAAGCTCTCTTCATACTTCTCATTAACTGCATCATAGGCAACGCAATCTTCGAGAAACCCTCGATGAACCTCCTGTAATACCCGGCTAATCCTAGGAAACTCCTCACCTCATGATCACTCACTGACTTAGTCCTCTATCACTTAATCACAGCCTCTACCATGACTGGATCCACAGCTATCACTTCCTCTAACCAAAACTTACACTCGAATAGCTTAACATACAACTACCTATCTCTCAACACCTGTAACACCACTCTTTGATGTTCCTCGTGTTCTTCCCGACTACGGGAATAGATAAGAATATCATCTATAAACACCACAACAAACTTGTCGAGGAACGGTCTAAAGATCCTGTTCATGTAATCCATGAACAGACCTTTGGAGGTGCGGGTACCTCAGGAAGAGGTGCTAGGTCCTGGGCGGGGGCAATAGGGTCCTCCTCCGGAATAAGTGCCAACTCGGGCTCCGGTGCTGGTGCGGGTGTTGGTGCAAGCCCGGGTAAAAGTACCTTGAAGGATACCCTGAAGGGAACCGGGGCCATGCCTTGCATCAGTGGCATGGGCGGTACATGTCCATCCGACTGTCCAATCGGGAACGGGAGTGTGGTACCAAAGCGAAATGTGCCGGTAAAGCCTATGGGCGGTCCCTGTCCTAGACCAGAGGTAATGGGCATCAGACCCGTATATACCACAAAACGGGTGACTAGGTCCACAAGCCAACCGTTCGGATCGATGCACTCGACCTCAAAGGTTCCTGAGGTGGGAAACCCCGGGTCCTGAATCATCCATGGGTGATCACAGTGCGCCATCAACTATATCTCGATCTGTGAAACATAGTATATATATATGTGTGTGTGTGTGTGTGTGTGTGTGTGTGTGTGTGTATACACGACACACAACAAAAGAAAAAGGGATAAGAAGCTATATTACATCAAACGTGAAAAGGGTTTAGCAACATTTAATTAAATAACGGCACACTAAACATCCGTCTCCGAAGTATGAATATATATATATATATATATATATATATATATATATAACACAATCATCCTCAATCCACATCTAGGATCGTTCCTCTAACCTCCATCATGATGCAATGCAAATGATGTATGAATAATCTCATCAGGTATCGGCCATATCCGGATATCGCATCAATATAATTGACACATCCCAGAGTCCCCGGTGCATACCCTCTTCCGAGGATGGAAGGTGCCCACGCAAAGCAATGGCACTATAGCTACTCAAACCGATGCACACCTCTGGACCACCATCCAGGGTGCTCATGCAACGCATGAACTATAGCTGTGACTAAAATGAAATCATGTATGGGACGGTCCGCCGTGAGCCTAAACCACGGGAATTCTCCCTCCGAGGAACAGACCCCTATGACCATGTTTCAGGTCCACACGACCATATTTCAGGTCCACCATATCACAGACCATGTTTCAGGTCACCCCCTTGTGCCCTAACCGCTCATCATAATCTCATAAATAACCTCAATAATAATCTCATCTCATCAATCTCATCCTCATATCACGATAATCATCTAGGTTAGGCACTGCTATCACATATCGTATGCATTCCCCAATACATCATCATGTCTCAACATAACTTATTATTTACTCAACCTCTAAGCACAATCCTAACACTCATCATATCATCACAATCATCATCATGTTATCCAAAATCATCATCATATATCATCATGTCATAATATCATTTCCCATATAATAATCATCACAACAATGTAATAATATTAAATATAAACATAGTCTCAATACTTCCAACACTCATAATATCAATTACCAATACCATATCAAAAAGTCAAACAGACAATCACCAAATAATAAAATAATCATATATATATATATATATAGTGTAACGACTATAAACGCACAATTTCTATATCATCATCGGTACTACTAAGTAGTCTCCAATGTGGTATAGACATTGTCCGTTACTCGTTCTCGTGTAGGGTTTGGGTCGCCCTACGCCATTATCGAATTAAATATAACAGCGTCGTTTCCGACGTTAAATAGTTTCTTTCCCCCACATGGAGAGTCGTACGATGCCCGAGACGAAGCACACCGAGACGTCCTCTAATCTTCTCGATTCTTCCCTGTACGATTTTATGGCCTCAGAGCTTCCAAAAATTCACTTAAGCATCACATTACTAAGCGCACGTTACTATGAGTTCATAATCGAAGACGGAATCGAATTCCAACAAACGAAACGAAAGATAATACGAGAAACATAATGAATGGAGTTTCGACATAAACGAGGATGATTTACCTTCAGTTTTTGAAGAAACGGAGAAGAGAAGAAGATAAATATTGTTACTATGATCACAACCACGTACTCAGTTTCGCAACTGGACGATCGAAACTCGCACAACCCTTGCTCTAATCACTTTCTCTCACTAAGCTTTCTATCTCTCTAAATTCTCCTTTCTGTTCTTTCAAGCTCTTCACAGTCTCTATTCTCTGTTTTTATGTTTCTGCTGCCTAAGTGACTTAAGTCACTTAGGCTTTTATTTTTTCAAAACCATGCTGCCATGCTCAAGCGTGGGGAATTCCTTGCTTGAGCGCGCCCACGCTTGAGCGTGGGAATTACCACGTGAGCGTGGAAAGCCACTACGCTATGCATCCACTTATAGGATGCCACGTAAGCCCTGATGATACGTGGCAAGTCAAAGCATGGCCCTTGTCTGGTTGACTTGGGCGCTTGAGCGTGGATACACCCACGTTCGAGCATTGACTTCTGACAAAAAGTCAACTCTTTGCGTTCAGGGTCCATTCGACGTCCGATTGCGCTCAAATATGAGATCTAGGCTCATTAGGACCTAATAAACAACCTAAAACCATCAAAAAGGCCTAATCTCAACTCTAACTCCAAAATTCGCATTTCACACCCAGACGTCTCAAAGACGCTAACCGGGAAACCCTAGTTTTGTTCCTACATTCCAACTCCCTCGATAAAGCTTTGTACTTCCATGCAAAGGTCTCTAAACCTCAAACAACATCCCAGCTATTTAATCCATGTCCTAACCCTAATCCTCATACTTAAACCATACATAAAATCACGGATGTTACACCTATTATCTGTGATGTTTCATTTGTGAAAGGACTAAAACATAATCTGTTTAGCATAAGTCAATTGTGTGATAGTGGATTTTTTGTATGCTTCTCTAAGGATGTATGCATAGTCAATGACAGTAGTGGAAAGACCCTCTTTTCTGCTAAAAGGTAAAACAATCTGTAGAATATTGACCTGTCAGAACTTTCAGATCAAAGTGTAACATGTTTATGTCTAAAGAGGATAAAAAGTGGCTATGGCACAAGAAACTAGGACATGTTAGTATGAAACAAATTTCTAAATTGAAAAACCATAACCTTGTGAGAGGATTACCTGATATTTCCTTTAAGAAAGATGTTTTAATTTGTGTGATGCATGTCAGAGAGGTAAACAAGTAAAATCAAGTTTCAAATCTAAGAAAGAAGTCACCTCCTCTGGACCTTTGCAACTGTTACACATGGATCTGTTTGGACCAATCAGTGTAGCTAGCCTAGGAGGAAAGAAATATGGCTTTGTCATAGTTGATGACTATTCTAGATTTACATGGGTACTCTTCTTAACCCACAATGATGAGTCTTTTAAGGTCTTTACAGTATCCAGTAAAAGAGTACAAAATGAGCAGGTTTTTTGTATCTCTTCTATCAGAAGTGACCATGGAGGAGAATTTGAAAATGAGCAGTTCAAACCGTTCTGTGATGAAAATGGTATTTCTCACAATTTCTCTGCTCCTAGAACTCCACAGCAAAATGGAGTGGTTGAGAGAAAGAACAAATCTCTTCAAGAGATGGGTAGAACAATGCTTAATGAAAATAATCTTCCTAAGTACTTTTAGGCAGAAGCCATTAACACTACTTGTTATGTGCAAAACAGAATTCTGGTTAGACCTATACTAAATAAGACTCCTTATGAATTGTGGAAAGGTAGAAAACCCAACATATCATATTTTCATGCATTTGGATGTGAATGTTATATTCTTAACACAAAAAATTATCTTGGTAAATTTGACTCTAAAGTAGATAAAGGCATATTCATTGGATATTCTGAAATGTCCAAAGCTTTTAGAATCTTTAACTCTAGAACTTCTGTAGTATAAGAATCAATTCATGTAAGGTTTAATGATGGTTTGAAGACTGATAGGGAACTATCAGATCTAGAAGATGATATTGCAGGTATTGAACTTAATCCCGCAGTAGAAGAATCTTCAGACAAGTCAAAAGTAGACGTGTCCGAAAATCAAACAAGTGCTGATATGTCTGAAACTCAGAATGAGAAGAAATATTGGAAATTCAAGACCTATCATCCAGAAGATCTAATTATTGGAATTCCATCTCAAGGAGTTAGAACCATATCTGCTTCCAATGAAAATAACAACATGGTATTCGTATCAGATTTGGAACCCCAAAAAATTGAAGAAGCCTTACAACATGAAAGCTGGATTCTAGCCATGCAAGAAGAACTGGACCAAATCAAGAGAAATGATGTTTGGACTTTAGTTTCTAAACCCAAAGATAAATCTGTTATTGGAACCAGATGGGTTTTTAGAAACAAACTGGATGAAGATGGAAAAGTGATAAGAAACAAAGCAAGACTAGTTGCTTAAGGGTATAATCAATAGGAAGGTATTGATTTCACTGAAACCTTTGCACCTGTAGCTAGATTAGAAGCAATTAGAATTATCATGTCTTATGCTGAACAACATGGTATAACTCTTTATCAAATGGATGTTAAAAGTGCATTTTTAAATGGAATAATTGAGGAGGAAGTTTATGTAAAGCAACCTCCTGGGTTTGAGGATTCCGAAAATCCTCACCATGTCTATAAGCTTAAGAAAGCTTTTTATGGACTCAAACAAGCTCCTAGAACTTGGTATGATAGGCTAAGCACATATCTAATGGAAAATAATTTCATTAGAGGAAAAGTAGACACTACACTCTTTAAAAAATGCTCAAAGAAAGACTTCATAGTAGTACATATTTATGTTGATGATATTATATTTGGTGCTACTAATGAAAAGCTCTGCAAAGATTTCTGAGTTGATGCAGAATGAATTTGAGAGGAGCATGATGGGAGAATTAAAGTTCTTCCTTAGTCTTCAAATAAAACAGACAAGTGATGGAATCTATATCCATCAACAAAAGTACACCAAGGAGCTTCTGAAAAAGTATAAAATGGAAAATTCAAAGCCTGTGAGTACTCCTATACATCCATCAATTGTCCTAAACAAGGATGAGGAAGGTAAAAAGGTAGATCAAACTGTCCACCGAGGTATGATTGGATCTCTTCTATACTTAACTGCTAGCAGACCTGATATTCAATTCAGTGTTTGTCTATGTGCTAGATTTCAATCAGATCCTAAAGAATCTCATCATAAGGCTGTTAAAAGAATTTTCAGACATTTAATTGGAACCACTGACCTTGGTTTATTATATAAGAAATCTGAAGATTTCAGGTTAGCTGGATTCTGTGATGCTGATTTTGCTGGAGATAGAATTGATAGAAAAAGTACCAGTGGATGATGCCACTTCATTGGAGCAAATATGATCTCCTAGTCAAGCAAAAGGCAAAGCACCATTGCTCTCTCAACTACTGAAGCTGAATACATATTTGTAGCCAGTTGCTGTTCGCAACTGCTTTGGGTAAAATATCAACATGAATATTGTTCAATGGTTGAGCATAATATACCTGTTTGGTGTGACAATACTAGGGCTATTAACTTGTCTAAAAATCCCATAAAGCATTCTAGAGCAAAGCATATAGAAATAAAGCATCATTTTATTAGAGATTATGTGAAAAAATGTGTTTTTGAAATTAAGTTTGTAAACACTGAGTATCAGTGGGCAGACATCCTTACTAAACCTCTAAGTGAAGATAGATTTGTTTTTATTAGAAGGAATCTTAATATGCATAATGTGCCTGATTGATTGTATACCGATATGTCTAAAAATTTACTTGTCTAAAATTTGTATATGCTTGACTTGTCTATTTTATTTATGTTTCACTTGTCTACTTTAGCCAAGCGTCTGATGACGTGGCTAAAAAGTACTAAGTGCTACTTCTGACTGAGACACGTGTACATTGCAATTTCCCTCATTTTCTTAAAAATGATCCATTTCTTCTCACAACTGTCTTTTCAAAAGTTATTATTATAATAACATCTCAAGTGTTTTAATAAAAGCAGCCATTGTCGTTTCATTGCTTCACACTACCTCTGCTCTCAATCTTTTTCTCTCTCCGATTCTCTTCGTCCTCAACCTCCCGAAACCCTTCATCTCCAAACCATAAAATCCTCTCTCTACAACAATGACTCATCAAAGTCTTATGTAAACCCTGGCTAAAAGGACCAGACTCCCTATCTCTGAGATAAAGAAGGTGCATCCAGGAAGGGTCCCCAATTTTGTTGAGTTAAGAACCAAGGGCTTGGATGTTCAATCGGAACTCAACCATGCTGGATGGCTACCCTTCTTTCAACTACAAGAGCTTGTCTTTCGCGCCTTGGTTATACAGTTCTGGACTACTGTAAATATTACCAAGGATGATGATACCTCCATGATTTCCGGAGATGTAAATGGTGACCATGTCATCATCACACATGAGTCACTCGCGGAAGTGACAAAATGCCGAAGAGAATGTGCTGGGTATTACAACGATTGACTGAAGGATCAAGGAGAAGCAAATGTGAATCAAGTTCTACATGGAGTTGCAAAACCTAAAAATAAAGACTCCAAGTATCTGACAGCAAAGGCAATATTTCTTCATGTTCTTATCATAAACTATGTTATGCCTAGGACTGGGTCTAGGAATCATGTCAATAAAATAGAGAAGTTTGCTTTCTTTCATCTAGTCCAGAAAATTAGGATAGATATTACTGACTTGGTTTTTATACACATGGAGAAGGCTGTCAAAGGAAAGGATAAAGATTATCCCTATGGTATGATCATGACTAGGATTTTTAGGGCAAACAAACTGGATTTGAGAAATGCTTGTTATGTTGATCTGTGCACAAAAATCAATTCAAAGACTTTGTCTTTGATGAAAATGAATATGTCACCTACCATTGATCCCTCTGCTCAAGCCACATCATTTGTTGCTGCTGAACCCTCTCAAGAAGTTATCACCATCCTTGTTGTTAAAGTTGATCTGTTGAGCCTGAAAATCCTCAACTTCTAAGGAAAAGAAAAAGAGTTGTTGAACCATCTGATCAAGCTATTGTTTCTAAACCTGTTGTCCTTCCATCTGTTGAACCTACCAAGGTTGCAGAATCTGTGGTAGCATCTGCCTCTGTTTTGGATGCACCTAGGGTTACCAAGGTGTTTAAGAGAAAAAGGAATGTGCAAGCTGAAGGGGAGTCTCAACCTGAAGAAACTGTGATCCCTAAAAAGAAGAGAACTACTGTGACCAAGAGAAAGCTGGTCCTGCTTCCAACTCCCTCACCATCACCCTCACCACAGAAAGAATCATCACCTCCACACTCATTATCTTACCTTCATCTACAACACAAAAATCACCATCACCCACAACAACTTCCATTCCAAAACCTTCATCTCCACTACCTGCTCTGTCGCCACAAAGAGCACCAACACCACCCCCACAGAAAACACCATCACCAACACCACAACCTCAACAGCAAACCCATACTCCTCCACCTGCTTCACCAAAAATCCCAACTCCTCCACATACATCACCCTTTATACAACCAACACCTCCTCTATCCTCACCAGTTCATGAACCTTCACCTCCTTTTTCTGTCAATGAACCACAATAAAATGAACTTCAAGTTTCTGAACCCAATCCCATTATTTCAAAACCTCCAGTTTCTGAAACTGAATCTCATCTATCTAAACCTTCCACACCTCAATCATCTCACCACTATGAGTCTCATCATTCTGAAAATTTGAACGAGTTTGAGTACTTTGACAACCATCCTCCATCTCCACCTAGACATAACCCTCTTCCTTTGGCCTCCCTACCACCTTACCATTTATCCTCCAGAACCACACCTGTTTCTGTTTGTTTCAGATGACTGCTCTTCATTCTTTTTGTTTGGCACTGATCTGGATGCCATTGCATCCTTGGAAGCTGAAAGGCAGTGTATAAAGCGGGCCAGAAAATAGAAGACTCCAAGAGCATGGATACCTCTGCCTCATGTTTTTATGAAGACATCCACAAAGATCAAAGTGATTCCTGATTCCATGACTCTGCAAGGAAAGCAGAAAGTCATCAGTTTGCCTGGAGAACAAAAATTCTCTCTCATCAAACTGAATGACAACAAATGTAAATTAAGGAAGAAGCTTCTCACAACTGAAACCCATCATAAGTTTTTAAAGGTCAGAGACATATACTGGAGATATGGTTCCAGTTCTGGATTGAAAGAAGGAGAGAAGAAAAATATTCCTATGAGTGGTAGTCAAGCTTTTGCTCTTTACCCCTTTTCACACTCTGTTTATACCATACCTCCTTTCATTATGGTTTTCACTTGCTTTTTGTTAAACTTTCCTCCAACTACCCCAATTACTCCCATAAGTCTCACTAAGAGTTCTTATGAATTCCTTCTGACTGTTGTCACCTCACCTCTTAACTCTAAATGAATTCAAGGAATTCTTGAAGAAATCCTTTCAAATAATGAGTATGTCTTATTGGATCCTAAACCAGAGACCACTATTCGAGCCGAAGAACTACCATATGCATCTGCAACTGCCCTGGCCACTTCAACTTCTACTACTCAGGTAGTTGCTCATGATCCTGCTGCACATCAAAGGCTGGATGAAATGCCTTCTAGTCGGCAGACTGTTATTCAGAGACAGGATCTTGCACTTGCACAACAAGCTGCTTTTCAGGTCTAGATGTTATCTCAACAAGAAGCAATGCAAAAGATTATGGAAGCCTTCTTTAAAAGTCAAGGAGGTCCTAGTTCTTAGGTTTTAGGACTTAATCTTTTTTCATTCCTTCTTGAGTCATGTAATGTACTAGTCAGTGATGTCTATCACTTGTAATCTTTCTGACTCTGAATATATGAAATGAGATGATGGTTTTGGTATTCCTTTTGGCTCTCTGATATATATTTACTTTACCTTCTTTTTGGTTGATGCCAAAAAGGGGAGGAAAAATAAAAATAGAAATACAACAGATATAATAAATGACTATCTGCCTGCAAAAAAAAATTGATTTACAATTTTTTTTTATCCTGCTCTGTTATAATCTGTTTGAATCTAATATCAGCTATGATACCTTGTTTTTATCTGATGCATAAATTAAGGGGGAGCATAGTATACCATGGTTAATTATATTTGTTTGAAAATTTCTATTATTACCTTTGATGTTCAATAAAATCAGAAAAGTTATTTGCCATCATCAAAAGGGGGAGAATGTTGAGACCTCATAAGTCTGAGACACATTCCATGTGTAGAATCTCTAAGTTTTGATGATTCCAAATAGATTAAGCATGATAATATTGAACCATAAGAAATTAATGACATGTCTGATAAGTGTGAAGGAAATTAAACTTAAGGTCACTCGTCTATTTTTATGACCCGTCTAATTTTTGATAGAGCACAGTTTTCAAACTCATATGAAAACCGCTCGTCTAAATTAGCCAGTCAATACGGTCAAATACCAAGTCAACGACCAGTCAAATTCTGATATACTTGATGATGTGGCAAGAAGAATCTGTCTGAATAAGACTCTATGGAGCACCTGTCTAATTTTGGACTGCACAAGCACCCGTCTAATTTTGGACTGCATAAGCATTCGTCTAAATTTTGGATTGATATTCACCCGTCTAAATTTCCAACACCGCTACAATGTCAGTTTGTCAGAAATGAAGTCCAAGTCAACCTTATTCAAATTAGATGTCTTCTTTAATGATCTCGAAGACTTCTGGACAATAGCACAAAGGATAAAGAATAAAGAACGTTTGTTTCAAGGATTTGAGGAATTAACATGCAATCTCTGTACCACAGCAGTAACTTTTTAGCTATTTTAGTACAAAGTAAAAATGCTTTATGGAAAGTGAACTGAGTGTTGCACTGAAAGAAGAAGGTTCTCTGCTGCAAGTACAAGAAGCCTACTGCTGCAACTCTGATACAACAGCTTCTCAGAACAAAGTTTACTCTTGGACAACTTTATCAAAGCTCAACGTTCCTAAGCATTTAATGTTTACATAGAACGACTCTTTGACATTAATGGTGTCCCAGAAGCTCAAATAAAAAAGAACACACTTTCCGAAGCTGTGCCTAACAGATTAAATTAATTGAAGTCTTTATATAGACCAAACAATAAAGATGAAGACAAGAAGTTGAATATCATTAAGAACACTACACAAGAAGCATTTACTCATTTCATTAACTTCTTCATTCTTTCATTGAATATTCATTCAATCATTTGAATTTAATTCGCAGTCTTTCATACTTCATATTAATTCATCACTATCAAAAATTTGCTATTTAGCGACCGATTTATATATCAAAAAATTTCGGTCACTATACTGACCGATTTAGTGACTGATTTAGCGACCGATTTTCCAAATCGATCGCCAAATCGATCTTTAAATCGGTCGCTAAATTCTTCTTCTAGGAATGTGGTATTTGATACTCAATATGGAGAGGTGGTTCCTGAATCACTGAACCATTCCAATGAAAACGGAAAGGAACTCTGGATTTGGCACAACTAGACTATGGGCAACAAAACATTCTGGTTGAAGTTCCTATTCTTGAGGCTACTGATGGGAAAATCTACTCACAAGGGAAGGCTTTAAATTTTGAAGTTGATCAAGAAGCTACAGGGAAAGTTGTTAAGGGGAAAGCTTTATCTAATATAGCTGAGACAGATTTAGCCATAGTTGGAAAGTTATGGGATCATCAAGTGGAAGAGGAGGAGATAAACTCTATGCATTCTAGCTCTCAACAGAAATGTGATGATGGCTTCAATGAGGTTTTGTCTAAGTCACAGAAGATAAAGCTAAAGAAAAAGAACTCTACTGAGCATCAGAAAAACCAACTCCTCGAAAGATCTTCAAGGTCCAAAGCAGGTCAATCCATTTTATACAAATGAAGCTGCTATATTGGAATGCTAGGGGAGTGGCTAACCTGGATACAAGGTTTCAAGTCAAAGGAAATTCACCAAAAGTTGATAGCATAAAGGAAGTTATATGGAAAGCACCAAGTCATAATTGGATCAAGCTCAACTCAGATGGTGCGGCTAAACGATCTCCTGGAATTGCAGCATGTGGAGGGATCTTTCGAGACCAAAATTCAACAACATTGGGATGCTATGCTCTAAATATTGGACATTCATTTGCACTACAAGCTGAACTTGTTGGCATTATGATTGGAGTAGAAATAGCAATACAAAAGGGATGGAATCCTATATGGATAGAACGCGAATTTCGGCATGCAATCCAGGCATTTAAAAATCATGTTATTGTTCCATGGAGTCTTAGGAATAGGTGGAGGAATATGCTTCACTTATTGAATCACATCAATTTTGTATTTTCACACATATATAGAGAAGACAATGTTTGTACCGATAGATTAGCAAATTATGGTATTAGTTATTCAAGCTTTACATGGTGGAATACCATTCCAGATTTTATTAGGGAAGACTTTTTCTATGATAAAATTAGTTTTCCTAATTATAGGTTTGGATGATTTTTTTGGCCCTTAACAAAGGCCTTTTATTGTAACACTTTTTCCTTTTTTAATGAATTAATGGTGTGCTGCAAATGATAGGCTTTGTTAGGGGTGTCTATATAGTTGAGATGTTTAGCAAAGCAGTGATGCCTATGCATACCATTTTTGTTTAAATAAAAATTGGAAAGTGATGTGTTGAAATAATAAAGGTCCCCTGCGCATAGTAACTTGATTTTTTTTTGTAATTTTTTTTATTTTCTTGTCAAGAATGAACGTTTATGACTAGAGAGTAATTGAATTGTAAGTGGGGTTTAGATTTTGTAGGTGGTACATGCCTATTAAATAATGTTTTATTTTTTTTAAACATTGCTCTGGAGTTTAAAGTCTTTAGGCATTTACCTACCTAATTTATCTTTTTATAATATATTTTGAATGAGTTTATATCATGAGGGTGTGTTTCAAAAGGTAGGATCATTGTAATGTATTTTTGACATAGTAGGTGTTCTATTGGTGTTGATTTTTGTGATGACTACTTTATTTTCAATAAATATTTTAAGAATGTGATAATTTACTTCAAGTGTTTGATGTTCATTTAAAACTTGAGAGTGAGTACTAGTTGTGATCAATTTTGATAGTTTTATAGAATACTCTCATCTACTTTTAAATATTTGGTAAATTGTGATAACAAATTATGACTTTGCTTGACTTAAGGAAGGATTAGTCATTTACTAGTTATAAAAGGATTTTGAATGTTGTACTTGTAGGGATATAATGAAAATGCTTGTATTTAACTGGTTTCTTTTTTTATGAGTAACTATGTTGGACCATGTTAAAGTTCTTCTATGCAGGAACTGTTGATGAATTTTAAATGTGAAATATATTGATTATGAGAATGTTAATTAGGCTCATTTGATGATGATTGATTTATGTGTTTGAAAACTTATGAAACATACTTGCTGGAATGGATTGTCAATAATGGTTATGAATCATTGGGCAGGCCAACCGGGAAGCGGGAGGTTCCGGTATATAAATATCACCGTCGTGGATGAAGGGACCTCGTTAGGTACCCCGAGTGTTGAGGAGGGATATTGATGTTTGCCGGAGGTGCAGTATCTTCGGGGTACGAAATTAAAACCGTCGGGGTGGGGGACCTTGAGTGAACAACCCCAAGTGAACCCAAAGATTTGAATAATATGATACGTATCCTCTTATGAGCGGGATATTATTTATGAGAAAAGAATGTATTGCAAGTCATTCTACAAGTACTCCCTAGAGAGATCAATATTTTATTAGTTATGAGATCATTTACATATGTAAAGACATTTGTGATGTGTAAATGGAATGTGATTATATATTTGTTTGATTCAGTGCTTTCTTGAGTGTGTGACTTTGTTTCACTCTTGACTTTGTGTGATTGCATGTGTTTGGAGGAAACTCCCTCACCGAGTCTGTTGACTCACCCCACGTTTTACATTTCAGCTGCAGGTATCTGTGAAGTCACTGAAAAACTTGGATGCCATGTGGAGAGTTTTTGGATTGAGTTTGTACCCCCTAGTTTGAGATATTTGAGTTGAAGCAGGACTTTGTAATTTATGTTTGTTATTTAGTTACTCTGGTGTATTATATTCATTATTGTTGGAATTAATGAATGTAATTTGTTTACTTTGAATGAGATGGATTTGTGTAGGCATTGTAAGAGTTTCAAGGCTGCAAACCAAGCAAAACAAGAACACAACAGTAACAAGAATATAGAAGTAGTGAAACTGAACAGAAGTGCAAGAATTAAATGACAATGCAGTAAACAATTAAATCAATAAACACACACACACACATGGCACAGAAAGAGAAAGAGAAGAAGAACATCAAGAAATTTAGTGGTTCAGCCACATATAGTGACCTACATCCACGGAGGGGGAGGAGCAGCTTCTTCACTATGAAATCAACCAGGATCGAGTCTTTACAATAGAGGTGTTTATCCCTTTGATCCTTTCTACCCAGTACTGATCATTACAGAAATTTCCCAAAGCCTCACACACTCTATTTTTCACACCCTAATCTCTCAAAAAGTTTCACACACTGATTGCTAGCTTACAGAAACGAAGGAATACAAAATGAAGTTATACAAGAGACTAGTCACACTTATATAGAAATCCTATTAATCAATCTCAAGCTAGAAGGATAATAACTGAATCAGTTTCTAATTAGGTAGGATAGATGTGGCCAGCAACTAACTTCAACTAACTAACTGATTTGCCTAACTAACTTGCCAACTGATTTTGAGACATTTCATTTACAATTATCCACCTTGTCTCCAAATCAGAAACTTTGATCATAGTCCTGCTCCTCCTCCACATAGGTTTCAGTTCCCACAGAAACCAATTAAGTCCAAGCAGTGCTTGAACTTACCTTGAGGTAAAGACTTGGTAAAGGCATCAGCGGGGTTTTCTTATGATTCAATCTTCTCCACCAACACCTCTTTAGCCTCAACTACATTTCCAGTTAGGGATTTCCTTGTATCAACATTGCCAGTATAATCTGAGCCCACATACCCTTTTACTGCTTCTTCATTCTGTAGTTCCCTTTTGAACCTTAGACCATATGATAAAGTACCATTTAAGTACCTCAGAATCCACTTCAATGCTTCCCAATGAGTTGGCCCAGGGTCTGACATGAATCTACTGATGACACTTACAACATAAGCCAAGTCTGGCCTGCTGCATACCATGTCATACATAATGCTGCCAACTCCACTTGCATATAGGATAATATTCATTTTAGCCATTTCTTCATCTGTTTTAGGACTTTGGAGTGTTGACAGCTTATCATGTTGTCCCAAAGGAGTTGTAACAGGTTTAGATTCATGCATTATAAACCTTTCAACACCCTTTCTCAAATAGCCCTGCTGAGATAAGAAAAGTTCTCCCTTTGTCCTATTTCTGACAATGTCCATCCCTAGAATCCTCTTGGCTGCTCCAAGATTCTTCATTTCAAACTCATTGTTCAAATCAGCTTTAAGTTTCTCCATTTCATCCTTCCTTGAGCTGGCAATCAATATATCATCTGCATATAGTAGAAGATATAGCATAACCTCTCCATTCCTTTTCAAAGTGTAAACACAGCAATCATAGCTGCACCTTTGAAAGTTCAGTTTCATTAGAAAGTCATCAAATCTCTTGTACCATTGTCTAGGACTTTTCTTTAGACCATACAAGGATTTCTTTAGGAGGCAAACTTTATTTTTGTCCTCAGCAAAGCCCTCAGGTTGTTGCATATATATAGTCTCCTCAAGGTCTCCATGAAAACTGTTTTGACATCTAGTTGTTCCAATTCAAGGTCAAATTGAGTTGCAATGGAGAGTAATATTCTAATCGAGCAGTGTTTCACCACTGGTGAGAATATTTCATTGAAGTCCACTCCTTCAATTTGAGTGAAACCCTTTACTACAAGTCTTGCTTTAAATCTGGCCTTTTCAGCTCCTGGAACACCTTCTTTTCTTTTATAGATCCATTTACATCCTACTACCCTTTGGTTCTTAGGTAGTTCAACTAGGATACAAGACTCATTCTTTTCTAGGGATCTCATCTCTTCTTGCATAGCCTCTATCCAGTCATTTATGTGTTTATTGTTCAATGCTTCTTTGTAGTTGCTAGGTTCTGAATCTTCAATTTCTTCAGCTACATTCAGAGCATAGTAGATGAGATCAACATATCCAAATCTCCTTGGAGGCACTATATTCCTTCTGGATCTATCTCTGAGCAAGTTATAGTCATTCCCTGCTGGTTCAGGTTGTTGATCCTCATTTTCACCTTCAGGTTGGACTGCTTCCTCATTAACTGGATGAGTGAGAGGCTCCACCTTAAACTGAACATTCTCTGATTGTTCTTGTCCATCATTGCCTGCCTTTTGATCTTTCTCCATCATAGCCATTCTGGTTTCATCAAGGGTGACATGCATTTTGGCTCACCAGGTTCAATTCTCTATAGCTTGTATCCCTTTACTCTAATAGGTTATCCTATAAAGGCACACCTAATTGCTCTTGCTTCAAGTTTCTCTTGCCTTATAGGAGCAAAGACTAAGGAACCAAACACCTCCAGATTTGAATAATCTGCAGGTTTGCCACTCCATAGCTCCATAGGAGTTTTGAACATTACCTTACACCTTGCAATAAGGTTTCTTGGCCATTGAACATTTTCAGTCTAATGGAGCCAATGCCATGCACCTTGCATGGTTTATTATTACCCAGCAACACTATGCCTCCTTCCTTTAGGTCTATAGCTTCAAAATAGTCCTTTCTAGGACACATATGGTAGGTGCAGCCTGAATCCAGTACCCAATCCTTCTCAATCTCAGTGTTTGAGACTACCAAGGCTCTTGCAGATTCATATCCATCAGTTGCTATAGCTGCATCACCTGTTTCTTGAACTTTCTTGTTCTTTCTCTCAGGACAGTCCTTCTTGTAGTGTCCCTTCTTGTGGCAATGAAAATACTTCAACTTGCTTTGTGACTGGTTCTTTGACTTAGATCGATTCTTGTTGTCTTTTGATCCTTTCTTGTCAGATCTGCCTCTAATTACATTTAATCCTTCTGCATTGTTATCTGCCTTAACTTCTTGCCTTCTCTGGAGCTCTTTGGTTTGAATAGCTGATTGAACTTCTTCAAGAGATATGATTTGATCTCTACCAAATAGGATAGCATCCTTGAAGTGTTCATATGAATTTGGCAAAGCACTGAGTAGAATTAGAGTTTTGTCTTCATCATCTAATTTTACCTCAATGTTTTCCAAATCATCTAAAGTTCGATTGAAATCAACTATTTGGTCACTTAGAGATCTTTCTTCTGTCATCTTGAAAGAATAAAGTTGTTGTTTCAGGAAGAGTCGATTTGCTACTGACTTGGTCATATATAGTGACTCTAGCTTGAGCCACATTGATGCAGCAAGTGGTTCTCGAGCCACTTCTCTCAGAGCTTTGTGTCCAAGGCACAAGATTATAGTGCTCTTTGCCTTTTCTATGATGTCTTTCTTTTCTTCCTAGATAGGGTTCTAGGCAGAGCTGCTTCCCCTTTTAGTGCATCAGCTAGTCCTTGATGAACCAAGATCGCTTGCATTTTAATCCTCCTTAGACCAAAGTCATTAAAGCTAGTGAATTTCTCAATGTCGAACATGGTTGATCCCATGGTTGCACCTCCTCTTAGAATCTTGAACCTTCCCACAAACGACGCCAATTGTAAGAGTTTCAAGGCTGCAAACCAAGCAAAACAAGAACACAACAGTACCAAAAATATAGAACTAGTGAACTGAACAGAAGTGTAAGAATTAAATGACAATGCAGTTAACAATTAAATCAGTTAACACACACACACTGCAGAAAAAGAGTAAGAGAAGAAGAACACCAAGAATCTTAGTGGTTCAGTCACATATAGTGACCTACGTCCACGGAGGGGGAGGAGCAGCTTCTTCACTATGAAATCAACCAAGATCAAGTCTTTACAATAGAGGTGTTTATCCCTTTGGTCCTTTCTACCTAGTACTGATCATTACAGAAATTTCCCAAAGCCTCACACACTCTATTTTTCACACCCTAATCTCTCAACAAGTTTCACACACTGATTGCTAGCTTACAGAAATGAAGGAATACAAAATGAAGTTATCCCTATATAAGATAATAGTCACACTTATATAGAAATCCTATTAATCAATCTCAAGCTAGAAAGATAATAACTGAATCAGTTTCTAATTAGTTAGGATAGATATGGCCAGCAACTAACTTCAACTAACTAACTGATTTGCCTAACTAACTTGCCAACTGATTTTGAGATACTTTGTAACACCCCGCTTTTTGTTAAGTGCCTTGTTATATGTTTGTTTGGTTGTTGAAGCTTTGGGTGTTGGCTTAGAGTTGTTGGTTAAGGGCTAAGTGGGATTTTCAGCTTAAAAGTCCCTTATGGTGCATGAGCAAGGCCGTTCTCATGACCAGCATGCCCGTGCTTGGGATCAAACGCATCTCGCTGACGCTGAGTTGAGCACGCCCATGCTCAATAGGGAGCACGATCGCGCTTGAGTGTGAACCGCGTCTCAGATATGCTAAGTTGAGCACGATAGTGCTCAACATGGAGCACGATCGTGCTCAACATGGAGCACGACCGTGCTCAGCTCTAAGGTCTATAAAAGTGGCACGGTAACCGAGGGTTTTGTTTTGAAACCCTACTTTTGGTAGCAGCAACCACCTTATTGTGGCTACTTTTGTCTTCTTCCCTATTTCTCTTTACCCCATTGCTGTGGTGGAGTTTCAGAGACCTTTGGGAAGCTCTTGTTCATCTGTGCCGGTTATATAGATAATGTCCCTTCCCTTTTAGGTTTCCTTTTTCTTGGTTTGAATTGGAAACTAATTTGGTTGAAGTTTTGTTTGACCAAGGCTTAGATTCAGATTGAGCCGCTCGAGGGGACGTAACCTGTTTGTTGTTTGGGGCTGTCGTTGTTGGAATCTTCAGACCAGGTATGGGGAGAAGGATAGTATGATCATTAGGCAAGGAGGTAGCATAAGATGAGGGGTTCCCATGACCCCGTGGTTGTTGTATGATAAATGCTATGTTTTAACATGCCTACTTGTTATAAATGCCTATGTTATGAATGTCTGTCACATGTTGTTGTCCTGTTTAATCAATTATTTGGTATGCCATGTTTTATTAGTTGTTTGATATGGATGATTATGCCATGTATGTTAATGGTTTGGTATGTGTATACCTTGTTGGTTGAATGTTTGTGGCTTAAGGCCAATATGTTTAAAGAACCCTTAATTGTTTAAAATAGGGCTTTAGTTAATATGATGATTAAAGGACTTAACTCCCCAAAAATTTGATTATAAAATATGAATGATTAATAAAGGTGAGATTTATGCCAATGGTTTAGTCTATGACACTAGGAATGGATCAAGAGAGTTTTTAGGAAGTTTTGGCTAAGAACTTAGTAAGAAACCTGCCCAGAACAGTACGACTAGCCAAGGAGCACGGTTGTGCTGTAAAGGGAGCACGGACGTGCTCCCAGTATGAATTCTGGAAGATAGCCGCACTTTAAGCACGGTCGTGCTCAACAGACAGCACGACCGTGCTGAACTTAAGTCCGGTGCTCGTGGAGGGGAGGTAAGCACGGTCGTGCTTCCCTAAACAGACCAGATGTTAATTAAAGGAGTTAAAGGGGGTTTCAACCCCAGTTATCCCCAGAAATGATATGATATTACACCAAACAAATTATGAAGATTAGATAACTTAATTAAGTATTAATTTAACTAATGAAAGATGATGAATTGGTTAAATCGGTGCCCAATGGGTTGCCGCACGCTGATGGACTTTGGTGCTTTTCGACCAAAGTGGCCTCGATGCTTTTCGGTCGAGGTGTTGATGAGTTGTACCTTGGTACTTTTTTGCCAATGGGGACCTTGACCCCAGGGGTCTAAGGTACTGATGTTGATGATGATAAATTTGGGTGCCTTTAGTGGCCCAAAGGGAGGTGGTGGTTGCCGTTGTTTGTTGTTGTGTTCATGCATCGCATTGGAAATGTTAGTTGGGGTAAGTTCAATATGGGGGAGGTCGTCCGAGAGTTAGGGGATCTAGCCATCCATGATAGGTTCACCCAAGGTTTGGTGGACCGTGGCCCCCAGTGATGGTGCATTCAAGTTTTGATGCGTTGGCTATCCAAGGGGTTCACCCATGGTTTGGTGAACTACCGACGTTGGTGCTTTTTGGTCAATGTGGTTATGTAACTCCGAAGTTGCTCTTCCTGAGATAGTTTGGATCCACATGCATAATGGAGTAGCGGAGTAGTGTTGCACTGCATAGCATACTTTGGTTGGTTTATTATGTTGAGATGATTATGTATGTATGTATATATATATATATATATATATATATATATATATATATATATATATATGTATATATATATATATATATGTATATATATATGATGATGATGATGATGATATATGTTGTTGCTATGCCATGATGTATGTTCATCTTGCTTCCTATCTCCATGTCGTTGTAATTATATGTTTTCTTACTCCCTGTCTTCTGTTTTCCTTGTTTGGCATGTATGTTTCATGCAGAGGATGGCGAGGCAGCCAGGAGAGGAGTGACTCTGAGGAGCCGCCACTCATAGTTAGGACTTCATAGTTTAGTTGTTCAATTTGTTTAGTTCAGTCGTTATTCTGAGAATGTTTTTCCGGAATGGTTATACCAGCTCTGTATGTGACATCGGGGTTGGGTCTTTGTTTATGTTTTATCATGGCTTTGGATCTATGTCTTTATTCCGTTTAAACTAGGTTTTATTTTTCCGCGTTTGTTGAACTAGTTCATGTGGGACCTTTCTACCCATGAACCCTTTTAATAAAGAACGTATGTTTTATGTTTTATGTTTTACCTTTATCTTTTATGCTTTATAACTTGCGGGGTAGTTGGGTGCACACACTTCATTTACAGGCATGAGAGGCTGCGAAAGGGAAATGAGAGACTTTCTCTTTTGGCCGGTCATGGCTACGAAATTCGGGTCATGACACCCAATTGGCGTAATTGAAACTTAATGGACTAAAAGTGCACAATCGTACTACTTGAAGGACCCAATTGTCGCAATTGAAACCAGAGGAACCAAAATTACACAATCATGATACCTCAGGGACAAAAAGTATAATTAAGCCAAAGAATTATTCACAAATTGAATTGAGTGAAAGAAGAACAATTTTGCAAGCTATGAAGATTATTTCCAAGTGCTTTGATTGTCTCCTTTACTATATGATAATGGTGCAAAGTTGACGATAGAGACCCATTCCTAAACTTTTGAAATTATAAGGATCAAAACCTATGGAAAAAAATTATAGAAAATAAAATCAAAACACATACTTTTCAGGAACTAAAAATTTATTTAAATCTTTTTTTTTCAGGAACTAAGAAGGACCCGAGTTTGTTTTAAGGACCAAATTGGCCTCTACTCATTAAGGGTTATCAAATGGAATTGTGTAGTTAGAACTCAAAATAACATTATCCTTTTTTGGGTCCTGAGTTGACTCATGTACGCAATAGACCTTTTAATTTGAAGTTTAAACTGATTACAGTCAAGGTTCTTCCATATGAAAAACGAGCTTGTGGTCATCGTAGAGCGCAATTAGTCAAGGTCCACATCGTAAAGAACACGTGAATTTCGTAGAACCTTCTTGTGAATATGCAAGTCTAGAAGCCCAAGTCCTCTTAATCAAGGGTACTCTTCAGTCTTCATACACCAATAGATGACTCAATGTATCCGCATTCAACCCCCGCGCAAACATCATAATTCATAGATAGTTGCAACTGAAGTGAAGGCATGTAGTTATTGCGATGTTACCAACAACACTAATCTAGATCTGAAAGAGCCAAATTTACAAATTCACCCAAGGCAACAATACTAAAGATGTTAGAGCATAGAAGAAATATGTTTATTTTGAACCTCTATAGAAAAAGGAATAATTTTTTATTTTGAAAAAATGTTTAATTTGAAAAAAAATATAAATGCACCTCTCTCATAAATAGTTAAACACTTACTTATGATTTTTGTACATCTAAAATAGGACATCATATTATGTCCTTTTGTTTTTTTGGGTATTCTTTAGATGTGTGTATACAAAGATGATTAAAAATATGTAAGAAATAAAAATAAACATATACGATATCATATATGATGTCTAAAATTTTGTGTTCAAATAACACAACTCTACTTCATTAACATGTATAAGATTGTAAGGGTCATTAAAAATTGTGCCTATCTTTTAAAGCAAGTACTTCCACACAAATCAAATAATGATTCGAGTGCTTGAGAAAATGATGTTTTAGTGCCTAACTAAGAATTTCTTCTATACCACTGGGATCTCTAACATATTGAGACAGTATTACCAAGGATTAATGCTTCTGATGTCTGGGGATGACAACTAAAAATGTTCAAGGAAAAAAAAAATACATAACATGGACCTAATAATAACGTAAAAAACAAGGCACGCTATACTTTGAATGTTATAGGTTTGGAAAATGAATATCTTGACTATATACTTTTACTCCCATCTTAGACGGCAAAGACTTGTACTTCACAAATTCCATGAAGAAAAAATAACTTTGACTCGATTTTCCTATGATAATGGGGACCTCCCTCCCCCTTCTTTACTTCACAAAATCACAATCATCATTCTCCATTCACGCATCTCTCAAAAACCATGTTTGATCATAGACAACAACTTGCAAGAAACCATAATATCTTTTCTCCCAGACCAAAGGCACATACTCGTCATGAGAGTGAAGGAGACAGAGAATTCAGCTTCTGGGGTTCATCAAACATCACATCCTATGAAAATGATTGTGACCAACTTGGAGGCAATGAAGCAATAAGACTCAGTAAAGAAGCAGAGTTTAGAGAAAAATACAAAAGAACAAACTTTGAGCTTGAGCATTCACCTTTTCTCTCTCACACTCATCATTGTTGCAATGATCTTTCAGACCCTTCAAGGAGTAAAGACATTGAAGAAGGAAGAAGGGAACTTATGGAGATGATGCAAGACATGCCCGAGTCTAGCTACGAACTCTCTTTCCAGGACATGGTGGTGGATGAGAAGCATGTGCAGCAACCTGATCAAAATGAAACTTCTCTTGACAACACACACATGCATAGCAGCAGCAGCAGCAGCAGCAGCAACAAAGCTCAACTCAAAAAGGTAAACAATAAGAAAAAGAAGAGTACTAAAAATAATAATAGACCGGGTCAGATTTTGAGGGTTGAAAGCATGGACAGTGAAACTTTCCTCCTGAAGATGTTCTTTCCAACTTCTCTGAAGAAGGTTAAAGTAGAGAATGGCTCCTCCAAGGTTGCTCCAAGACCATCATCACTGCAGGATTCCATAAAACAAGTAGGTAAAGAATGGAGAATTAAAAGATTTTTCCAAGCAGGAGACAACAGAGGAAACATGGAAGATGGCATGTGTCAAAATACTAGAAGCAGCAGCAGCATCAAAAGCAGGTAGTTATATGATTCTCCTAAGAAAATATGTTTTAGATCGATTATGATCAGAATAATACTAGCCACACACATTTATACACAAATTATTCTACATCTTCACAGCTTTTACTATCTTATTATAGGTAATTTCATCTCGTTTCATATGCACATGACTTTGATTCTGTTAATTGCTGTAAAATTTTAAACTTTGATTCCATTGATTACTTTCATATGTGAGCTACAAAAATTATTATTATTATAATTATTATCATTATCAGCCATCAAATAAAGTAGAAAATAACATAGCCTAAATGAAACAAGTATGCGATAGTATATATCATTAACTGATGGATTTTTTTAATTTTTTTTTGTTCTTTTGCTTCTCCAGGAATTTTGATCGCAACTCCTCATTCTCATCACTTGGTTGCTGGCCATTCTTTCATCATACTAAAAACAAAGCAAAGGAACTGGCAGGATAAATTACTTAAAATACGAATACTGTTAGACTCAACTGATACAGTGGAGAGTTAGTTTGAACAGCTGGCATAGTTAGTTACACAAAACTAAATTACATGTATATCTATATAAACTTCTTGTAAGCAGAAACTATTCAATAAATGAATACAACGAATTCTCTTCTAAAATTCTCTCTTTATATTCTCTACATAACTTTGCTATTTCTAACTAAATATGCCGGCTGTCCAAACTAACTCTCAACTGTATCAGTTGAGTCTAACAAATACTTCAGTTCCTTTCGTAGCTGGGGTGCCAAAGAAACTCACAACAGCAGAAAATGTGAAATAGAGGATTATCATGATAACACATCATAATCCCTCTCTTTCTGAAAGTTTTAAAAAAATTAAGTAAATGAGAAAACATTATCGATCACCTAAAAAAAATAAAGATAACAGTCCAAGGACAAACGAGTTATTATGTCATTAAAAATAGTTCCCTTAAGCCAATACCATTTTAGTCCAAAATATCAATATGAGACTTCATGGCTCACCCAGGGCCCACCCAAGTACACATGGCCATCTCATTAGATGTAAGTAATTGACAAAGAAAAAGAGTATACCAGGTTAATTTAGACCAGCCAAAAAGGGAGTCAAAATATTGGAATTAAAGATCTTTCACTACATCATTAATTATCAGAGGTAAAGATTTTAAAGTTCCTTTTGGGACTCAACTTGTCCCTGTAATGAGCCAGTCAAAACTATGTTTTTTAGCAGACATTGTCTCACAGATTTGTACATACATGATTACTTGAATCTTCAGAACAGTTATAACATATCATCATTGAACAAAGCAGATTAGCATATGCCTTAATTATGGTTTGCACCTGTTCCGTCCAAATATCTCAAGTGGGAGATACTCGTCCGGAGAAGGTCTTGTGGGAGTGTTTTGGAATTAGCTTGATAGAATCAGAATTCTGCTCCTACGTATCCAAATGGGAATCAAAGCAAACGTAGTTTTAAGTGAGGGGGTTGGACCCCTATTTATAGAGATGTTTTGGAGTAACAGTTTGGGTAGGACTGTTATTGAGATCCTATTTGTTAGGATCAGATTGTTATTGCAGTTAGATAATGATAAGGATAAGGCTCCGAGTTATACGGAGAGATATTTGGACCAGCGGGATATTCGCCCGATCGATTGTTGTGATCGGATAGCTCGGGGCCGAGATATCTTCATCCGCGGCCTGCTGCGGAATAGGCCCGAGTAGTTATCCTCGGGTGTCAAATGCATTAATAGGTCTTCGGCTTTATGGGAGTTCGGGTCACGGCCCACCTACAAGAATGAGCTCGGTCGTGTTGACAATCCTCAGCCTTATATCTTCGGCCAGTACACAAGCCCCCCGAGCTCCGAGCTTAAATAAGCGAAAGAGCTGACAAGTATTAAACCGAGCTTATTCTTCGGCCACGTGGACTTCCGTATTCCCAGCTGTCATTTCAACCGAACCTTTCCTCCTGTCAGAGAAGGCAATCATTTCCCTTAATCCTTCTGCGGCACGCTTCAGGTGAGTAACCCTAGAGTTCCGCGCCCATTTAATGAGGGGAAAATTAAAAGTCGCGCCTTTGGGCTTCATGAAACGTGGGTCGTTGATCGTATCATCAATTGCAGCAGCTATAAATATCTCCTCTAACTCCAACTCACCTCCACCTTGCTTATCTTCCTTCGCCCTTCATCTCTGTCTTTCAAGTTTCTGCCATCACTCTCCTGCCTGTCACTCTTCAGGTACGCCCAGTCTTCTTCCCTCTTTCGTGCTTCTAAGTTTATTTTCTGTTTCCAGATATGAGTTCGTCCGAGTCTTCTGAGTCGAACACCTCGCCTCTGGTTGAGCGCGAGGTTTCCCCCATTGGGGGTTCTCCTTCCACTTCTTCTGTTCCTTCACAGGAACTAAACATCGGTCAGGTGGGACCGTCCTCCTCCAAGTCGTCTTCCTCTGAATCTGATTCTTCTGGGTCCGACTCTTCTAGGTCTGGTTCTCCCTCCCCCCAAATTTCCAAACCCGCCGCTCTCAAACAACGCCAAAGGGTTCCAAAAGACCCTGTTCCCGATATTACCCTTCCTGGGTATACCTGGGTTAAGGGCGAAGTTGGGGCTTATTTTTCCGACTTTCAGACTTCAGATTCAATTGCTCGTCTTCGGTCCCAGATTAATATCTCGGCGTCCGGAGACGAATCCAAGTTTATTTGTTCCCCATGGTGGGTACCGAGTATGTCTTTCTCAGGGCTCATCCTTCTGAGCCCCCTTTCACATATATGTATAAAACACTATTTGCCCAGCTGCGGGTGTCTCTTCCTTTCACTGAGTTTGAGTGTGACGTTCTGAGAACCATGAATGTCGCACCTACTCAGCTTCATCCCAACAGTTGGGCATTTATGAAAGCCTTTCAAATTCTGTGCAAATACATCGGGATGGAGCCCACTACTCCCAAATTTTTGTACTTTTACCAAACAAGGTTTGGTGAGAAAACGGGATGGATTTCCCTTAATGGGCTGAATCGAAGAGGACTGATTAGTTTATACACATCATCGTATAAAGACTTCAAAGTCGGCTTCTTCCGAGTTCGCCCCTCGGGCTCTCACTCTTCCCACTTCTTTGATGAAAATAGATGTGCCAGGTTTCCTTTATACTGGCAATCATCTCCTACCAAATTCGTCGGTTTTGAATACCAATCCCTTCCTGCCGAGGATAGACGGGATATAGACATATTAGAAAAACTTCCTCGGCCTCTCCATTTTGGACGTCTTCTGAAACTCCCCTTCTCATCCACTCCGAGAGCCGACCTTAAAAGTAAGTGTTCGGCCTTTTAGTTTTTAACTCTTTTCTGTATGTGTTCCTGTACTAACAATTTTTCTTTTTGGCAGTCATTATGGGGAAATTCGACTTCTCCAAGCTTTTGAAATCTGCTGCGAAAGAGGGTTAGGGTCCCTCCACGACCGAGAAGAAAAAGAAAAGACTTCCTCCGACCACTGCTAAGGCCTCTGCCAAGGGGGCTTCATCATCCGCCCCTCACAAAAGAAAGAGGGTAGAGGTAGTGGTTGACGCCGAAGATTCTTCCCCTCCTCGCTCAAGTCCTCCACACCCTACCACTCTCGAGACGGGAACTACGGGGCGAGAAGGACAACTTCCTCCTTCTACCGAGGTGAAGTGGTATAACACTTCTCTAAAAGCAGGGACCTCGTCTCTCTGGGGCGAAGACTTCAACCCCTTCCCTTCTTTTGACTCGAACTTCCTAAAGCCCGCTGATCTTCGATTAATCAGGCAACAAGGGGCTCAGTCTAGCATGAAGGCCCTCTTGGCCTACTGCATCCGAGCTGCCACTCTAGCCCGCTTTTGTAGCCGAGATTTGGTGGAGACTGAGAGGAAATCCCAGCATCTGGAAGCTGAACTTGCTTCTATTGAGAAGCTGAAGGGGGATTTTGCCCGGACCTCCGCGGAGCGTGATGAGCTGGCCAAAGCCAACAATCTCCCGAGTACTACCATTACCGAGCTGAACGGCCAGAACTCCGAGCTTAACTCCCAAGCAAAATTTGCTGAGGAGAATAAAGCTCGGGCTGAAGAGGGTAGAGCTCGCGCTGAAGAAGAGCTCAAGAAGGCTCAAGCTGAAATCGAGCAACTTAAGGCTGCCCTGAAGGCCGAGACTAAGGCCAGGATGGAGATTCAGGAGGATCTGAAAGAGGCCACTGATTGCATTCTTGTGGAGCATCGGAAAGGTTTTGCAAAGGCCATTGCTCAAGTTGAAATTCTCGCTCCGGGGGTTGATATCTCGGGTGTCAAATGCATTAATAGGTCTTCGGCTTTATGAGAGTTCGGGTCACGGCCCACCTACAAGAATGAGCTCGGTCATGTTGACAATCCTCGGCCTTACATCTTCGGCCAGTACACCAACCCTATATAGACATTGTCTCACAGATTTGTATATACATGATTACTTGAATCTTCAGAACAGTTATAACATATCATCATTGAACAAAGCAGATTAGCATATGCCTTAATTATGGTTTGCACCTAAATAGATTGGTTTTACTGAATTCCAACAACACAGTCACATAGAGTTAAGACATGAGTGTTAATATTCTAAATAATTAAACATAGGGATACATGCAATAAACTAAATTACAGATCAACTCTTACAAAAATGTTAACGGTATCATTTTAATCTTTTTATCAATAATATCAATTTTCGTATGAACTCAGAACCCACCGGAAAATTATGCATATTGTTCTTTTATTATTCCTCAAAATTGTCAAACTAAATTACAGAGTACAGAGAGAAATTAATAAAATTAGGCATTATTATTTGTATTAGTTATCTGATTATATCTGTTATCATTGTTTGTTTAGAGTTAGTTTAGCAGCTGTTCTGTTTTCTGTTTAACAGCAGCTTGCTCTTTTCTGTTTTTCCGTTTTATCTTCTTTTCCCTTTTCAGTTAGGATTAGTTTTGTTAGTTAGTTTCCTTGGCTGGTATAAGTATCTCATTGCCGTGTAACTTTCATTCAAGTTTTTCAATTCAATTAAGTATTATTCAGAAACTTCATTCTTCTATTAGAAATCTACAGAAACAATGCCACTAAACCAAAACCATTCAAAATTCACATAATCAAATGGAACCTCTTAATATTAACAAATGATACATTGCAGGTCAATAGTAGCAGAGACGATACCTAGCATCAAAATCATGGCAAAAACAGTAAGAAATCTCCAATTTTTGTTTAAGCTCCAAATAAGAGAATATCAGAAACACCTAATAATAACAAATGGAAAAAGTACCCACAACGTTACAAGTGGAGGGGTTCAGAACAAATGAGAGTAAATGGGGGGAAGGAGTTCTGAGGAAATGACAAAGGAAAAATGGGACAAGTGAGAGAGAGAGAGTTGAAGGCACAAGATTGAGAGCGGTGGTAGCATGCAGTGGAGAGAGAGTTGAGTAAGTTCTGAGAGCGAGAGAGTCGAGAGTGTGTTATTATCCTGGATGCTAAAGAGAATGATGACTCAGCTAGTTAATTCTAGAAGTATCTATCATGCGTTTGTTAATTTGCTATATTTATTACTGGATAATTTGTGTGTTATGGTATAGTTGTCTTAGTATGAGTACACCAACCCTATATAAACATTGTATGACCTCATGATTAGAATCAATGAGCGAAGATAATAGTATCTTTCCCTCTCATTAATTTCTTAGGAGGCCGTCTGTCCTCGAAGCAGAGTTATCTTTCCCAATTACTCATTCCTCATCCCCTCGTATCCCTACCATAATCTCCATTCCTAAAATTGGTGCTTTAAGTGCCTATTCCCTTCCATTTTTTGATTGCAACAATGAAGATGCCTACTGATGGGTGCTTTGCATCGAGAAGTACTTCAAGGTGAATAACACCCCGAAAGAGGTGAAAATGACAGAAGTTGTGCTAGCCTTACGTGGTCGTGCTCGCAACTAGTGGCTCTGGTGGTCTCAGAGTCACTCAGAGCCCACTTGGGACACCTTCACCACTGTCTTTCTGTGGCATTTCAAGCCTGAATAGCGGCATATTTTACCGGTAGTAGCTGAGGAAGAGGAGCCAGATCAGGAATCAGTGACTGATTCTGAAGCAGTGGAAGAGATATCTGAAGCACTGGAGGAAGAACCAAAGGCATTCACCGCCCTCGTGTATTAGGAAATATGGCATCCATTGAAGGAGAAGAGAAATTTACAGAAACTATGAATGTGAAATTGATAGAATGAGTAAGTATATTTACAAATGAGTATATTAAGTCTTTATATAGGCTAACAAATGAGTAACTAACTATTAGCAAACTAATAACTAATCTAACTAACTTTATCTCTAATAGCCCCTCGCAAGCTGGAAGTGCTCCTTAGCAAGTCCAGCGTGGAATGAACAACACAATAAGAGAAAAAGAAATAACAATTAATGAAAATTATAAATGTATAAGCCTAATTACATTGGCTAATCAAGAAAAGTCTAACAGTGATATATGTAACGACCGAAGTTCATAGATCTGAGAAGTCTTCAACTTTTTTTTGGGCTTCATCGATTTTCTTCAAGCGTCTCCCCAACTTTCGTTCCAAAAGCATATGAATCTTGCCAGAATGAACATTGGTGAAAGAATGGAATTTGTATATGAAATGAGCTGACTCGCTGGAATTAACCATCAGTCAAAAATCGCTTGAAATTGACTCTAAGCCTCATGTATTTTGTTTGAAAATGATTGTTTGTTTTTTTTACCCTTTTTTTTAAAAGGAATCTTTTCTTGTTTTTTTTTTCACCCTTCTTAGGGCCTCTTGAATTTTCTTCGAAACACGGTTGTTGGGTTTTTCTCATCGATCTTTGAAAATCTTTGAAATACTAGTGTTTGATTTTTCTCACCGTTGTTTGAATATGAATCTTCCGTGTTGCTCAACATCTTAAAAATATAGAACACCTTAAAGGACATATGTAAAAACATTGGGAATTTCTGCAGCCACAACTCCAACATGAATGGCATCATATAAGGAGCAAACTTTGGCCAACCTTGCCTTCCATAACTGACATGAATAGATAGGAAACCATCTTCAAATATTCTTTACTAAAAAAAGAACGAATTCTAGAATATGCTCCACGCACGACCGCATTCACCATCTTCCCAGCAAACATTTTATTGCCAATAAAAGTTTTTGCTATGGTAGAAAGACTTTGAGTTTGATGTTGATTTTGCATAGAATGTGAGTCACATGTGTGGGTGGAAAATAGGGTGGTAGCGTGGCTGCAATTGGGAGAGGGAGATTTATGCTTCGTTTTGGGTGCACAACGTGAGCACCCTTCTTGTCAGAGATTGTGAAGGTTATTGCTAAAGAACAAACAAATTGGTTGGAGCGGTAAAATAGACATGTTGGCTTCTTGTGTTGATCTTCTTCATTGTTGATGCCAGTGTTAGATTTTGAATGCACAGGTGGAAGAAAGAAAGAAATAGAATAAGAAAGAGAGCATAATCTCATAAAAAAATTCTGGTGTTTTGGGTTTTCTTTGGATAAAAAGAAAAAGAAGAAAATTGAATAATTTAAAAAAAGCGCAGCCTAAAAATTTCTTTCATGACGGATGATATCTCTCTTATACCAAATAAACAAAAAATGACATGAAACTATGAATGTGAAATTGATAGAATCAGTAAGTATATTTAAGAGTGAGTATATAAAGTCTTTATATAACTAAGAAATGACTAACTAACTAATAACAAACTAATAACAAATGTAACTGACTTTATCTCGAATATCGTGCCACCACCTCCTTCCACGACGATGATGTCTCAGAATCCATACCCCATCGAGGTCGTCAAGGATCTGGCACCACTGCCTCTACTTCCAATTAATTTACCCACGGCTTCCCACACACCTTTTTGTGTGTTACCCCAAACCAATTGCCAGCTATTTGTCCCACACAACAATCCCCCCTGATCGACTTCAATTCAATTGCGCAGGAATCTTTGGAACCAGTATATTTTGGAACTGAAAAGAAAAAGCGCGTGGAGGAAGAAGACCAGTCAAACGCTGCTACGCCATTGAAGAAGACGATGGAAGACGCCTAACCATGGTCTCCATCGAAGAAGTCTCCCTCGAGCTTCCCATGCCTCTCGGGACCAAAAAGAGGACGAAAATCGTTGATCAACTTGTACTGCCACCGCCACCGCCACCGCCAGATCCACCGGATGTGAAGCCGTCACTGGTGGTCGGAGCGCCCCTCACGACGAGCCACCGCAGTATAGCGCTGGCAAGGGCGGCCGTATTATTGGGGCAAGTTTGCTTCTGATGTCTCTCCAGACTACCATCGTTAACGTGAAGGAGGAGATGCCATCAGGGGAAAAGTGGGGAAGCTACCAAAGAGAATCAATTATTGACCTAATGAGCCAGGCCCAATTCATTGAAAAGAGGCAGTGTGCTAACAAAAGGGACAAAAGAAAGATTGGGTCTGCATGGGCTGTGACATTTCATTATATGTTAGGCCCAATTATAAAAGCTTTTTCAATATTGGGTTAGAACCCAAAGAAGTGAGGAATGCTGAAGAAACAACTATAGTCCAAAAGAATCAGAAGCTGGAATCGTTGGTTCCTTCCATGGGGATTGAAGAAAAGAAACAATGGGATCCCGGCAGAGGTACGCACGAGACTAAGAGAGCGGGGTCGTCATGCTTCAAACAATGGGACCCTGTAGACATTTGGCTACATCTACAGCTACTAGGTCATCTTAGTTCAAGCAGTGGGATCCAGGAAAATTTATTTTAGGGTTAATTTTTTACAACCTCGAGAACAAGGTTGATTTTGATGGGTGGGTAATGTTATGATCCTAGAGGCCCAAGAAAATGGTGACTCGGCTAGTTTTAGAATATGATGACTAGAAGGATCTATTATCCATTTGTTAATTTGTTATAGTTGTTGCTTGGGATAATTAGTATGTGTTATCATATAGCTGTCTTAGTGTGGGTTTGCATCAATCCTATGTAAACATTGTATGACATCGTTATTAGAATCAATGGATGAAGAAAATATTCTCCTTCCCTCTCTGATTACTTTCTTAGGAGGCCCTTTGCCCTCAAAATTAGAGAGAGAAATAGAGATTTCTTACTTAATTTTCTGCTTGTTTCCATTCATTCATTTACTACTCTTTATATACTAATTTCTTACATCCAGAATATTAAAAAGGAAATGTAAATAATAAATAAAAGATAATAGATGGCTAGATCTAGAATATTCCTAGCCACCATATTAAGATGAAACCCTTGAATGCTTTGATTTTTTATTTTTATTTTGCTCTTTGATTGGGCCTATCATTTATTGTGCGCTTATTTGCTTCTTTTGGGTCATTTATTGGGTTAGATATCCTATCAATGCTTTGATTTTTTATTTTTATTTTGCTCTTTGATTGGGCCTATCATTTATTGTGCGCTTATTTGTTTCTTTTGGGTCATTTATTGGGTTAGATATCCTATCATTCCATATCCCATCAAAACCAATGACAAGGTTGTAAAATATCTTCAATTCTTTCCAATTCTCACAAGATATGTTCTGTTTTTCTCTAAATAATTGTCTGATGGACTGGTCCTTTAACAGTAATAAAGCCCAAACAGCATTTTGACCCAGACATAGTGAAGCCTATGGAAGAGTGCCCCTTCAGAATTTCACTCCTGCCCAGAAAAACCCTAGACACATTTTGGGTTCCTAATTTTCAGGGCACGCATGGCCAGCAAAAGGTTGCTCCAGGTGGCGGGGGCGACGTACCGGGCCCGTCTGACGAGGACGGTAGCTCACTTGATGGCGATGCTCTTGAGGGAAACAGAGAAGATGGACCCGAAATCACAGAGAATCGTAACGGGGACGAGGGCGCCTTCTGAAACTTCTGATTTCGAAGAAGGCGGCGTTCAGAGGAGTGGCAGCCATGGGCGAGTATTCCGCTGGGATCAAAGACGTAGGTGTGCACGCCAGGGAGACCAGAAGGTGCCACGGTGTTCGTGACGGCAAACACAGCGTTTATGTCGTACCCTACCGCTGCCTCTACCCAACTATCGGTGGGGGGTCCTAGTTCGCCGGTGAACCAGGGCGGAGGTTGTGAAGGTCGAGTTACGGGTGTAGAACCGAGCTTTGCCTGGGCCAACACCATCCAAATCATACGCATAGGGGAACCCGAAGTTGAAGATACGAGAAGGGTGAGACGGAGAGGGTGCGCGCTGTGGTTGATTCCGACGCCGACGTTACCCATGTATACGATGATGGCCTTCACTTCAAAGACGAGATCATACGATTTCTCGTCAGTTTCCGGGGCGGAGAAACCATCCAGGATGGCAAAGTCATGCTCATCGACGAAGGAGGATCCGATTACTGGCAGAGGTGATTCCAAATTTGTAGGTGGGTTGTGTAGATCGAAGAAGGTGGAGTCGGTGAATGACTGGAAGTGAGGTGTTGGAACCAAAAGGACGACATGCTCATTGGTTGATTCTGTTACTGGCATAGGTGGAGAGTGATGATGCTAAATGTGGTTTGTGAGGGGTGGGTTTGCAGGTGGGTTTCGAAGAGCTTGGAGTTCGGTTTTTTGGATTTCTATGGTCCGGGGGAATGATTCATGGTAAGCTTCTTCAGAAGCTTTTAGTGCAGTGAAAGCAACACAGAGGTCTCTAATGGATTCTTTGAGATGAAGAAGTTTAGGGTGGGGAGGCATGGTTTAAGAATGAAAGCACCAATTGATAGGGTGTGGATGGGGACAAGGATTCCTTGGAGGGTATGGATAACCTCCTTAAATATTAGAGAGAGACAGAGAGATTTCTTGCTTAATTTTCTGCTTGTTTCTATTCATTCATTTACTACTCTTTATACACTAATTTCTTACGTCCAGAATATTAAAAAGGAAATGTAAATAACAAACAAAAGATAATAGGTAGCTAGATCTAAAATATTCCTGGTCGTCATATTAAGATGAAACTCTTGAATGCTTTGATTTTTTGTTTTGTCTTTGATTGAACCTGTCATTTGTTGGGCACTTATTTGTTTCTATTTGGTCATCTATTAGGCTAGATATCCTATCAGAGGAGTGTGGGGGAAGGAGGGCTTTACAAATTACAAGTGTGAGAAATCGTCAACCCTGCACAAGCACGGTTGTTCACTGTTCAGGGATTAGAGTTGGAAAATGAATATCTTGACTATTTACTTTTACTCCCATCTTAGACGGCAAACACTTGTGCCTCATAAACTCCTGTGAAAAAAAAAACTGACTCGATTTTCCTATGATAATAATGGGTAGGAGTGAGTGTGGGATGATTTGGGATGGGTTATGTTTGTTCTTTATCCGTCCCTAAATATTGATAGGTTCAAAGAATTGAATCCGAACCCGTCCCTAGATCCGAAGGAACCAGATCATATGCGGGTTGATTTAAGATCCCGTCTAAATGGGACGGGATCAGGTTGACCCGAAATTGAATAGATTCTTTGTAATCTAAAGTTCGGTGAGTGAAAAAAAAAATGTTTTCTTTTTTTATGGAGAATGCTAACTAGTGCCCTTAGGACATTGTTTAAGGAATCAAGAAAGGAAATTTTGTATGAGAAATTGTGTATTTAACAATACAATCTTTCCTTTTATAAGTTGCTTAAAACCAAACCAATGCCCTTAGGGCATTGGTTAGCAAGATCTTTTTTTATAAGCCAAAATATCATTAACAAATGCTACCTAAAATCTATCAATCGATCTCATGTCACCAAATAGATCCAAAATTGAATGTTACAAAATATTAACAAATAGATCCTTTTGCTGGATGCTTCCTTAATGCTCGTGTTACCAAAGTCACATTGTAAAAAACAGGATACTTTCATCAAATAGGATTCTCACAATGTTACAAAAGCCAAAAAATGTTTCATAAAAGCCACCAATTGGCCAGTGTGAGACGTGAGATTTGAGAGTAAAGTTTAGTAATTTTCTTCAGACTTCTTTCGGAAATAAAAAACTATAAACACGACAATAGGGGTTGAATTGTGTTTATCAGAAATTAAAACAAAGTTGAAAATTTTTCACACACAGAAGCAAGGTTCGGACAAGTGTGAAAGCATTGCACTGCACAGTGACACATGCCTGGTGTAACTTTAACAGAAAAACACACAAGCACACAACTTGAAAACAAGTTTGATATTCACACTTTAACCCCTTTAGTTAGAAAGCAGATAATATAGTCAAAGCAACTAAAGAGTTTAAGGGAAGAGAGATTAACACAGTTATTTATCCTGGTTCACTCTTTAACACAAAGAGTTACGTTCAGTCCTTGGATGCACCAAGTTTTATCCACTATAACTGATCAGGTTACAGACTCCAAGTATTGTTTGCACACCTAGCATCTTCAGGCTCCAAGAGAAGTATTCTTTACTCACTTAACCTCTTCAGGCTCACTCAGGTTTGTTTGACAAGTTTTTTTGTAATAAATACAATCAGACAGACAGTTCTTTCACTAACATGACCCAGAGTGAATTAAATGTAAGTTTAGGAAAGACTGCATAATGACTTCAAATGATTGAAGAATACAGATTGAAAGAATGAAGAAATAAATGCTGAGAGTAATGGCTCGTTAATATTGTGTGTTATGTATCTTCATCTTCAATGAGTTATGTATTTATAGCCTTCAAGCATTTAAGATCCATTAGAGACATTCCTTCAAATGTTGGCTTCAAGCAGAGCTCCATTAAATGCAATAGAGTCGTTCTGGGCAGCCATTAATGTAATAGGAACATTGGTTGTACTCTAACACGGAGGATCATGGCTTTATGCATCGTGCAGTAGCCAAATCAGAGTTGTGCAGAATGCTTTTGTACTTTGTAGAGCACATTTCCATTTTCGTGTAATAACCAAGAGTACTAGGGAATAAAGCATGTTGGAAACATTCTTTAACTGGACTTCGTTTCTGATATCCTAGGTTGCTTATGAGAACGGTCTTCTGACTTTCTTGATAAACGTGAGAAGAAGAAAGAGAGAGCTTCAGAGTCTTCTGTATGAGGGGACAGTTTCCAAAAGCTCTTTGTACTTGAGTTCCCCATCGAAGAACCTTAGACGAGTATGAGAACTTATCAGAAGACAAGTTGAAACTTCAAATGTAGAAAGTCAATATCCTAGTGAGCAGACAGGTTGACTTTTGCTTCTTCAGACAGGTGGTCATCTATGTGGGCAGACAGGTGAGAAAGTGACTTCTTGCTTTTGTGATATGCACACTCGATAGACAGGTTAGCAACCAATATGAATGTTAATTAAATCATTAACAAATGTTTAGTTTTCATCAAAACTTAGGGAAATGCATATCATACATTTTAGAGACTTAACACTTTCTTAGTGACCATGCGTGAAATGTAAGCTAGGGAGGGATAAAAGTAAAAGTAGATTATTATATACGAGATGGGCCGGGTACCTGAAGGTCAACCCGGGCTCGTCCCTAACCCGACACCGGGTCTCTAAATGAGAAGCAGGATCGTCCCTTCTCTTCTGCGGGTTAGGGTCATACTCGGTCCAACCACTACAGGTTGGGATAGATTCTAGGGCCGGGTCAGGTTTTGCATACCCCTAATAATGGGGACCTTGCTCCCCCTTCTCTCTTTCACAAAATCACAATGATTATTCTCCATTCACTCATCTCTCAAAAACCAAGGCTGATCATAGAGAATAAGAGAACAACTTTAAAGAAACCTTCCTATATACTATCACATACCAACAGCACATACCCATCATGAAAGTGAAGGAGACAGAACTCAGCTTCTAGGGTTCATCAAATATCACATCCATTGAAGATGATTGCGACCAACTTGGAGGCAATGAAGCGATAAGGCTCAATAAAAAAGCATAGTTTAGAGAAGAATACAAAAGAAAAAACTTAGAGTTTGGGCATTCACCTTTTCTCTCTCACCATTATGATCTGAATAATACTAGTACACACATTTACAGGAGACAAAGACACAAAAACAAAAAAAATTGAATGGATTCATTGATTTCATGTCCAATGTCTTTCTCTCTCATAACATGAGAGAAAAAATTAGGGGAAAAAAGGTGAGGATCTTCATCCTTGTTTTGTATCTTTACAGTTTTTACTTTCTGATGATAGTTAATTCCATCCCCTTTCATCACACCTAAGACTTTGATTATATGTCACTTACTTTCATATGTGAGAAATGTGAGCTACAAACATTTATCAACATCATCAACATCAACAACAAAAATAACAACAACAACAACTACTACCCCTACTACTAATACCACTACTACTACCAATCAAAATCCATTACCTGATAAAGCCATCAAATAAATACTACAACAGATTAGACTTTTAATAACGCACCTCTTATAGCATTTCCACACGGAAACTCTATTAAAAATGATGCGGGACTTTTAATAGCGGTTCCTTAAGGAAACACTATCTTAGGTGATACTTAAGATAGCGCTAGTAAAAGTCACGCTGCAGTAAAAGATAGCGCTTCCTTAAGGAAGTGCTATCTTAACTAACCACCTAAGATAGTGTTTCCTCTAGCAAACACTATCTTATGTACCCCTACAATAGCACTTCTATACGGAAGCACTATTGTTTCCTTTTCCAAAATATAAAAACATGAGGCGCGTTCAATTCCCTCCAACGGTACTCAAACTCTTTTTCTTTCTATCGTTAATAAGCAACGATGCGCAGGGAAGTTCCTTCGAAGTTCGAACAGATCTACTCCTTCATCTCATGGTTTTAGTCGCACTTACGTGTCCTCCACTGTCTCTGCCAGTCGCTCCACCGCGCATCGTACTCGACCCAGCCGCTGCTCCACCCACCGTCATCACCACAACACCCTCATCGCATGTCCCTGCCTCCTCCTCCATCTCCGCCATCACCTCTCACTCCTTCTGCAACACACAGCAAACAGAAACCGCCATCCAAACGGCATCCGCCGCGAGATCCGATGCGCCACCTCCTCGTACCACCGCGAAAGACCTCCCGCCGCCATCATCGAAACCAGATCTACGTGACACCACCTATACATCCAGTCCATATGCAATGCCGCCCATAATCGTACAACACCACCTAACTCCACCCATCACGAACCAGACCTGACGTGCCTCTTCCTCCACCCATCATCCTCCGATGTCCACCGCCATCTCCACTACATCATCCCTTCGTCCAGATCTACGTCCCTTCACACTCCTCTGTTTCTGGTCGTGCACCGCCCCAAACAACTCTCCGTCTAGATCGTGAACTACCTCCATAAGCAGTCGTTGTCCAGACGCCACGAGTCTGACCGCTGCACCTGGTTCGTTGTCCAAACGCCACGAGTCTTGCATTTTTGTTTATGTAAGCTTAGGGTTTCAAAATTCGAGGGGATTTGAGGATTGTGTAATTTTTTTTTGTTTTTTGTTTTTTGTTTATGTTGTGGGTCTTCATCTTTTACACATAATTGTATTAATTTGATACATTAAATAGCATGATTTTTTAGCTTTACCGTGTTTTGATTTGGTTGATTTTTCATACGATTTTCTTATGTACTGGGTTTTGATGAATGAAGAGAGAATTTGGAAAAATCAGTGTGAACATTTTTTTAAAAAAAGAACCTAAGATAGCGTTTCTTTGAGGAAATGTTATCTTAGATGTACCATAAGATAACGCTTTGGAAGTGCTATCTTAGTTCAGAAGCTTTGATTACAGGGGAATAGATAGCATTTAAAAGCACTATTAAAAGACACACGGAAATGTTATCTAAATCATTTTCTGTTGCAGTGAAAGTGGAAAATAACATTGCCTAAATCCATTGCCTGATAAAGCCATAAATAAGGTAGCCTAAATGAAACAAGTATGCAATAGTATATATCATTAAATGACGGATATGTTTTGCTTTTTGCTTCACCAGGAACTTTGATCACAACTCCTCATTCTCATCACTTGGTTGCTTGCCATTCTTTCAACATACTAAAAACAAAGCAAAGGAACTGACTGGAAGAATTTCTTAAAATACGAATACTTTTAATTCCTTTAGTAGCTGGGGTTCCAAAGAAATTCACAACAACAGAAAATGTGATATAAAGGATCCAAGGTGTGAAGAATTGCAAAGGCAGGCACTATATATAAGGGGCGATTAGAGATACAGTTAGCCTTATATTAGTAGATGGTCAAACTCATCCCATCCATTGCCCCCACATAACTATGAAGCATAAGATCTACAGGCCTTGTGATTTCTTTTAGTGGAGGTTTTAGCAAGCACTCTAGTCCATCTGTTGTCAATGGAAGACTCTGTGCTATACTCTTATTCTGTCATCATCTCTTTTATCTTCTTTGCAAATTCTCTCTCTCTCAACTTACCCATTTTGCACAATTCTAAGCATGAATGGTTTTTGGCTTGTGACTCTCATCTTCTTCTTCTTCAACCGCTTTCCCCTAAAAGTGCTTTATGATTCCAAGCTATTTCTCCTGCTTCTTCAGCTTCCTTTTACTTCTTCTGGTCTTCTTCCTTCTGATTGGGCAACGACATAAGCTTCTCAAATGCCTTCACCAAATTCATCACCTTCCCATACCCACTTTGAGGAACACTCTCCCTTTCTTCTTCTTCCATCAACCTATCCCTTCTCTGTTTCAATGCCGAATCAACCTTAGGGTATCCCATTTCCTCTTCAGCCACATTCACACTCTGATCAGCTTCATCACCACCCTGTTCTTCTTCCTCTTCTTCGCCAATATTGTGGCGATTCTTGGAGAACTCTTTCCGAGACTTCCTTATATTCTCGTAAGCCACACAGAGACTCTTGTTCTTCTTTTCATTGTCGTTTCCCCTACCTTTTCTTCTCCTTGCACTTGCAAAACGACATCGTTAACCCTACAACAACACTTTCTTCCTCTTCCGAATCTGAGGAAGTCTTACCAAGAGTCGCCGCAACATCGGCGAAGAAGAGGAGGATGTGTTTGATGGAAGAAGATAAAAGTGGGTCTGGGAAGGTGATGAATTTGGTGAAGTATCTGTTTATCTCCAAGAAGGTTTTGAGAAGTAGGACTTAGAATGATTTGTTGTCAAGCACTAGGAGTAAACAAAGAAAAAAAAAAACCAAGAAAGTTGCATAGAAGGAAATGGGTTTTCTTGTTTTTTTTAAAGCAAAGATGATATGCAACATCCCAACTAGAAAACCAAAGAGAAAAGGATAAAAAAAAAGATACATGGAACCAAAACTCATGAAAAGACATCATTTGAATCTAAAGTTTGGAAGACCAAACCAATTTCTAAAAAAATCATCTCTAATAAAGTCAGGGATGGAATTCCACCAAATAATTCCCTGGATCTTAGAACCATGATCTGGTAACCTATCCGTACAAGAATTACCCTCTCTTTAATACGAGAGATCAAGAGTTGCATTCCTTTAGTGGTTGAAACACAATTCTTCCATCGATTCCTTATTTTCCAAGGGACTAAGGCAATATTTTTGAAGGCAGCAACCGTAATAAAAGAATCACACTCTAACCAAAGCTGATTCCAACCCCTTTCATGAGCAAATTCAATAACTAACATTGCTCCATACAATTCAGCATAAAGAGAAGATCCAACTCCAAGATTAGCCGCAATGCAACCCATTACAGCAGCTCTATGATCTCTATAGATACCTCCACAAGAGGCAATCAATAAGTTGCAGCCCTTAAGAAGATCCATCCGAATTGCTCTTAGTCCATTGCAAAGAGGGGGCAACCAATCAACTTGTTGAATAATCTGAGCTTTCCTTGCATGACAAGTAATTGAGAAAGACTTTAAAATCTGAAATTATTCAATAGTGGAGTACATTGAGCCTTTAGATAAGTTTCCAGATTCCTTCACAGCAGCCAAAACCAAACTGATGCAACCCTTAGAGGAAACAGGCCTGCCATCAAATCTGGCCTTGTTTCTACAACTCCAGATAGCCCATATAATTGAGGTAATAGCAGCTAGCAGCACATCCCTGACCTGTGAGCTCCAACTTCGTTCAAGGACAGCATAAATTGATGCAATAGATGACAGATTTAGGGGACATTTGATAATGACACTCAACCAGTTCCACAGATCAACAGAAAAGGGACGAGACAGAAATATGTGATAGGAAGATTCGGTACTGGTTTAACACAGATTACATTTAGATGCCAAGCAGATACCTCTTCTCATTAAATGATCATCAGTTGGCATTTTGTTATGCCAAAGTCTTCACATAATGAAGGTTCTGGAGGGTGGAATTGAGGTGGACCAGATTCATTTACCCCAATCTACAGAGTTCTGGACAGGATTAAAAAGAAGAAGGCTTCTTTAAAAGAAAGAGATCCTGTATCAGATTCACACCACACTAACTCATCTTTCTGGTCATAAGCAGGAATGATAACTTGACTAATTTCCTGAATTATAGATGGACATTTCAATTGAAGATAAAGTGGAAAGCTCCATTGGCCATCAACAATGAACTCACTGACTGAAGCTGTCAGTTTAGGATGCAAAGTAGAGGGGAGATTCAGACTGTTGGCAATTGGATTAGAGATCCATTTATCCAACCAAAAGTTAACATTCTCTCCATTTCCAATTATCCAAGTTGAATTCTGCAACACCATAGGAAAGAAAGATTTCACAGCAGGTCAAATTGAGGACTGCACATAGTAAAAGATCAATGCTGAATTCCTCATATACCTTGCTTTTAGAAAGCAGGCCCATGTTTGTCAGAGCACATAATGTCCCAGCTCAACTTGAGCATTGCTGCCAGGTTTATAGATTTTATACTCTAGATTCCAAGACCACCTCTATCAACAGGACTACAAACAATATTCCAGGATACTGTAACCATCTTTCTAGTATCAATATCTCCAAACCAAAGAAAGTTCCTAATCCATGAGTCTAATACTTTGATCAATTAAGAAGGCTAAATATAAATGTGAAAGCTATATGCAAGCATACCATGGATGACAGCTCTAATCAACTGAATTCTGCCCATAAAAGATAAAAGAGATCCTTTCCAGCTAGCCAATTTCAGCTTTACTCTATCAAGTATAGGCTGAAGATGCCTCCTTCTTGGTTTGCCTTTAAACACAGGAATTCCAAGATAGATGAAAGGCAAGGAGCTAGAATGAAAGCCTAAGACTTGGCTTAAATCAGAAACTCTGTTAGAACTCATGCCTCGTGCATAGAACTTGCACTTGCTCAGGCTCAAATACTGTCCTGAAATTGCTGCATAATCCTCAAAAAGGGTCATCAGAGCTTTGATTCCTTTCTTTAAACCACTACAAAACACCAATATATCATCAGCATACAGCACAGGTGATGGAGTGACAAAGGATTTGGTGCTTGCCATTGGTTTAAGGATTCTATTGGAGACCAACATAAAGATGCCTCCGCTTAAGACATCTTCAGCAATGCAGAAGAGGAGAGGGGACAAGCGATCACCCTGCCTCACCCCTCTCTTACAAGAAATAAAACCAGCAGAATGACCATTAACCAGAAAAGACAGTTTTGCAGATTTCAGAATTGTGGCAATCCAATCACAGAAAACCCCATTGAAACCAAAGGATGCAAGGACCTTCAATAAGAAATCCCAATCTATTGTATCAAATGCTTTCCTCACATCAAATTTGAAAGCAATGTTTCCACCAAACTTCTTGTGATCTAGCATGTTGATAGCCTCTGAAGCTATGCACAAACATTCAGAAATCTGCCTCTCTTTAAGGAAACCTCTTTGCTCTTCAGAAATAATTTTGGGTGCAACAGTTGAAAGTCTTTCAGTCAACACCTTGGTTATAATCTTAAACTGAAAATTGGCAAGAGCTATGGGCATGAAATCCTCAATTCTGTCAGCTCCCTTAAACTTTGAAATGAGAACCACAAGATTTGAGTTAAGATTAGGCAAGATCCAATCATTGACAAAGAAGAATTGGACTGGATTACTCACATCCAACCCTACAATATCCCAAAAAGTCTGAAGAAGTCCCCCTCCATAGCCATCAGGTCCTGGAGTACTGTCCTTATTCAGATCAAAAACGGCTGTTTTCACTTCCTCAGCAGAAGGACAGCAAGTTAGCATACTGTTATTAGCATCAGAGACTAAAAAAGGGACAACCTTCTCTATTAAACCATTGTCAATGCAGCAATTTGGGGAAGCATACAAGTCAGAGAAATAGCTAATAACATGTTCTTCAATTGCAGCAGGCTCATACAGAAATACCTCTTCTTGCCTTAAGCTAGAAATATGTTGAGTTACCTTTTTAATATTAGCAGTCCTATGGAAAATTTTGGTGTTTCTATCACCTTGAATTAGCCAGCTTAATCTGGATTTATCCTTCTAGAAAGACTCCTCAAAGGAAAATGCTTGTTGTAGTTCCATCTGAGCTTGGATCTCCTCATCATGCAGCTGAGATGAGAAACCTGTTGCAGCAATCAGATTTTGCACTTCATCCACCTTCTTCAATGCTTTAGAGACTTTAAGATGAACAACTCCAAAAGTTTCGTTGTTCCATCTCTTTAGCTCACTTTTAAGAGTCATCAAATTCTTAGAAAGTAATTGCATAGGACCTAGAGGAAAGAAGCCAAAATTTCGGCTCCACACCTCAGATACCAACCTTCTGCAATCCACGTGATCAAGTCACATATTTAAGAATTTGAATGAAGAAGGGTATTGTACAAGACCTTTACTTACTACCAGAAGCAATGGATGATGATCAGATTGGCTTCCAGGAAGAGTGCAACAAGCCAAGGAATCCCAAAATTCAATCCAATCAATGCTACAGATAGCCCTGTCAAGTCTCAATTCCATATGAGAAGAGGCACCTCTACCATTAGTCCAGGTAAAAGGAGCTCCCTATGTTTCAATATGTGTAAGAGAACAACAATCTGACCATGCTCTAAATTCATCACAAGAGACAGATGAAGGAAGCCTTCCACCCCTCTTTTCATGTGCACCTAAAATGGCATTGAAATCCCCAATGAAGCACCAAGGACCATCATTACTTTGCTGAAGAGTGGCTAGTTCCAACCAAAGATTCCTTCTCAAGATGTAGGAGGTTGTTGTTCCATGAAACAGAAATAGTGATGTGTTGCACAGAAACTGAAATAATCTGAGGTTGCAGATGCTCAGAGCACAAGCCCCATAAATTAGGTGCTAGATCTCTATCATTAACTGAAAACAACTTCAGCTTAAGGCTTCTCCAATAACCAACAGGAATTTTATTAACACTGATCCATGGCTCAGCCAGAAATACCAAGTCAGGATTATGAGAGGAACACTGATTTTTCAGAACCAGTCTAGTCTTAAGGTTTCCCAAACCCCTTGCATTCCAATAAAGAATTTTGAATCTAACCATCAAAAAGTTTAGGTTTTGAAGTACTTGCCTTATATCTAGTGTCATAAGGATCAGACTTTTGCAGAACAGCTTTCTTGCTTTTCTTTTCTTTCTTCTTTTTATACTTAGATTTAACAACAGTAAATTCTGAATCATTTGGAGAGTTTTGAATATCATCTTCTTCTTCAATTCTATCTCCCCAAAACTTCCCAATCAGTTGAAGGTCATTCTGAACCTTCTTTGATGAAACATCTTTCAAGCTAAACCCGTCATTCACCTGCAAATTATTCATCTGTAGAGACTGTGATAGAGAGAGTTCATCTTCTGTTTGATTCATTGCAGTATCAGCAGTATCAGCCATATGACTAGCTGTATCTTCCACATTTTCCTGTGCTTCATCAAAAATAGTTTCCACAGATTCTGCATCCTCTTCTAAATCAATCCGAGGAAATCCTTCCTGCTTCTCTTCTTCTGGATCTAGATTGAAAGTGCTAGGTATGTTGAATTCTTTGTCACCTCTATCTGGAACAAAATCAATCTTAGGATCTCCAATTACCTCATCATGAGGATGCGATTGCTATCATTAGCAGTTTCAGCATTAGCACCATCAGCTACCTTAGGCACATATTTCTGCACAATTTTTTTTGGGTGCAGCTACCTCCTTTGTTAAATTATGGAGTGAATGAGACAAAGATACATGATGCTGCTCAAGGTCATGAAAATGAGGAAAGCAAGTGCTGAGTCACCAGGAATGTTTTGTCATCTAGTGCAAGGAAATCCACCTCAAATCATTCCAGAATCATCCATCCAATTATTCCCTTTTCCTTTTGTAACAACCTAACAGAATTGGCAGGAGCTAATTCTGTGAAGTAATCCCTAGAATAGCTAGTGTGCACCTTTCCCCTTTTCTATAAATTGAATTGTTGTTGCTCATTGTACTTGAATGATTCAGCAGTACTACCTTCTGATTATTCCATTTGTCATTCTTCTATTTTATTTCTTTTATCCCAAAAGCTTAACATGGTATCACAGAGCATTTAGCTCTCTGCTTGTGCGACTCTGATGGCCAGAGGCGGTGCTTCAAGTGGCCCTGTCCAAAATACCGATCCTTCACAAGACCCCACTAGCCCTTATTTTGTCCATGTCGGAGATGGACCTTCATCAGTTACTGTTACTCCTGTTTTGAACGGATCAAACTACCATGTGTGGGCTCGATCTATGAGGCGAGCGCTAGGAGCAAAGAACAAATTCGAATTTGTGGATGGAAGTATACCCATTCCAAACAATGCCTTTGATCCAAGCTACAAAGCTTGGAGCCGATGCAACATGCTCATACATTCTTGGATCATGAACTCAGTTGCTGAATCAACTGGTCAGAGCATTGTATTCTTGGAAAATGCAGTAGATGTGTGGAACGATCTAAAAGAAAGGTTCACACAGGGTGATCTCATCCGGACTTCTGAGCTTCAACAGGAAATCTATGGTCTCAGGCAAGGTTCTTTTTCAGTTACTGAATTCTATTCTGAACTAAAAATTCTTTGGGAGGAACTAGAGACTTATATGCCTATACCTTGTTGTGCTTGCCCTGTTAGATGTACTTGTGCTGCAATGAGAAATGCAAGAAACTATCATACTCTTAATCATGCTATAAGGTTTTTGACTGGTTTGAATGAGAATTTTTCAGTTGTTAAGTCTCAGATCTTGCTAATGGACCCTTTACCTAGCATGAATCGAATTTTCTCCATGGTGATTCAACATGAGAGACAGAACAACCTTTCTGTTTTTGATGATTCAAAGGCACTAGTAAATGCTGCTGTTGACTATAAAAGAACACAGGGAAGAGGAAAGGGTTTTGTCCAAAACTCAGGACCAAAGAGGGTATGCACCTATTGTGGAAAGACAGGGCACACAGTGGATACTTGTTATAGGAAGCATGGCTTCCCTCCACATTTTCAGAAAAATAGTGGATCAATGGCAAACAATGTTTCAAATGATGCAGAAATGAAAGAAACTCTCTCAACTATGGGAGAAGCACATCCTATTACACCTCCCAGCTTCACTCATGAACAATATGAGAAATTGATCAATCTGATTCAAGGCTCTAGCATGAGCCAGCAATCTGCTGCTATGGCTAATCAGGTTCACATTACACCACACTTTGGTCATTCACCTACTGAAAAGACAAAATCAGGTAAAACATTTTTTTCTTCATCTTACAATAGTTTTTCCTTAAGCTCATGGATCATAGATTCTGGGGCTAGTGATCACATCTGTGGATCCTTGAAATGTTTTGACACCTTCACTGAAACTAAACCTGTCAACATAAAATTACCTAATGGTCAGTTTTCTGTTGCTAAGCATATTGGTACAGTAAGTTTTTCCCCTGGTTTCTCAATCACTGAGGTGCTCTATGTTCCAAATTTTTCATTAAATCTGATATCTGTCTCAAAATTATGTAGTAACCTGAATTGCACAGTTGCCTTTACTGATTTCATGTGTTTCATTCAGGATTTGAAGTCACAGAGGACAATTGGTTCTGCTGAGAAGTTTGAGGGGCTTTATCACTTGGTGGTTGGTGCCAAACATGCCTACAATGCCTGTGTTCAAGCAGCTAACATTCATACTTTGCCAGAAAATGCCTTGTGGCACTTTAGATTAGGACATTTGTCCACTTCTAGGATGAATATTTTGAATTCTGCTTTTCCTTTTGTTACTGTTGATCAAAAGGCAATATGTGATGTGTGCCACTTTGCCAAACACAAGAGATTGCCATACAATTTAAGTTTCAATAGAGCTGCTGCACCTTATGAATTGATCCATTTTGACATTTGGGGACCCCTTTCCATACAATCCATACATGGCCGTTTTTATTTTCTGACTGCAGTAGATGATTTTAGTAGATTTACTTGGATAACTTTAATGAAATCCAAAGCTGAAGTCAGGCACCACATTCAAAACTTCATAAAACTGATTGAAAATCAACATAATACAACAGTCAAGACTGTCAGGACAGATAATGGCCCAGAATTTTTTATGTCTCAGTTCTATGCCTCAAAGGGAATAATACACCAAACAAGTTGTGTAGAATCTCCCCAACAAAATGGAAGAGTTGAGAGGAAACACCAACATGTCCTTAATGTAGGGAGGGCTCTGTTATTTCAGTCTAAGCTACCTAAACAGTTTTGGCCTTGTGTTGTCATTCATGCTACCTACATAATTAACAGGGTCCCTAGTCCTATTACCAATAATAAATCACCCTTTTATCTGTTATATGGTCAAGATCCTAACTTACACGAATTGAAGGTCTTTGGTTCTTTATGTTATGCCTCCACACTTCAGGCTCATAGAACTAAACTTGAACCTAGAGCTAGAAAGTGTGTTTTTCTTGGTTACAAGCATGGTGTTAAAGGAACTGTCCTCATGGATCTTAATAATAAGGAAATTTTCATTTCCAGGAATGTGACTCATCATGAGCACATTCTTCATTACAAAGGTTCTTCACTCCTTTCCACTTGGAATTACCACTCCACACCCACTCCTCACCACCAAAGTACTACTCCCATCACATTACCCCAACCAATACCACCATTAAACACACAAACCGAACCTGCACCTAATGACAGCATTGCTGTTACCAGCCTTGACATTCTTGTCCTGACAGAAGCAGCATCTGAGATAGAAGCAGATACTGAGTAGATAATTGAGCCAAAGAGGAAGTCTAATAGGCAAAGGCATCGACCACACCACCTTGATGACTATGTGTGTAGCCTCCCAACCTCCACAGCAGAAGCAGTCACCTCAGGTAGTCTTTATCCCATTTCTTCATATCATTCTTTTTCAAATCTTTCACCATCACACCAAGTTTTTTCTCTAGCTGTAACACACATCAATGAACCACACTCATACCACGAAGCCAGCAAGCATGATTGCTGGAACAATGCTATGAGACTTGAGTTGGAGGCCCTAGAGAGGAATGGCACATGGATACTTGTTGATCTACCTATGAATGTCAAGCCAATTGGGAATAAATGGGTGTACAAGATAAAACACAAGGCTGATGGGAGCATTGAGAGATACAAGGCCAGGTTAGTGGCCAAAGGATACAATCAAGTGGAAGGATTAGATTTCTTTGACACCTTCTCACCCGTAGCCAAACTCACCACAGTAAGGACTTTACTTGCTCTTGCTTCCATTCACAAATGGCATTTGGATCAACTAGATGTAAATAATGCCTTTTTGCATGGTGATCTAAAGGAGGATGTTTACATGGTTGTTCCTCAAGGAGTCAAGTGTTCTAAGCCCAATCAGGCCTGCAAATTGCTTAAATCCTTATATGGACTCAAGCAGGCCAGTCGAAAATGGTATGAGAAGTTGACATCCCTGCTCATTAGCCAAGGGTATCGCCAATCCAATGCTGACCACTCCCTGTTCACATTCAGTCATGGCAGCACATTCACTGCACTTCTAGTGTATGTGGATGACATTATCTTGGCAGGGAATTCTTTGGAGGAATTTGGTCGAATAAAGAAGATTTTGGACTTCAATTTCAAGATTAAGGATCTAGGAACACTAAGATACTTCCTAGGATTGGAGGTAGCTCACTCAAAATTAGGAATCTCAGTGTGCCAAAGAAAATGCTGCTTAGATCTTCTACATGAATCCGGTTTACTTGGGTCCAAGCCAGCAAAGACTCCTCTTGACCACTCCATAAAATTGTATCACGATGAAGGCAAACTATATGAGGATGTTGCATCCTATAGGAGACTAATTGGGAAGCTACTGTACTTGACAACAACAAGACCAGACATAACCTTTGCAACTCAACAACTTAGCCAATTCTTAAGCAAGCCGACCATGACACATTATCATGCTGCCTGCAGAGTAATCAGATATCTCAAAAACAGCCCAGGCAGAGGCCTTTTCTTTTCAAGAAACTCGGATGTTCAACTCTTAGGATTTTCTGATGCAGATTGGGCGGGGTGTCTTGACTCTAGAAGATCTATCTCGGGGTATTGCTTCTTCTTAGGATCTTCTTTGATATCATGGAAAGCTAAAAAGCAACCAACAGTATCTCGATCCTCCTCTGAAGCTGAATACAGAGCTCTATCCACTGCTGCGTGTGAGTTGCAATGGCTGTTGTATCTTTTACAGGACTTACACACTATTTGTTCAAGAGCTCCAGTGCTGTACTGTGACAACCAAAGTGCCTTACACATAGCTGCCAATCCAGTCTATCATGAACGAACTAAACACTTGGAGATAGACTGTCATTTTGTCCGCAACAAAGTACAAGAGGGTGTTCTCAGATTGCTGCCTATTTCGTCCAAGGAACAACTTGCAGACTTCTTCACAAAGGCTCTTCCTTCTTCTTCATTTACACCATTCATTTCCAAGCTGGGCATGCTTGATATATACCATGCTCCAGCTTGTGGGGGGGTGTTAAATTATGGAGTGAATGAGACAAAGATACATGATGCTGCTCAAGGTCATGAAAATGAGGAAAGCAAGTGCTGAGTCACCAGGAATGTTTTGTCATCTAGTGCAAGGAAATCCACCTCAAATCATTCCAGAATCATCCATCCAATTATTCCCTTTTCCTTTTGTAACAACCTAACAAAATTGGCAGGAGCTAATTCTGTGAAGTAATCCCTAGAATAGCTAGTGTTCACCTTTCCCCTTTTCTATAAATTGAATTGTTGTTGCTCATTGTACTTGAATGATTCAGCAATACTACCTTCTGATTATTCCATTTGTCATTCTTCTATGTTTATTTCTTTTATTCCAAAAGCTTAACATCCTTTGTACTTTTCATCTCTTGATGATTATTTTTCCTGCAAGAATCCTGTGAATGCCCTATCATCTTATAATGAGAACAAAAGGCAGGCAGATTCTCGTATTCAATTGTTACATAAAAAGAATGATCGTCCCTTTCCACAATGATATGATCATGAAGCTGTTTGGCCAAATCCACATCAATTAACACTCGAGCAAAATAACCAAGATCTCTTTTTCTTGTAGCTTCATCAAGAGAAATAAGAGTTCCTAATCCCCCTGCAATGGAGAAGAGGATTTTCGGCCTCCAATACTCTTGTGGAAGCCCAAAGATTCTGAGCCAACATTGTGCATTTGTAATCGTCAAGGAAAACGGATTGAAATCAGGGGACCAAGCAAAGACCCTCATAGATCCCAGCGTCCATACACATCGAAGATCATCAAGAGAAGCAAAAAAGAACTCAAAGAACCTTTTTCCTAAAGGCACCATCTTCCAATTGCCAATGGATCGCAGGTCATTGAGTTTAATAAGCATACCACCCTTCGATAGAATCAGTCTCCCATGGAGATTATTTTTGTAATCTTCAAGACCAGCTTTGTACTCATCCTCAGGGATTTTGACCAAGATCGAATCTCCCCTCAATCGGGGCTTAGGCAACTGGCTTTACGAAAAATCAAACACATTGTTCAAAGCTTGTGCGAACGATTTCTTCTGAAGCAAGCAAGCGAGAAGAATTCAACGGCTGAGACGGAATGGGGGGAGGTCAAGAAGGAGAGGATGGAGGAAGAAAGGGTGGAGGGAGGGAGGAGATTGACTCCGGGAAGAGTACATGCCATGGGCAAGCCGAGATAGCTGCCATGGTGCTCCAAAACATGCAAAACCCTAGTTTTCCATGCAAAACCCTAGTAGAGCTCTTTTTTCCTTGTACGCTTATCACGTTATGAATGATCTTTATTAAATAAAGAAATGGAAGGTGTTAAGGAAAAACAAGTTCTTTCAAACAAAACTTCATCATGCTTATCTTTTGTGTGAAAACAAAAATGAAGTTTCAAAATGTAATGAATGTTTTCTAGTGTTTTGGAAAAAGAAGAAAAATGACTAAACTAAATAAAAAATAAAGAGCAGCAGAAAAATTCCTCTCATGGTGAATGTTATCGTTCTAATACCATATTAGAAAATATGACATGTATGGAGGATGAAGAAGTTGATAGATAAGTAAAATAATGTATTGATTAAAAAGGAAACATGATTACATGATGCTTTTATATAAGCTAACTAAGTAACTGACTAACAACTAACTATCAACAAATTAACTACCAATATAGGCTAACTATATCTCTAATAAGGGACGAACCCAGTAATTTTGACTAGTGGGTGTAGGGGTGTTCATCAACCGATCCAAACCAATTCAAACCGCAAAAATCGAATCGAAAATCAAAAAATCGCTTAACTTTCATTGGATTGGATCGGATTTTGGATCCCATAGGGAAAACCAATCCAATACATTCTAAACCGAACTATTATATACATATACTATTATTTTTAAAATTGTAATATTACTCCTTTAAAAAATTTTAATATTACTCATACTTAAGCATTATTTTTCATATTTTTATATACGAATTAACACCTTCATTCTCTTTAATATTTTTGTTAGAATGACATATATGAGAATATTTAGAAGAAATGTTAATGTCTTGAAGTTATATTTTGCTTAAAGTTTTGATATATATCATGTATATACTTAATTGAGTAAACATGAAAAATAGGAAAAAAATAAGAAAAATAGAAAAATAATTAGGTACAATTTATTTATAGCTAATTCAAGGAAAAATAGGATACGTGAGAGTAGTACAATGAATTAACATAAAAGAATATTTAACATAAAAGAATGTGATAAAAATATCAATATTTAATTTTCTCAAACTCTAAAAATTGGTCAAGAATTTTCCTCACTCATTATCAAATCAAATAGTGGTTAATAAGAACAAATAGTTGTTGCCTTTCATAAATATTCTATTGTTCCAAGAGAAATGTTATTCTAACAATCGAAAGTGGACAACTTACGGGGACAACCGTATGGGGGGTGTATATGCATGGTTGATCGGTGGTAATTTTGCAAATATAACAGTGGTATTTTCTTAATTTGTACCTTTTTTTGAAACATACCTTTTTAAAAAACACTTTTTAAAAAAAAAATAGTAAATTACGTGTAAATATTTGGTTAAACATGTGAAAATATTTGGTTAATTCAGTTCATTATATGGTTAATGGGTCATCTTGAAGCTTACAACATTTTCCACAAACATGTAAATATTTGGTTAATTACGTGCAAATATTTGGTTAATGTAGTTCAATATATGGTTAATCACATGCAAATATTTTCACCTTACATGGTTGTGGAAAACTATTATAAGTTTTAGGGTAACCCATTAACCATATAATGAACCGAATTAATCAAATAATTGCACGTGATTAACCATATATTTACATGTTTGTGACAAAAAATGTTAGTATTCAAAAAAGCTAAATATTTAAAAAAAAAACGAATTACTGTTCATATATACGGTTGTCACCGTATAGTTGTCTATTTGGGTTGTTAGAATAACTTTACTTAGTATAGAGAGTTGGGTTAAAATAGGTATTGGGCATTCTAAACTAGCTCCTTTAAATGAATATCATCTTTTGTCCACTATTAAATCAGTAGAAATGGTACTTGACATAAGAAAAAAATAAAATATGATAAAAATCGAATTATCCAATCCAATCTAAACTGTATTTGATTGGATTGGATTTGATCGGATTTTTTGAAGGAAACAAATCAATCCAATCCAAACTGCATGTTGTTTTCATCATTGGATCGGATGACTTATTAGCTCAAAACCGATCAAATTCAATAGGCGAACACCCCTAAGTGGGGGCAAGATTATATATTATAAATATTTTTATAAAAAAATTATAATGCATAAACGACAAACTAATGACATCATTATCATTAAGGCAAAAATTGGATATTACAAAAACTGTATCATTATATACCCAAAAAATTGAAGACACCTCAACTCCTGCAAATTATAACTTCTCTCTACGTGTCTTTATATTTTGAGATTGTTGTATGATTTTTTTTCCATTTTCGACACTATAAAAATACCTCGCTATGCATGTGACCAAACAATCATTCAACAAATTCATACAATGTACATTTGATTCTTCACAAAATTCATTATAGAAAAACTTCTTTCAAGTGTTGCAATGACCATGGGCAAAATCGAACCCAACTTCAGAAGTAAATATACAATTAGATATGCAAGAGAGTTTAATTTTAATATACAGTAACTGAATTTTTTTTATATATTCAACCAATGACAAATCATACTATATATAACTTTTAAGGTAGTTATGACAAATCATATTATGTGTAAAAAATCTTTACACCGATTGTACAAACCAATTAAATCTTATGCAATATGCTTTTTATATAAAATTATATTTTAAAATAATATTTTTTATGTAGGATAGGACTGTTGAGTAATAAGAACAATATTTTTTAGGGTTATGTAGATTAAGATTGTAGGATATCGGGCTACATATTTTTTTTTAGTGGGGATAAAATAGAATTATTTAAGATTTGGGGGCAGCTGCCCCCAATGCTATATACTTAGGTTCGTCCCTGTCTCTAATAGGGGTTAAGGGTTAGGGGTTGCGTGCTTTCTTTCGCTAGTTTACAAAACTTTTTGTTGTTTACATTTAAACCAAAAACTTTTTGTTGTTTTCAATATTTTTGATATAAATATTCGAAAGTAGGAAATAAAATAAAAATAAGATTATAATTTTAAAATTATTTTTAAAATAAAAAATAAAAATATGAAAATGAAAATAAAGTAAAGAGACCCTAAGTTATTATTGAATTCTTGGGTTTTCATTGTAGTAATGGCATTCATATGCATATTTGATCATTACAATTTCTCTTATGTTGCCGAAGAGATTTAGAGATTATTGACGGAAAAAAAAAAGAGATCCACAGATTTTGGGGGGAGGGCTTAAAGCCAAAAAAATCTTATGGTGCGTTTGATTTACAAAAGTTTACGGGACTGAACAACACAACAAATTTTATCATTTGAAAAGTGGTTAGGGGACATGACAAAAAAAGGGGTGAGGGACAAGACAAAAACCCAAAATTTTGTTCCTCACCAAATCATGGGACAACTTTTTGACCCATGACTAGACTACCAAAAAAAGACAAAATTCTCCACCCCACCCCACCCCACGTTAACGTTATTTAATATATTCCAAACGTTAACGTTATATATAATACATATTAATAATATATATAATATTATTATGTTAGTAATTATATATCATCATATATACTATATATTATAAAAATATATTATATATTGCCTAATACTTATATATATTAATAATATTATATATTGATATATAATTAATATATATTACAAAGTATATCATAGTAAAATAATATTATTTTACTTGTGATGTTCATTATTTATCAAACGTTGTATATGACAAAAAATTGATATATGACTCAAGGGGTTATACTATACTGTCCTACTTGTCCTGTACTGTCCCATGCCTTAATGCATATCAATCGTAACCAAGATTATTTAGCTCTATCGCCTAAATATTTGTTAGTTATTTTGTTGGGTAGAACACTATTATGTTGTGGCAAAATTCATGCTGTTAAATTTTATTTTTCAGTTTGGGTGTTGGCTATTGTAAAACATATATTGTCAATTGCAGCAGTATCATTTTTACATGTAACAGCTTTCTTTAATTCGACATTCTATATGGGTTAGAATATCTCGGGTACTCTTTTCAATATATATTTTACTTATAAAAAAAAATTTCAAAAACCGTAACCCCGTTATAATGAGTCAGGGCATTATCATGATTCAGTCAATAGATATAGTTAGCCATAAATTTTGTTCAAGAACTAATAGTCGATTACTATTTTGTCGAACAATACACGCCGTTTTTTATTTTTTTTAACTTTTGGTATCCTCCGGTCGGGAGCAAGAGACTAATCCTTCGAGATATCGAAATTCATTTAAGGAGTTGACATTTCCCAACAGATACTCTTTCATATGCATGAATCAGAAATCGAACCCTTGACTACATGCTTAAGAGACCCAATTATCTATCAACTGTACCACACCAAGTTGGTCCAATACACGTTGCTTGCTAATAAGCAATAATCAATATTAGTCCGTCAACATTACAAAACCAATATTTTTTGGTCTAGGTAGAAAGGGATTTTTACCATCAAGTGGAAGGGTAGTATAATAATTAAAAAAAAAAAAAGAAGACATCATACGAACGAATTGATGAACAATTTATCACTGAATTCATTTGAGGCAAAGATAAAATTTTGGATAAATGCAAAAAAAATAATCTTTCAGGTGAATTAAGAGTTAAGACCATCAGTCGTTTTTTTTTTTTTTTTCCTTCTGGTGAGGATGGGGGGTCAGAGACCATTATCTGGTTAAAAACTGAAACTTATGATTGTGGGCTTAGAAAGCATTTAGGCCCATTAGTTATATAGTTTTGGCAAAGAAAACCTGTGACTAGCCCGTAAAAATAGGAGGCAAACCATAATGCATATCCTAAATTTAAATGAGTGGGAATAAGTTACTTCAAGAGTAACTTTCAAAGAATTATCTAAATCATCATCCTTCATTTTCTTGTAATCTAATGTCCTACAATAATTCATTAAATAAGTCATCTTACTTTCATTGGATTACAATAAAATGAAGAGTGAAGATTTGGAATAATTCTTTTAAAGTTACCCAGGGTCAGGCACAAGCTAAAGCTGCTAAAGCAGTAACTTTGGGCCTCCCAAAAAAATTCTAATTTTACAAGATCTTCGGGCCTCCAAAAAAGTTTCAAACTCAATATATATTTTATTTGTATTTGTTTTGTTATCTACATGTGTGGTTGCATGTAGGGGTGTTTGCGATTCGGTTTGGATCGATTTTGAGGCAAAAAGTCATTTGATCCAAAGATAAAAAGAGCATGCGGTTCAGTTCGGATGACTTCCTCAAAAAATCCGATCCATCCGATCTGACTAAATGCGGTTTGGATCGGTTCTGTAACACCCCCACTAGGTATTACTACGTAACACATGCGAAATTTAAATTAAAAAGATAATTTGTTGGTTGCTTTTGGGAAATAATTTATATAAGTACATAAGCGTCTGAAATTGAGTATAAAAATTTGTCACGACTCCAAACCTAAGGCTTGATCGGCACACAGGCTTACAGTCCTAGCCTGACAAGCCTATTTAATTTAGAGATATACTTAAATAAAAGCTAGTATTTTTACAAAAATTTCGACAGAGTCTCCTCTGTAATTCGAACATCCAAGGTAAAAGAGCACCTGCTAAAATAATTACCTTTTCATTCCAAAATTCCAGTTACACCAAATACAACCAGGCAGTAACATGATAAAAATAGTTATATCAATAAGCTATACATGACCAAAAGGAAAACTTAGGTTTTCATTCAAAAGAGATGCTCTCTGAGCCATAAACATTCCATTTTAAAATAAAGGCTCTCTGAGCCATACTCATACATACTATCAAAAATCTAAGTCTCAAACCCTAAGCTGGTCATTCTAAAAGTTATTCCCGATGAAAACTCACGTGATCATTCCATAATCAAATACTTCATCAAACAACCAGATCTAAATCTCTGAGTGACTTAGGAAGACTCCTCTGTACCATCTGTACTAAAGTATCCAGGGTACAGTAGCGAACCAGATGAAACCTGATATATTTGTAAGGGTGAGATACCAACAAATGGATATATCACACAACAACCATATATATAATACATACAACACATTGGCATATTAGCATTTAAGCATTATTCATAGATAAAACAACAAGTGTTATATCAGTGGGTCTCATACCCGAATCAATCGGTTTTATAAAGATAATGCATGAAACTTCAATCATCAGACTCTAAGCTTAATCTCATGAGACATCATCATCGTTTTATCATTAAGAAAGAAAGAGTTGATCAGGCTCGTATGCCGCATTGGCCATTCGGATGCATACATCATCGAATACCACATCTTAAGCGGGTATTCGGTAACTCAAGCACGTCTGCTAAGAGGAAATGCATATGAATAAAAGACTTTTCATTATCGAGACTTTTCTTTGTGTTAACTCTTTTCCATTGTCGAAGCCCAAAGCTAACGACTATTCACAATTTTCATTACTTGAAAATCAATAGCACAGGATGCACAGTCCGAGTGCTCAATCACAACACCTTAGACCGATGCCGCAATCCAAGGTTGTGGTCGTAGAAACAATTATAATTTTATCCATGTTTTATTTCAACATGATAAGGACTCCTAGCCCATAACAACAAAATTAGGACACACATTCCTCAATTCCAAGATTAGGACTCCTAGCCCATAATATCACGATTAGGACCCTTGGTCCATAATTCTTGACACGGATCCCAGATCGCGTGCTTATAACTGAATATTAGAGGCAACATCTCGCGAACTAGATTCTTTTTCACATGTGCTTACTTTTCGCTCAGTGAAAATCAAAAACCAAAATAAAACCTCGGTCACTTATCCAAGTAACCGGAACGTTTCTAAATCATTTAGGAGAAAATCTTTTCCTTTATAAATTCTTTTATAAAACATTTAGGAAATTCGTTTGCTTTTGAAATCCTTGATGGAATAAAGTCTAATATTTTCAAAGGGTCTTTCCTTCATTAAACACACCATTCGAAAAGGTTTTCTGTCGTACAAAACTCTTGATCATAAAAAGGTAGTTTCCTTCAACTTAAAATCACTTCAACATCTTTTTAAAAACAAAGATCTTATTCTTCTGAAGTAAGCACTTTAAACAAGGAACTTTTATAAATGAACCCAAAACTTTCAAAGTTCTATTCAAGGATTATTAAGGTTTTTAATCCTTGTAGTCATTGGGCACAGACTCAAGTCCGGCTTCTCAAACTTCAATCAACAGTAATATATTCACAACAATAATAATATCACAGTTAATGACAGTTCATCACATATATATAATTCATATCACTTTAAAGCAAGTAATGCTCAACTTCAAGTAATAACCACAATAGTTCAAGTAAACAAGTTATTCAAGTATTGGCTCAATATCACAATAATATTCACAACACTCAATTAAACACATACGCACATGCATATAGTTATTGAATATCCCCAGGCTAGCTCCCCTTACCTTTGAAGACAAGTAAAGGATCATCGTCTTAATGCTCACATTAGCCCCAAGAGTGTAACTATCTACTCCATCAAGCAAGCATAGCCGTGTCAAACGTCTTAGAAATGGAATCCAATAACGTGCAACAACCAGAAATCAAGAAATCAACTACACATAACCAAACACACATTCTAATTTGATTTAAACACTTAATCTTATTATCAAACAAGGTCATTTTCAAAAAAAATCATGTTTGGAGCTTAAGCTTCACAATACCCTTTAAGGAAACTTTGTTTTGATTAAATGATCGTGAAAATGAACATAGGAATCATCAATTAAGAGTCCTAATGGCACTAAATCATAATTAATTTCACAAAAACAGAACCAAATTCAAATAAAATCAAATTGGGGTTTAGGGTTCCTAAATACAATTTGGGGAAAACTCATTTTAACTAAAGAATAATGAAATTTGTTTAGGGAAACACTAATTCACAGTCTCAATTGCATAAAAATAGCGTCAATTTCACATTTTGAAACGGAATCAAAAGTTAGGGTTAGGGTTTCAAAATTAATTTGGGAGTTTTTGAAATGAAGCTTAGTAAGGGTGAAAATCACTCACCCACACATACAAAGAGAAACCAAGATGGTGGCAGCAAGGTAGTCTGACGCGGCGGCAATGGCAGTGAGCGGTGACAACAATGCTCCTGTAACACTCATGAACCCAAAACTTGAAGGTAGACATTGGGGATGAAGGAAGAAGCTCAAACTAACAAGGAATGAGGGAAAAACCTCCATGAATGGCGGCTAACGTACTTACCGCGACGGAGGACGCATTTGGTCGCGGCGGAGGACGTGAAACAACGTAGCAGTGGTGAGGGGCACGTGCAGGGACATGCGGTCATCCTCCTCGAGCGTCGGTCGAAGCTTCTCCCTCGGCGGCACGCGACTCCAAGCGGTGCAGGCGACGGTGCGATCTGGTCCAACAAGTGGGAAGGAGAAGAAATGGAGTTTGAGAGGGAGGAAGAAGAAAGTAGCAGGGAAAGAAAGAAAGAAAAGAGTGGGGGGGTGGGGGTTTACGGGTCTTAGATAGAAATAGGAGAGAGAAAATTTGATTTTTGTATTAGTGGGTACAAAATGAGTGATAAATATTAAGCCTAAAAATAAACATGTTTTTAGTTTTTGAATCTAAAAGTAAAGGGTGAGAAATATATAGTTTCAAATTTTGAAATAAAGTAGAGATTGATAGTTGGATTGATCAACTAAGAAACTCCACGGCCCAACATTTAATCTCCGATTAATGTCAAACCAGTTTATTTTTCAATCTAAAATTAAATAGAATGAAAATATGAAAATACTTTTCTCTTAATTATATTATTTAAAATATTTTTCTGTACTGGTAATAATAGTGACAATAACGTAAATTATTGTCTAGTAAGCGTGCATTCACTGAAATAAGTCAATGCCAACGCACCCAATAAAATAATTTGGAGAGGGTAATTTAATTACTCAACTAAACCACATAACAAAATAAACATAAACATCCAAATAAAATAATTAATCATATGTGTAAAAACTAGGGTGTTACAGGTTCGGTTGATTCGGTTTTTACCGACGCATCATTACATATTTATATTACATCAAAGAATGAAGATTACAAGCTAAATTGAATAAAATCTTAGACATATATATACTTGTTTATATATTCATATAATAATTTCATAAAATATTTACAAAATAAATAAATATCATCATCAACTAGTTCCATAACATCATTGTTTTTATGTTTGGAACTTAGAAATGGTAAACAATTATGTCAAATCAAACTAGTAAGTATTATTAGGAAAAAACCAACAAATAAAAAATCAATAATGCAAAAAATAGAATAATTATATATATATATATATATATATATATATGTATATATTAAATTTTATATATGTAGTTTGGTTTGGATTGATTCGGTTTAAGAAAAGGAATCCAAAATCCGATCCGATCGGTTTTCACAAAACAAGATTTAAAAAAATCTAATAGACATCGGTTTTCGGTTTTTGATCGGTTTTCGGTTTTCTTTTGGATCGGTTTGGATATGAACACTTCTAGTTGCATGTATACACACAACAAATATTTATATCAACCATAATAATTTTACTTTAAAAATATAAAAAATTACAATACAATTAAATTTAATATTTGTTTACAAAAATATTTTTACTAGTTTTAAAACACTAGTGGAAATTATGTAATATACGGGAACGTTTTACGTCAGTTGACCATATGTTTGACGTTAAAAATGAGGCGATGGCAGTTTTGTAAATATTAAATCACTATTTGCGTCAGTTGTGTAAATAACTGACGTTAAAAGTGATTTTAACACTTTTAACGTCAGTTGTTTATACAATTGACGTTAAATGTGTGATTTTTACAGTAGTTAAATAAATAACTGACGTAAATAATTATGAAACTCATTTCTTTCGTTGTCATCTCCTTGTTGTCACTCTTAACGCAGATCACTCCATATAGTGCAGTTTATTTCTAAACCCTTTTTTTAAACAAGTTTATTTTTAATGTTAATTAATTAGCTTGAATTAGTAAACAAATTCTTGTGCAAATTAAAATAAATAAACACTTAACATAAAACAAGTTATATATGTATAATCAAATCGTATCTCATTGAAGCGATTCATAAGTTACAATTACATGATTAAAAGATAAAAAATTTCTGCAACATAGCACTAAAATATAAAAAAAAATCTGCTTCGACATCATTTTCTTCTCAGTCCTGTCCTCAGAAACTCCAATGGATGCATCTCCTCCCTTACTTGAATTTCTTGATGCTCCATCTGAATCCACTGTCACTTTGGAGCCAAAGCAGAGTGAAGGGATGGGATGAAATAATGTGAGGGAATCACATTACGTGATTCACTCAACCTTACCATCCATGTTACGTGATTTACTCAACCTCAGAAGTTTTTTGACCATTAAGACAGAGACCTTTAAGTCTAGGCATAGGAAGAAATAACAAAAGTCTCAGAGCCATTTTGTGAAGGAATAGAAAACACACGACATATAGAGGAAAAGAAGAGATCAGATTCATGATCGATACAGAAGAATGGTACTTTATATAGAGAAGAGAGACTAGCTGATTTTCTAGAAAACTGATCTATAAACTTAAAGCTCATTAAGAGGATTATAGGTTACAATGTGCATGGGTAAGTAGCACAGCAATCATGGGTAAGTAGCAAAGTAGTCAAAGGAATGAATGTTTTTACAGAAACTTATACACTTTTAACGTTAGTTGTTTAATACAACTGACGTTAAAAGTGTTTTTAAAATAAAAAATATTTATTTTTAACGTCAGTTTTTTATACAACTGACGTTAAAAGTGTGATTTTTACTTCAGTTAAATAAATAGCTGACGTAAATAATCCTATATCCCTATCTGAAATGCCCTGTTATCACTCTTAACACAGGTCAATCCATATATATAGTGCAGTTTATTTCTAAACTTTTTTTTAAACAAGTTTATTTTTAATCTTAATTAATTAGCTTGAATTAGTAAACAAATTCTTGTGCAAATTAAAATAAATAAACACTTAACATAAAACAAGTTATATATGTATAATCAAATCGTATCTCATTGAAGCGATTCATAAGTTACAATAACATGATTAAAAGATAAAAAATTTCTGCAACATAGCCCTAAAATATAAAAAAGTTTCTGCTTCAACATCATTTTCTTCTCAGTCATGTCCTCAGAAATTCCAACGGATGCAAAGTTTCAGCTTCAACATCATTTTCTTCTCAGTCCTGTCCTCAAAAACTCCAATTAATGGATGCATCTCCTCCCTCACTTGAATTCCTTGATGCTCCATCTGTTTTATCCGCAGTCACTTGCTGCGAAAGCACGGAGTGAAAGGGATGAGGCCAGGGGATGAAATAAAGTGAGGGAATCACATTACGTGATTCACCCAACCTTACCATCCATGTTACGTGATTTACTCAACCTCAGAAGTTTGTTGACCATTAAGACAGAGACCTTTAAGTCTAGGTATAGGAAGAAATAACAACACCTCAAATATGATAGAGGCATATTGTGAAGGAATAGAAAACGCACGAAATATAGAGGAAAAAAAGAGGGTGTATTACAGACTGATACAGAAGAATGACACTTTATATAGAGAATAGAGACTCTCTGATTTTCTTGAAAACTGATTTATAAACTTAATGTTCATTAAGAGGATTAAGTTACAAGGTGCATGGGTAAGTAGCACAGTAGTCAAAGGAATGAATGTTTTTGCAGAAACTTATACACTTTTAACGTCAGTTGTCTTCAACAATTGACGTTAAAATTGTTTTTAAATAAAAAATATTTATTTTTAACGTCAGTTGTTTAATACAACTGACGTTAAACAATGACCTTTAACGTCAGTTTCTTAAGACAACTGACGTTAAATAAATTACCTTTAACGTCAGTTGTTACAAAAAACTGACGTAAAATGTTTTATTTTTGATTTTTGATTATAACGTAAACAATGACTTTTAACATTAGTTTCTTAAGACAACTGATGTTAAATAGATTACCTTTAACGTCAGTTCGTACAAACAACTTGTAACACCCGGGTGCTGACGAGGGCGAGGAGTGTTCACCGGTGCAAAGAGAGCACGGACAAGGAGAGGCTCCTGTCAGGCTTCTAGGCGGAGGGACACATGAATGAACCGATTACACACCCGAATGAGGGGGATCCCGAGACTGTATAGGTATGAGACTATACAGTTGAAGATGGCTTATAAGAATTGATTGGTACTACCCATGTCAACAAGATGCATCTTCTTTTCGGTAGCCCATCACTTAAGAACTCCATAGTTAAGCGTGCTTGGCTTGGAGCAATTCTGGGATGGGTGACCTCCTGGGAATTTTTCCTAGGAAGCGTGTGAGTGAGGACAAAGCACGCTGAAAAGACCCATGTTGGTCTGTGGGGACAGTCGTCAATCCATGGAGCAGCTAGGGACGTTACAAATGGTATCAGAGCGGCACCTCTCCCAGTACGATGTGGTTCGGGGACGAACCAAGCGGAAGCTGGTGGGCATGTAACACCCGGGTGCCAACAAGGGCGGGGAGTGGTCGCCGGTGCAAGAAGGCACGGACAAGGAGCGGCTCCTGGCAGGCTTCTAGGCGGAGGGACACATGAATGAACTGATTACACACCCTAATGAGAGGGATCCTGAGACTGTGTAGGTATGGGACTATTCAGTTGAGGAAGGCTTTATGAATTGATTGATACTGCCTATACCAACAAGATGCATCTTCTTTTCGATAGCCCATCACATAAGAACTCCACAGTTAAGCGTGCTTGACTTGGAGCAATTCTGGGATGGGTGACCTCCTGGGAAGTTTTCCCAGGAAGCATGTGAGTGAGGACAAAGCACGCTGAAAATACCCGTGTTGGTTTGTGGGGATAGTCGTCAATCCATAAAGCAGCCAGGGATGTTACAAATGGTATCAGAGCGGCACTTCTCCCAGTACGGTGTGGTTCGGGGACGAACCAAGTGGAAGCTGGTGGGCATGTAACACCCGGGTGCTGACGAGGGTGGGGAGTGTTCGCCGGTGCAAAGAGAGCATGGACAAGGAGCGGCTCCTGGCAGGCTTCTAGGCGGATGGACACATGAATGAACCGATTACACACCCGAATGAGGGGGATCCTGAGACTGTATAGGTATGGGACTATACAGTTGTAGATGGCTTATAAGAATTGATTGGTACTACCCATGTCAACAAGATGCATCTTCTTTTCGGTAGCCCATCACTTAGAGAACTCCACAGTTAAGCATGCTTGGCTTGGAGCAATTCTGGGATGAGCGACCTCCTGGGAAGGTTTCCCAGGAAGCGTGTGAGTGAGGACAAAGCATGCTGAAAAGACCCGTGTTGGTATGTGGGGATAGTCGTCAATTCATGGAGCAGCCAGGGACGTTACACAACTGACGTAAAATGTTTTTTTATTTTTGGTTTTTGATTATAACGTTTACACCCGCACGCCTTCTGCACTTCGCTCTGTACGTCTCTATTCTTCTTTTTTCATCACTCTCACTCTCACTCTCACTATGCCCTAATCGCGAGCTCATCTCCACCGCAACCACCGCGAGGGTTTCTTCGCCACCACCGTGAGGTATACTCTTAACCCCTAACTCTGTCTTTCCCGCTCATTCTTTGCAATAACTTGACATCTCTCTTTTACCCCTTCCCGCGCACTAACTCTCCTTGTCCCTCTACTCTCAGTAACCACATCGAACGTTGGCCACCACTCGAGCTCCCCTCCACCCCACCACGCGAGCACCTATTTCTGGTGAGTCTTTAGGGCACATTTTTTTATTTTTGGTTTTCAGTGTATGTTGAAACTGTAGTCTCAATAGTTGAGACTTGAAACTGTGAGTTTGAGTTGTTTGGAATGTCTCTATTTTTTGTTTTGAGTGTATGTTGCTCTGCTGGTTGGTCTGTCACGGCCGTGATGCTCATCACGGCTAGGTCGTGATCAGTTCTGCCTGTGAGGGTCTAGTTCAGTTGGCACGTTACGGTCGTGATGGACATCACTGCCAGGCCGTGACCAGTTCTTGGCAATCATCAAAAACTAGTTTTCAATCTCTCGTATTGTCCTTATATTGGATATATGTTTTGTATATCTACAGAACCTATCTAGTTATGGATCGTAGTTGGATGGTTTGTAAGCGCACTAGTGCTGAGTATTTGAAGGGGTGGGAGAATTTATAGAATTTGCTCAAAGGAATGTTCCTAATAGTAATGGAATGTTCTGTTGTCCTTGTGTCAAGTGTTTGAATACGAGGAAATGTACGGTGAAGGATATACGTACTCATTTGATTTGTGAAGGGATTTGCTTGAGTTATACAAGATGGATAAGGCATGGTGATGTGTTGTTGATTTATAACATATGTTAATAAATATATATTGTTTCTGAACAGGCATACATATGGATCAGTCGGATAGCCCACATGCACGGGAGGACACTGTGGGGCCTTGATGCGTGATTTTTTAAATATATAAAGGCAAGTGCACCTCGTCGCAATCAAGTAATACGGTGGTGAGACCGGTTATCGTATCCACAGGGATCGGATGTCAATTACCAATTCGCAAACTTAACAACTATCTAGACTTAACTAAAGTATGAGGGATTTAAACAGAAAATAAAGAAAGCAAAACAATATTTTTGGTCGTTTGGGAATTATATCGAACACTTGGAAGGCAAACAGAGATGTGGCTAGGATTGTTAGGGTTAGACTACACTAATCCTCCCTTAATTGCAACGAAATGGTTATCAACACAAGTCCTAATTCAATTATGACAATCAAGCCTTTTCTAAAATACTCAAGCCTAATTCCTTAGGTGCATTGAGCCTAAAACCCCAAATTAAACCCTAATTCCTTAGGTGGATTAACCTGAGATTTTGCATTAAGTCAAGACTTATAAGATTGCAAGCATTCAACACCTATTCCTAGATTCTTGAACTACTTGGCATATGATTCATGAGCATGCCTTAACACCAACCTTCCAGTCATCTATCAAAGCAACATATCATTCCTATGGGTAGCTAATCCAAGGAAAGCATTAAGCACAGAATCACATACTCATAAAGAATTAGAGACTTGCATTAAAACACCAAATCAAATACAACAAGTTCAGAAAAGCTACATCTAACCCCAACAAAGGGGAGTTTAACTACTCATGATAAAAGGAAATACAAAAGAGAATGAGAAAAAGGGATGGAGAACACTCATAGACAAGTTTCCTCCATTCCCAGAGCAAGGAAATCTCCCCTTCTAGGGCTGGAACCCTATCTCAGCCGCAGCCTCCAAGTCCCCAAGTGCTCTCTCCACCAAAAGCTCGTTCTTTTCTGCCCTAGAACAGCAACTTATACCAGTCAGTGCTGCGCGCATTCGCGAGGCGAGACATGTCTCGCGAGGCGAATATTAAAAATCTGCTTCAGAGAATTGATCTCTAGCGAGGCGAGAGTTTCTTCGCGACACGAGACCGAAAGGTTTTTCTTCAATACGCCCGTGAGGAGCATCAGGGCCTGGGCGTGATGGCTTCTGTTTGCAGACTCACGAGGTGAGACATGGGTTCGCGAGGCGAACCAGAAAGGCTTGCATTTTCTCCAACAGTCAGCTTTCAGGGTCGCGGGGCGAATCCAGGCTCGCGAGGCGAATCACCAGAATTCTGCTTGGCTCAATTTCTTCTCTTTTCAGGCTCTTTTTCATCCAAGCTCCATCAAGGCTAATTTCTGGGCATTTTTCCATTAAATCCTGCAAAACAACACCAGAAACCACCTCATCCGTTCCAAAGGAAAAACTATACAAAATCAACACTAAATTGGCCTAACTATATGCAAATGCATGCAGAAATCTACATGTAAAATGAGGTGAAATCACACTCATCGGGCCTACGCAAGATCCGATCGCGCCTACGCCTGATTCTAGTGTAAGTTTACATGTTATATACTATCTTAAGTCCTTCTTTTTAATATAAGTTATTATAATGTTACAACCCTCTATTTTATCATTTATTTTTTGTCCATCCAGACATCACAGGCTCATAGGAAACGGGATAGAGGAGTCACGTCGTTGAAGAAACTAGAGAAGGACAGGCAAAGCGGACAGAAGCTTGAGGTGTCCTACGATGCTAATCTAAATGCCCAGGGACCCCGTGCTAAAGAATTTAATAAGTGGGTGTTTCTACAAGCGAAGCAGCATGTAAGCATCAACTACAACCACTGGAATGACGTTCCACAGAACGTTAAGGATCAGATTTGGGAGGCTATCGCGGTATTTTACCTTTACATTCATTTGATTTACATTATTAGATAATCATCCGAGTTATAATACATCCAGTTGTTATGTATTTAATGTGTAGGTAGCTTGGACTGTGCCAAATGATGAGGATCATCGTCATAAATGTATGAAAATGACATCAAAGCGTTGGAATGGGTTCAAGCATGATCTTACCAGGTACTACGTATCTGGGAAGAAACGGCTTGATAAAATGTTCTCGGATTATCCCTGGATTGATCAGGATACTTGGGATATGTTTGCTAGGAGTCGACAGGATGGAGAATTTCAGGTTGGTTGATTAAGTTAATTTTGTATGCTTCTTATAGATCATTTAACTGTATTTAATTATGTGTTTTTGTTTGAATAGGCTAAGGCAGATAAGGGTCGGTAGAATCAGGTGAAGAACGTCCACCGCCACACCATGTCTCAGGGTGGGTACCAGACTCGGATCGAGCAGATGATGGCGGATAGGCTGAAGGCGAAGCAGGAAGAGCACTCTGCTAGGATTGAAAGAGGAGAGGTGCCTGAGGGCACACCATTAAGTCCTCTGTCGGACATCGACCGCGAGGATGTCTGGTTAGCCGGCCGCATGACAAATACGGGATCTTTTAAAGTTGATGCCACTTGCGAAGTGGCAGATAAGATTGTAAGTAAATAATTAACTTGATTTCAATTGATATTTGCATAGATATTTGCAATACTTTTCACTTGCACGTTTTTTCATTTTTTTCATTGTAGATGGATCTTAAAGCACAATCCTCCCAGGGCTCATTCGTCCCTTCTGGACGGCGGGACGTCTTGATGACTGCTCTAGGCAAGAAAGACCATCCTGGTCGGGTTATCGGTGTTCCTGGGAACGTGACCATCAAAGAATATTGTGGCAAGTCCGCTTCACGAAAGCGGGTGGTCGATGAAGCATCAATTTTGGCTGACATTACTCAGCACCTCATGTCCAACCCTGCTATTACAACACATCTGATGCAAAGCTTAATATCCAACCCAGAATTCAAGCAGGCGCTTGCTGGAGAGCTTTCCTCCGTCGGTTCATCCCAGGACACCGCAGGGCATGCCAACCCTTCACATGTGAGCACAAAAGAGAGTTATAGTAGGGCACATGTGGAGGACGATGAGTTGGCAGCTAGGGAGCGGGAGTTGGAAGTCCAACGCCATGAGCATGAGTTGGAAATGAAAAGGCGTGAGCTTGAGTTGGACTTCAAACGACGTGAGCTCGAAATGTTAATAAAGGTATGTATTCGTTATTAATGTCCAAATTAGTCAAATAATTACTTGTGTTTTTTTAATTATCAACAACTTATCTATTTTATTTTTCCTAAATTGAAGGCCAAGTCGACGTCGGTGTCGCTGTTACCTGTCACTCGTTTGTTCTCACTTGGTGAGGATTATGCGTTTGAGAATTTTGAATGTCCATTGGAGCACGATGGATGGGTGGCACGCCCAGATCAACAGAGGATATTTTCCTTCTGTGGTGAAGATCTCGGGAACACCTGCAGAAATAGCGTCTGGATGGCCAGCACTGTTTTGAGTCTCTGGTGCACATAAGTTAATTTTAATTTTATAACTTATTTATTTTTGGTATTTTTACATTTAATAATTTATTTTAATTTCAATATATATATTATGTAATTAACATCCACACCTTTTCATATCTTAGGTATCTCCATCGTCTTCAGCTTGATAAGGGCGTTGCATCAGTTTATGGCTTCTTAGATCCATCAGTCCTTCTGCCCCAATTCTTTGCTGGCGATGCATTTAATAAATACATAGGGAACTTGTTGGGAGACAATCAGAAAGAATTATATCTGGCTCCCTACTGTATGAAAAACCATTGGCAGTTGCTCGTACTTCACCCGTCTAGGCATACTGTCATATTCTTCTGCTCTCTCCACCAAAACCCGCCACAGGAAGTGGTGGAAGCTGAAATACGTAAGTAACTAATCTTAAATTTAATTTAAGTTTTAATATCAGTTGTTTTTAGTTTATTACACACATGATATATGAATTTGTTAATTGACATGATTATTTGTTTATGATAAGCGCGGCAAGGCGGGTAGCATAAGTTGCGCCAACGGGAGAAGTAGGACTTCTAAGGCTAAAGCAAATCCTGAATGGACCTTCCTCAAGGTTTGGTAGTTTATTTATCAAATAATTAATATTATAATTACAATTTTATATGTATATTCAACTGACATTGAAATTAATTTTGTTTATAGTCTCGATTTCAAATTGACGGGTGGTCGTGCGGCTATTATGTGATGCTTCATATGCTGAACATAGTCTCCGCATCTATTAAGGATGGATGGAATAAGGTAATATTTAAATAACTTGTTAGATTATATATTATAGTTTTGAAGATTACTTGCGTTAATGTTATTGTTATTATTTGAACGTGTGTAGGCATTTAACGACCAATCGCCTCTTCAAGAAGATGAGTTTAGAGACTTGAGGATGCGCTTAGCTGAATTCTTCTTCAAGTATGCGGCTGAAAAATGAATTGACAAGATACCTCCGCATTACTTAGATGAATAGTTTTTTTGTTAGACTTTAGAAACTACTTAATAACATGTATATATCTATATATATATATATATATATATATATATATATATATATATATATATATATATATATCCTTAGATTGGTAGTTTTGTTTTTAGACATTAGAGACTAAAATTTATATATATATATATATATATATATATATATATATATATATATATATATATATATATATATATATATATATATATATATATATATACTTTTAGATAGTTATGTTTTTCCTATACATGGGTTTTGGTTTTAAGTCCCCCATTGTTCCTTTGTATATTTCTTTTCTGTTTGTTAATATTGAAATTTAAGGGTAGTATTTGCAATTCTGTAATGTGTGTGATATTCTCTATGTTACTGGGATATTTACTGAATGCAGGGATAGCTGAGGGGAGTGATATTTTAAAACTGAATTTTAAAAAAAATAAATTAACGTCAGTTGTATCAAACAACTGACGTTAATAGCATTTTATAAAATATACAGTACACTATTAACGTCAGTTGAAATAAACAACTGACGTTAAAATTAAAACCTTTATTAACACAACTAACGTTAGTTTTAACAAAATTAACGTCAGTTATGTTAAAGAACTGACGTTAATAGTTTTATTTTTAACGTCAGTTGTTTAAACAATTGACGTTAAAATATTAACTATTAACATCAGCTGTATTTACGTCAGACAATATTCTGACGTATAAAATCAATTTTAACTAACGTAAAAAATACTTATTGTACTAGTGAAAAGACTTACTCAAAATTCGTTTTAGACCTCAATATATGTTGGGCTTGCCCAATTACCTTTGAAATAACTTGATCTCCACTTATATATAATTCTTTTAAAATTATCCTTGGAGTAACTTGATCTCCACTTTTATATAATATATATATTCAATATAGAAGCTAATCCAGTTCCAGATTAGTTTTTTTATTTATAATTATGTGTTTTTTTATTTTGGTACATTGTATGTGTCGGCTTCACTTTTCGTTATTGTAAGGTCAATAATTGACATGAGTTATACGATACCAAATTGTCGATTATGATTTCCTGTTTCTTCCGATTATAGTCTCCTTGTGTCTTAGAGGTAGTGGCCTATAGACATATTTCTGGAAACAAATTGTCAGATGTCGATATGATTCCTGTTGAAAATTAGTTCATCTCATTCTGGTTTTAACTTTTAATTATTATCTTTTAGTTATAGACTAATTCATAATATTATGTTTTTTTTTAGCAGATGACATTCTTTGGTGCGAAATCATTCGTACAATGCCCGACCAGTGTTTCCTTATCTTATTTTTCTCAATTCCGTAATTTCCATTCAAGTTATTATGATTTTCATAACCAATTCGTAAGCATTTTTATCGAAACCGATGGTATGATCTCTCTTCTTTTAGCTTATATCGTTTATGTAGTGTTTGAAAAATAGAAAGGTCAACTACATGAGTAGAACATTTGTAACCTCTTGGAATATTCAGACACTCTTTTATGTTTACAGTAGTGATATTTTGACACCCATCGGAGACATCCACTTTTGACAAAGATACTGTAGCGATGGTATTTTTATAATTTTGATCATATTTTTTTTATAAATATTTAGCTTTTTTTAGTACTAATATTTTTGGTTAATTACGTATAAATATTTGGTTAATCACGTGCAAATATTTGGTTAATTCAGTTCATTATATGGTTAATGGGTCATCCTGAAACTTGCAACCATTTTCCACAACCATGTAAATATTTGGTTAATCCCGTATAAATATTTGGTTAATTCAGTTCATTATATGGTTAACGAGTCATCTTGAAGTATACAATCATTTTTCACAACCATGTAAATATTTGGTTAATCCAGTTCAATATATGGTTAATGGGTCATCCTGAATCATTTTTCACAACCATGTAAATATTTGGTTAATCACGTGAAAATATTTGGTTAATCCAGTTCAATATATGATTAATGGGTTATCCTGAAGCTTCCAATCATTTTCCACAAACATGTAAATATATGGTTAATCACGTACAAATATTTGGTTAACTCAGTTCATTATATGGTTAATGGGTCATCCTAAAGCTTACAATCATTTTCAACAATCATGTAAATATTTGGTTAATCACGTGCAAATATTTGGTTAATTCAGTTTATTATATGGTTAATGGCTAAACATGTTAGTACTCAAAAAAGCTAAATATTTTTTAAAAAAAGTTAAAATTGCTAAAATGCCACTGCTACAGTGCAGGTGTCGCTGGAGGTGTCCTAAATCTGGTGTCAAAATATCATTTTTGTTATGCTTAATTCAGTCTTACAACTTTTTTTATTTAAGTATTGTGTAATACTACCTTTGAATTCAATTATAAGCAAAAAATCACCTATATTTTTTGGACTCAAATATAAGCAAATTACAACCAACTCAGCTCTATTTAATGTAAGTATCCCAAAAATCAAGAAAATTAACCAATCAAACTAATTATCCCTTTACTTTTCCAAGAGCATTGCACGTTCATGAGACAATTAAATGTTAGTTTAGTAATTATAACTCTTTTTTTATATAAATCAAGACAAATAAACTAAATTAACTAACTTTCTTAATAAGTATAAAATTAGTTATTTTTACTTATAATTGAGTCCGAAGATAATACTTAAAATGCCCTTGAACAAACAACTGATGTTCTGACTTCTAATTAAAGGCTTGAAAGCATACAAGCTCCAAACAAAACAGATGAGGATTTGCCAAGGACGGACCCACTTGGAGGGTGGGAGGGGCCTGGCCCCTGTTTTTTTTATTAAAAATTAACTTACTAAATTTTAATTTTAAGACTAAACCCCCAATTTGGTCCCTGAGAAAAACACTCGGGTCTGAAATAGTCCCTAACCAAAAAAAACTATCCGTTTAGTCCTTAAGAATGTATTTCCGGGACAGATTAGTCCTTCTGTCACAAATTAGTCCCTAACAATTTTTAAGTGATACCAGTAAAGTCCATAAGAAACATGACCGTGAGCCAAATTAGTCCCTATTAACATGCACTAAATATGATAGAAACACTACAAAATATGACAGAAGGACTAATCTGTCCCGGAAATACATTCTTAAGGACTAAACGAATAGTTTTTTTTGGTTAGGGACTATTTCAGACCCGAGTGTTTTTCTCAGGGACCAAATTGGGGGTTTAGTCTAATTTTAAAATCAATAATAGGCTTGCAAACTATTTATGATCTATGTTATTAGTGGGAAAAATTAGAAAAATTGAAATTTATCATCATATATATAGAGTGACTATTCATATTCACACACTTCCTGTTTATACAACTACTATAAAACGATTTTTTAACTATGAATATAGTTGAGAATATACTTCATCATAATATGGAAGATCAATTTTCGACTAATTGTGGAAGTAGACATACATTAAAAAATAAAATTATTGTGGATAAAATTAAAAATGACTTTCGTGATACTCATGAAATGAGCTAAGAGACTATTTGGTTAAACGGTGGTTGGGGCAGCAAATGAACGAATAGAAAATTTTATGGAGGATGATAACCACCTCATGCGCTATAAAGGAAAATATTTGACGCTTGATGCGGCCTCTCACAGGCATCATGACTCGTTTGCCACCGTCACTGCCACAATTCTTCTTCTTCTTTATCTTCTCTATCTGCTTCTCTGAAAACTCTCTCAACTTCCTATCGTCCATTGCTTTCTCATTCAACATTTTTATGAGATTTTGGAGTGATTAAAGAAAGCTTGTGTTGGGAGTATATATATAGTAGTTGTTGAAGGTGAGAGAGGTTGACATGACATATATTGGGGAAAGTTGCTTACTTTTTCCTTTTAAAACTTCTTAGACATAAAATCCAATATTAAGAGTTGGGTCACTTGTGGGCAGAAATTTAATTCATGATGATTTATGTGTATGGAAGAGTCTTTGGAAGAGATCAATTTTTTAAATGTATTTCAATATATTAGTCTCTACCTCCCGATCGGAGGATATCCTGGTTTAAAAAAAAAAAAGAGTAAATATGTTTTTACTCCCTCATTTTTTATAAAAGTTCGATTTTAGTCCTCCATTTGGAAAATGTATTTTTTTAGTCCCTCGTTTTTTAAAATGTACAGAAATTGTCTTTACACCACACTTCCATTTGAAAAACGGGGGACTAAAACAGAACTTTTGTAAAAAATGATGAACTAAAAATGTGTGGTTGTCAAAATTGAGGGATTAGAAATATTGATGTAAGGATCACTTTCGACACATTTTAAAAAACGAGGGACTAAAAAAATACGTTTTTTAAACGAGAGATTAAAACCGATTTTTTGTCAAAAATGAGAGATTGAAAACATATTTAACAAAAAAAAATTATCCAGTATTAACAAAAAAAAAAATTTAGGGACACATGATAAAATGCTGCCAGTGCTTAGTTCATGTCAATTTTAAGAGGACCCCACGTTGACCTCTATTGGTTGACAATAGCATTTTATTATTTTATATTGTGCGTGTAAGATTGGAAGTGGGGAAGGAAAATGCATGGAAATTAAGGAAGGGTTAGGTTTCATATAAAACACGGGGTTTGACATTTTAGGTTCTTCAATCGTAATATCTCCCAGGCGACATGCATGATATGGAAACCTTCATTACCTGGAAAAGGATATACTTCATTTGAACCGCTAATGTGCGGTTGTAAGTATATGTACGTATGTATGTTTTTTTTTTTTTTATCAGATTTTTTTTTGATTAAAAGGATATTCATTCATTCAAATTGATAAAATACATCGAAAACAACACAAATTCAACATCGCTAAAAACCGAAAATGATGAATTTGCGAACAAACTCACAACACCCAAGTTAATAGCATAACATGACAAAATGCCTGCAAATATGACAAAATCAAAGTAACCGGAATACTCATGTCTCAGGATCTGTAACATTGACGCACAAGTCTTGATTGAATCTGTAATGGATCGAAGTTGATTTGCCGATCTGAACCAAACGAACACCGCAACAGGACGGGAAACCAAACGATGCCACAACAAGGCGACGAACCAAACACCGCTGTACGCAGACGACGAAAACACGGAAAAAACACTAAAGAAAAACCAGATCTATGTGGAAAAACCACTTATTTGGATAAAAGGAGAGAAAATCGATGTAGAAGGGTGATTACAAGCCAAAAAAATGGTCCAAAACCACCCCTTCCGATGAATGAGGAAGAAGGAAAAGAGGAGTAGTGGAAAGATTGAGAGAGAGATGCGGTGGTATTTGTCTCATCACGATCAATTAGTACTCCATTTTATATTTTGTTTATCTTTACATTATTTAATAATTTGATAATGATAATAGTTACTAAAAAAAAGTCAATCAAACTATTTTAATGTTGTAAATATATTTAAAAATTTAATTTTAACATATAAACAATTTTAAAAAAACTTAATTACAGTTTTAGTCCTGCTAATAATAGCCTTTGTGTGCTGTTAGTCCTCCCTCCTCTAAGTTTTTATATCTAAACATGTAAGCATATTATATTCCCTTTACACTATTCTACATGTATAAGCTAGTTAATCAGTTAAATTTATCAAATACTTTCAGCTAAATTTAACAAATACTTTCAATTTAATTAGCTATCTTACGTACCAGGATCAGCTAACTAGCAATATTTTTTTAGCAAACTTTTCAATTAATTGTGTCTAATCTATATTACTTTTCTATTGCTGATCCACATATTTACTATAGATCTACAGTAAATATGCGATATCAGCTTTCTTATTGTTTTCCTTACCCAAAAAAAAAACATTTCTTATTGTTTTTTGTTTTCAAAATTTTATGCCTTCAGACCATGAAAAAAAAAAGACATGTTTTCACCAAATTCAGAATGATACGTCTTATTGTTCTTTATATTTTATCAAATTTAATTTATATAGTTATTCATTTTTATGTATAATGATTTAATATATTTTTTTATACAATATTTAGATTTTAATATGTAAAATATTTACTAAATATTTTTTCACAATCTTTATTTATTGTGTTGTTCTATATATTATTGATCTTTATTTTTAGGAGATCATTTATTTAAGTCTGATTGTTTATTTTCTACTTCAATATTTATTTATGTTTTTTGAAAGGATGGAATATATGAATGTACTAATTTTGTTTTTAAATACTTTGTTTATATTTTATAAAAATTTCTTTATCTTTCTATTGCCGATCCTCAATTTTACTATATATATCTACAGTAAAATTGAGGTCTCAGCTTATAGTTACTTTTGAATTTTTTTTTGTTCAATGGGATTTAATGTCTTTTGACCGATTTGTCAAACTTTTTTCTAGATTTTCTAGACTTTTGAGGAATGATTTGGTGTTGTGAATATTGTGACACAATGGTTTGGGCAGACCACCTACTTCCAATAAGCATGCATTTTCTTGAAACATAGTTCCTATAACAATATGTTTTTCTTAAATTCATTGGGTGCCATAAAGTTCAACTCAGTGTAAATCATGGTTGTGGATCACCACAATTTGTTCTTGGTGGTCAAAACTGTCATCAAATTGTGTAAAGATGTATTAGGGTTTTCATTTCCCAACCTAAGTATAAATATATTATGGAGTTCGGACCAAGGGTCCAACAATCATTCTCTTTGCACTTTTCTACATTGAGCCTTTTGCTTGGCTTATAAGTAAACAAAACGTAATCTTTATTTGAGTTTTGCAACGACTATTAATAAGAGTCAAAGTCGAACATTATCACATGTTGGTTTATATTTACCACGTTAGATGTTTTCCCATTGTCAATTATATGTTGCCATCTCTGGGGTAAAGTGAGGAGTGGATTAAAAATTTTAAGTTGTACTGATGATCGTGAGTCATGTTCTATTGTTAAACATGTTGTTTACAAAGATGTATTTGAAAAAATATGATGTATTTTAAATAATGTAATATTTTTTGTTGTTGATATCTTTTATGCCATTACAATTAGAGTGTGTTTGGGAAAGATTAAATCTTTCCCATTCGACTGTTTTTTACCAATTAAGTGGTTTTGTAAAAAAAAATTGGTATGTTTGGGTACCTAGATTATTTTCTAAAAAAGTTTTCTACTCCTCATTTCAGTTGTTTTCTAACAAGCTACATGACCTAGCTGTTTTCTAACAAGCTACATGACCTAGCTGTTTTCTAAAAAAACGTTTTCTAATCAGCATCTATTCATAACATTCTACATCTTTACTATGTAAAAATGATTATTTTTACACAACCCAAACGAAATAGATTAGCTTAAAATCATTTTTCAGCAAACATACCTAAACAAAAACATATTTTGATTATAATCGATTATCACAATAATCGATTATTTGAAAACAGATTATCAGCATAATCTTTTTTTTCTAGCTTTCCCAAACACACTCTAATTATTAAGACATCAGTAATTGCTTATTTTAAGAGATTGCAATTGTTTGTTAGAATTATTTCTTATTTTAAGGTATTAACCTTGATGTGGATACTCATTGTTTAACGGCATTTGTAATTTATTTGGAGGGAAACATTAAGACATTGTTGCTAAAATAAAAAACTAAAATATGGAATTTAATTTTTCTTATCTAAAATAAATTGTTTTTCTATGATTTGAAGGGTACCATAATCATGGTTTAATTATTTATTCAGTTATATAAAGTTGGTTAAATATATTGAACATGAATGTTATCATTATTTTCTTCAAGTGCTTATCCACGCTACTTAAAAAATCACCTTTAAAACACAATATATTAATACTTATATTATTTGGGACTATCCTTTCAATTTGCATAAGTTATGTTGAAAGTATCATTTGAATGGACATTTATTTGCATCAAAATAATCTCGAACAATTGTTCTATTTTCGAAGTTTGGGCTATTCCGTTAAAAATAGTCATTAACCATCGGATGATTAAATCGTTATATATTGTTTTTATATTTGGATCAACAATGAAAAAATGGATTTATTTTGAATTATATTTTAAGTCTAATTAGTTCAACATATTATTTTTTTGAAAGCATGTGTATCTATATTAGAATGAGTATAGAATATACACATATCTTAACCTGAAATAAAGTATAGTATGCAACAATTTGTACACTCACAGCATGCAAAAAAAAAAACTATATTTGTGATAGTAATATTAATAATTATCAATGGTTATAATAATGTAAAATTAATTAAATTTTTTTTGTGTAAATTATTAATATTATAAAATTTGAAACAAATTTATTTAAATAAAAATTTACTTGTGCATTGCAGGGGTGCTAAAAACTAGTAGAACCTATAAGGCAAGAACCAGAACAACTAATTTTTCAACAAGAACCCAACAAAAAAAATGGCATTATTAATAGGCAAAACAGGAATCATATCGACATTTGACAATTTGTTACTAAAAATATGTCTATGTTACTCCCTCTGGAACACAAGGAGACTATAATCAAAAGCAACAGGAATCATAATTGACAATTTGCTAACTCTCGTATAACTTATGTCATGCACAAATTAATAAAACAATGAGGAGAAAAATATTGACTTTACTTTTCTCTTGATTCCATTTTGACTTTTAATAAAATGTGAAGTTGACACATCACACAAACATATCTGTATCTTTAAACATAATAAAATTATGAAATTTTGTAATTATTTTGTTTGATTTAATCTTGTTATATATTTTATTTTATTTATACAACAATTTTAGTGGCGGTGAATTTGTTGAGACCATCTATGAAGAACTTTTATCCCCTGATCATGTCTCAAATTCTATTCCATATGACTCATCTTTTGTTGCAACCAATGTTGTTAATGGCTCTACAGAGAAGATCTCAACTTCTGTTATAACTAATATTGACTCTACAGTAAATGATACTCTGGTGTCCGAGCATTGCATAACTACCTGCAATTTAACAGTTAGTGGTAAGAATCTTCGGATTCTTGAGTCTAATTCAGCTCTTATATGCATCATAATGTTGTTCATGATATGATAATACTTGGCAAGGTTTTGGGAATTAGGGATGAGAATGACCTAGAGAATAATTCTCTCTCAGCAAGGAAGTTAACTAATGATAATGTTGTCGAAGTTGATTCCGATTTCACGGTGATTTTGTCTAAATCTCATAAATATAACATGAGGAGGAATAGAACCTAATGTTAGGTTTAAATGATTTATTTTGCATGCATTTTGATTTATGTCCCCATGCTTTTTTTTTTTTAATAAGTTATGGTGACATAGGATCACATTACCTTAAAATAAAATAAAATAAATAAAATATAAAGATAAAGAGTCCAAATTTGATTCAACTTGTAAAAGATGTCATGTTTGGTATCGGTCAAAATATTTAATATTTCTTGGAATAGGGACATAAGAACAAAAGTTTCTCATGTTTTGTTACAAGTTTTAGGAAAAAAATTAAAAATAAAAGATTTTCAAAAATAAAATGAGTGAATGACAATGAATTTGTATTAATCATGTTATATATTTTATTTTATTTATAGATCAAATTTATCCATGACAGTGAATTTGTTGATACCTTCTATGAAGAACCTTTATCCACTGGACTAAAATAACAAGGAAACTATAATCAGAAGAAACAGGAATCATAATTGACAATTTGCTAACTCTCGTTTAACTTACGTCATGAACAAATTAATACAACAATGAGGAGAAAAATATTGACTTTACTTTCTCTTGATTCCATTTTGACTATTAATAAAATGTGAAGTTGACCCATCACACAAACATATATCTGTATCTTTAAACCTAATAAAATTATGAAATTTTGTAATTATTTTATTTGATTTAATCTTGTTATATATTTTATTTTATTTATACAGCAATTTTAGTGACGGTGAAATTGTTGAGACAATCTATGAGGAACTTTTATCCCCCGATCATGTCTCAAATTCTATTCCATATGACTCATCTTTTGTTGCAACCAATACTGTCAATGGCTCTACAGAGAAGATCTCAACTTCTGTTATAACTAATGTTGACTCTACAGTCAATGATACTCTGGTGTTCGAGCATTCCATAACTACCTGCAATTTAACAGTTAGTGGTAAGAATCTTCGGATTCTTGAGTCTAATTCAGCTCTTATGCATCCTAATGTTGTTCATGATATGAGAATACTTACCAAGTTTTTGGGAATTAGGGATGAGAGTGACCTAGAGAATAATTCTCTCTCAACAAGGAAGTTAACTAATGATAATGTTGTCGAAGTTGATTCCGATTTCACGGTGGTTTTGTCTAAATCTTATAAATATAACCTGAGGAGGAATATATAGAACCTAATGTTAGGTTTAAATGATTTATTTTGCATGGATTTTGATTTATGTCCCATGCTTTTATTTTTTTTTAATAAGTTATGGTGACATAGGATCACATTACCTTAAAATAAAATAAAAAAATTAAAAAATAAAGATAAAGAGTCCAAATTTGATTCAACTTGTAAAAGATGTCATGTTTGGTATCGGTCAAAATATTTAATATTTCTTGGAATAGGGATATGGGAACAAAAGTTTCTCATGTTTTGTTACAAGTGTTAGGAAAAAAAATTAAAAATAAAAGATTTCCAGAAATAAAATTAGTGAATGAAACTTTAAAATTTCATTTTTACTTGTGAGTGTGAGAATGAAATATTTATGAAATATTTCATGAATCAAAACGTAAGCACAAAATCTACTTTTAGGCTATGTTTGAGAGTTTTGAAAGGGATGGGGTGCAGTGGTTATTAATGGAGTGATTAGTAATAGAGTGAAGTGGAAAGTGAAAAACATACCACTCCATTGTTTGTAAGTTTAATGAGAGTTCCTAATGATGATGCAGAAGGTGGAGTCAGAGGAGTCATAAATACTATTTCAGGAGGTTTCGCTGGAGGAAATACAACGAGTTCAGCTCGGAGGCGTTATGTAAAATACATCCGATCTGTCAACTCGGTATCAGGAAAACCTACAAAGCCGAGGCCTACCGTTACTTTCTCGGATGATGACTTCAAAGGGTTGGATCCTAATCAAGATGACCCAATGGTGATAACGGTAGACTTAGCAAACTATACGGTCAAAGGAACACTTGTATATCAGGGTAGCTCGACTGACATCTTATACTTAGCAACCTTCAAAAAGCTTGGAATCCTAGGAAAATTAATAAAAGAACAGGAGGACAAGCTAGTAGGATTCGCCGGCGAGCAGGTAAAGACCCGAGGTTACGTTGACCTATTAATAACTTTCGGTGAGGGTAAACTCGCCCGAACTTTATCAGTCAGGTATGTCATTGTGGAGGCCAACATGTCGTACAACATTTTCATCGGGAGACCGATGTTGAATGAACTCGGAGCAATTGTCTTAACCCCAAATCTCACCATGAAGTTCCCAACTGAATCAGGGGAGATAGTTGCCGTCTGAGCTGACCAGAGGATAGCCAGGCAATGCTATGTGGATAGTTTGAAGGTGACCCGAGAGCAGAACATCACAGAAAATGCCAAAGATGATAAAGCAGAAGTGGTAAGCTCGATCAGTTCAGTTAGCTCGGCAAGCTCGATCAGTATGTGGGAATTGGATCCAAGGATGGAGATGTATGAGTCTAGAGCCGAACCGACAGAGTCTTTGGAGAAGTTCCAACTGGGAACCTAAGCTGAGCAGTGCACAAAGGTTGGCATTCACCATTCAGCTCAACCCATTGCTAAAACAACAGATTCAAGCTGTTCTAAAGAAGAATGACGACTTGTTTGCTTTGAGGACATCAGATATGCCTGGCATAGACCCCAATTTTCTGTGCCATAGGCTATCTATATGTCCCGAGTCCATATTGCTCATAGGAAAAGAAGCTCGGTGAGGAAAGACGAAAGGCTGTAGCCGAGGATACTGCAAAGCTGGTTAAAGAAAATTTCATCAGAGAGGTGAAGTACACCACTTTGCTAGCCAATGTTGTGTTGGTAAGAAAGGCCAATGGCAAGTGGAAAATCTGCATCGACTACACCGATCTCAACAAGGCATGCTCGAAGGATTCTTATCCTCTTCCGAACATTGACAAATTGGTGGATGGAGATTCAGGTTCCAGAATGTTGACTTTCTTGGATGAATATTTAGGTTATAATCAGATAAGGATGTATCCACCTGATGAAGAATAAACTGCGTTTATTACCGATGGGGTAAACTACTGCTACTGAGTAATGCCTTTCGATTTAAAAAATGCTGGTGCAACATATCAAAGGCTTATGGACAAAGTATTTGTCAATCAGATCGGAAAGAACCTAGAAGTCTATGTGGATGATATGGTGGTAAAGTCCGATGACCCAAAGCAACACCCTGCCGACATGGACGAGATTTTTAGCCAACTTAGGAGGTACGATATGAGATTGAATCCTGAAAAATGCTTTTTTGGTGTACAAGGAGGTAAGTTCCTGGGCTATATGCTAACACATAGAGGAATTGAAGCTAATCCTGATAAATGCAAAGCTGTCATTAAAATGTGGAGCCCACAGAATGTTAAAGAGATACATAGGCTAGCTGGCCGTTTAGCTTCTCCGCTCGTTTTCTCCCAAAATTTGCTGAAAAATCAAGACCCTTCTTTCAGCTTCTGAAAAGACCAAAAGAGTTCACTTGGACCGAGGAGTGTGAAAAGGCCTTTGAAGAGCTGAAACTTTCTCTAGCCTCTCCTCCGATCCTAACTCGGTCACAACTCGGCAAAGACCTATACTTGTATTTGTCTGTCAATGATTATGCAATCAGTGCAGTAATCATCCAAGAGGATGAAAAGCAACAGATGCTAGTATATTATGTTATTAGAATCCTGAAAGACTCAGAAACACTGTATCAAGTAATTGAAAAGCTCGCCCTCGCTTTGGTCATGGCAGCTCGAAGGTTACGACCTTACTTCCAGTCACACCAAGTTATAGTCAAAACAGATCATCCAATAAAGCAGGTACTCAGAAAACCAGATCTGGCAGGACGACTGATAGCTTGGTCAGTAAAGTTATCAGAGTTCGATTTACAGTATGAACCGAGGGGATCGATGAAAGCACAATGCCTCTCCGACTTCATTGCCGAGCTCTCTTCAAAACCGAGTTTAGAATCTTTCATTTGGCTTATGAATGTTGATGGCTCATCTAACTTGAAAGGAAGCGGAGCTGGAGTAATCCTTGAGGGCCCAGACGATTTGGTCCTGGAGAAATCTCTGAAATTTGGATTCAACGCTTCAAACAATCAAGCAGAATATGAAGCCCTTATCGCGGGACTGTTGCTAGCTAAAGAAGTTGGAGTCAAAGAGTTGAAGTGCCGAAGTGACTCACATCTTGAAACAGGACAAGTCTCGGGTGATTATCAAACAAAGGATCCCCAATTGACCAGGTATCTTTGTAAAGTTAATAGTTTAATTTCAGAATTTGATAATGTTACTATCGAACATATACCTCGTGAGGAAAATTCCAGGGCAGATCTATTATCTAAGCTGGCTAGCACCAAAAAAGCTGGCTAGCTAAGAACCTTCATTCAGGAAAACCTCCCTGAGCCGAGCATAGAGAGTACCGAGGTAATGATGACCGAGCACTATGATCGTGGCTGGATGACACCGTTTTGGGAATTTCTAGCCTCGGATAAATTGCCTAATGATCCCAAAGAGGCAAAGAAAATTCGTCTAAAACCTTGTCATTACACCATCCGAGATGGAGAGTTATACAGAAGATGATTCTCCATGCCTTTATTAAAATACATAACAAAGGAGCAATCCGAGTATGTAATGGACGAGATGCCTAGAGGAATCGGTGGAATGCATTTAGGTGACCGATCTCTAGCAGCTCGGGTTCTCCGTGCAGGTTTTTATTGGCCGACCATGAGGTCAGACTGTGCTGCCTGGACTAACAAGTGTGATCCTTGTCAGAAATTCGCCAATGTTGCGTGAGTACCAGGTGAAGAGCTCTATTCCATGTTCTCACTGTGGCCTTTTACTATGTGGGGATGGATATTGTTGGTCATTTCCCGGTTGCTAAAAGCCAAGTCAAGTTCTTGCTAGTGGGGGTGGATTACTTCACTGAGTGGATTAAAGCTGAACCATTAGCTACCATAACAGCTAAAAAGGTTCAGAATTTTGTATGGAAAAACATCATATGCAGACATGGCCTACCTTATGCGATTGTCACAGATAATGGGAAACAATTCACTGATAAAGGGCTTAAAGGGTTCTACTCCAACCTCGGAATCAAACATAAGGTGACCTCGGTTGAGCATCCACAAACAAACGACCAAGCAAAAGGCGCCAACAAAGTCATTTTGAATGAGCTCAAGAAAAGGTTAGGCAAATCAAAAGGGGCATGGATTGAAGAATTACCAAGCATCCTCAAGGCTTACCATTGTTCACCACAGTCATCGACTGGGGAAACACCATTCAAGCTAACCTATGGAACTGATGCAATGATTCTGGTTGATCTCGGTGAACTCTTTTTTAGAAGGCAACATCATGACCAAAGTAAGAATGAAGAAGAAATCCGAGTTGAGCTTGACATGGTAGAAGAAGTCCGAGATGAAGCAAAAGTCAGGGAAGAACTATGCAAGCAGAAAGCAACTCAGAAGCACAACTCAAGGTTGCGGCCAAGGGAGTTTGTGCAAGGTGACTCAGTGTTGAGATTGAAAAATGATGCAAGAAAAGACTCCAAAGAAGGTAAGCTAGCAGCAAACTGGTCTGGCCCATTCCGAGTAGTTGAGAGTTAGGAAATTGTGTTATAGGCTAGAAGAGTTGTCAGGAAAGGCTGTTCCAAGAACATGGAACACTTCCCACCTTAAGTTTTATTTTAGTTAAAGTTATGTAAGCAGGTGATGTACTCTTTTCCTACCGTGGTCTTTTTCCCACGAGGTTTTGGCCATGAAGGTTTTAATGAGGCACGCCTGGGGAAATAAATAAATAAAGTCCATTTCAGTTGCATTGTCTGGCAAGAATATTGTTATATGGCTAAGAATTTATTTGTTAGAGTGAGCTATGTTGGCAATACTAAAAGTGTCGAGCCTAAAAAGGTTAACCGAGCTGAAATCGACCAAGCTGAGGTTGAATGGCCGAACCTAAAAAGGTAATCAAAAACCTAAAAAGGTAATAAGAACCTAAAAAAGTAATCAAAAACCTAAAGAGGTAAACAATGCCTAAAAAGGTAATTAAAAACCCAAAGAGGGAATTCGAGCTAAAATCGAAATGCCGAGTCGGAATGGCTGACCGAGCCAAAATCGAAGAGCCACGCCTGCAAAGGTAGTTAAACACGAGCTTAAGGAGGTCAACCGAACTGAAGTCGAATGAGTTAAAGTCGAAATGCTTGACCTAAAAAAGTAAAGCAAAAACCTAAAAGAGGTGACCAAGCTAAAATCGACCGAGTAATGTTGAAAGGCGGAGCCTAAAATGAAACTTAAGACCCATGGTATTCAAAGACCTAGGGAGGTCATATTCATTAAAAAGGGGCCAAGCTCAAAAAACTCAAATAGGTCGAGTTAACACGCAAAACATAAAGTACGAATACAAACTCAAAAGTTAAAAACCCTAAAAAGGTTAAAAGACCAAGTTCAAACTGATAAAAAACTTATGGAAACTAGTTGTGTAGAATCGAATACATGGTTGAATACCATAAGTAAAAATATGAGTTAACTAAGAACTTAGAAAAGTCTCTAAGTATCGAAAGAAAAACAAGTCATATTCTGGAAAGCATAAAGTTGAATAATAATTCAAAAAGGGCAAAGCCCAAAGTACAAAGGGTTCCAAAATAAAGAGACCATTGCCCTAGGAACGAAACACATGATGAAAGAAATTATTTTTCTAAGTTACTAATGGGCATCCCCATGAGCAACGGTTCTAACAGGAGTATAATTGAGGGCATCTTCAGCACCAGGAGGAACAACTGAAGATGGATCAAGCACAACCATTTCGCCTTCACCATTTCCTCCCTCCTCGGCAGCATGCTCTTCGACTTCTTCTTCTTATTGGACCTCCTTTTCTTGATTCTCCTTTACATCTTCGAGCTCGGACAAAGGAACCATGACTCCATCCTTGTTGAAGTCCTTGTCCACATCAGCTCGGGAGAAGTCAACGTCTGGGTAGAAGCGTTGAAGCTGGTTCACAGCTCGAGAGAATCCATTGGTATGCTCCTTCATAATGGTAGCTTCAGCTTCAACCATATTAGATTGGAGTTTGAGGTTGGCCTCCTTCTAGGCATCAAGAGGCTTTCGAAGCCCTTCAAGGGAAGCTTGAGAGTCCTCGGTGGCCTTTTGAAAGTTAGTCTTCTCTTTGTCCAGCTCAGCTTGGAGGGAGGAGTTGGCTTTCTCCAGCTCAGCCTTCTGCATTTTCAATTGCCCAATAAAATGAGCCTGTTCTTCATACTTGGTTACGACTTGAGCTAGCTCATCCCTTACCCGAAAAGCACGAGCAGCTTCAGCCTTCATCGCCTCCATCTTCTTCACATTATTAGACAATTCACGACTCCAGAAGCGAGTGATGGATGAGATCCGGAGGGCATAAGCAGTAGCAGTCTCCATACTCGCATTAGGCCCCTGCTCCAGCAAAAGTCGAGCATCAGAGAGTTTGAGCACTTGGTCATCAACGAGTGGAGAGGGGTTGAAATCATTGCTCCAGAGCAAGCTGATTCCCGGGTTACAATGGCCATTATACCAGTTAGTGTCTGCTGTCATATCGGTCACATGAGGTGTTCTTTCAGCCCTCTTCTCAGCGTTGGGGTCCTCATGGGTTACTGGAAAAGGAGAGGTACTCCTCCTCGGTACCTTTGGTTGAACGTCAGCCCGAGCCCGCTTAGGAAGACGGGTGTCGGGGTCGGAAGTTTCAACAATCTTCTTCTTCTTTCCCTTCGCGTCAGAAGCTAGAACTGAAGCACTAGCATCCTGATGAGCCGACTTCTTCAGAAAAGTCCTGTGGTTGAATTTCCCCATTATCACTGCAAGAAAGAGATCAGTCAGAATGTAATGAGTACAATGCGAAGAGGTAAATTAAAATACCTTTAAATGAAAATCTAATTACAGTCAAAGTCGGCTTGCCGAGTGAAAGAGATGGGGAGTTTTAAAAGTCTTCCACTAGGCAACGGTCGAGGATAAAGTTTCAGAATCTCAACATCGACTCGCTCTTGGGCAGTCATTGAACCTAGGTCGAAACTAGAAAATTTGGAAGGATGTAGTTGCAAATATAAAGGAAACTAGGGGATTCCATCCGAGTCAAAAAAGAGAGACTCGTTCCCCTCAGTAGGTCGGACTTTGAAAAAGTCCAGCTTGAAAAATTTATAGGAACTCTTGTAGAGGCCGTGATACCTCTTTTTTCAACTCCACTAAGGGAGATCCAACCAACTCGGTCCCCGAACCTAACTTTGTAGAAATAATGGAACGTGGGTGCAGTGGCCACCATCCCTATTTGCCCACTCATAATTTGGAAGGCCTTCAGGAAGGCCTAGCTAATGGGATGTAATTTAGTAGGGGCAACGTTCATGATTTTCAAAACGTCACACTCAAATTGGGAGAATGGAAGACTGACACCAATCTACTCAAACAAGGTTCCTGTACACATATGTGAAATGGGGTTTATCTGAAGGATCTTGTAAAAAACAAGCTCATTATCCAAACAAGACAAGAAACAAATAATGTCGGGGGAAGCAGGAACTTTAGGCTTAATAGCACGAAGAGACTTATCGCTCCTGAAGTTAAAAAAGAATGCACCAACATCTGGCCTCACCCAGAAATACCCAGGAATGGTGATGTTTGGGTAGGGAACCATGGGCATTCTAGCGGCACGTTTACGGCGCTTAGGGGCAGAAACGGCCCGAGGAGTAGCAGAACTACACATATTGGAAGAGGAAGAAGAATAAACCATGGGGTTATCTCCATTACCCTTCGAAGGAGGGGGGGCAGAATGGGGAGAGCCCCCGGTAGGGTTTATTTCGTGTTCTATGATTTGAACCTCAGAGGAGTCATTTTGAGATACCTCAAAGGAGGGTTCCATGATTGAGTAAAGAAGAAACAGTACTCAATAAAAATCGGAAGAAGAATGAATGGCGTACTTGGAAAAAGTAGAGACTACAGAAATGCTTGGGAGGAGTAAGCTGGGAAGATGAAAATTAGAAGGAAAGAGACAACAAGTAAATCTCAGATGCGAGCTTACTCCAATTTATAGCAAAGGCCGCGACGTTTGAAGAAACAATAGTAACGTTACTTTTCAAAAGTAATGATGACAGTTGCCGTGTGAAGGGAGAGAAATGTCTCTTCATAACTACGCAAGTTCGGCGCACCAACGAAAACGAGCCACGTGTCAAACACGTCGGGATACACGCTGCAGCAACTAAGAGTTTAAGTATGCAGTCGTAGAGAAGGTCTTGAATATGATGCAATAAAGGCCACGCGGCACAAGCACGCCATGCTTTAATAACAATGCTCACATCTCTTCTCAGCTCGGAGCTCGAGAAACTAACACGATGACACAAATTGAAACGTCAATATCAGCCTATGTCTCGGCTAGGCTCGGCTCCTTCAATGAACCTTTCACGCTCTTTAGAGCTCAAAGCTTGGGGGCTTGTATATGGGTCGAGGAGCTAAGTTCGGTCACCGAGCATACCGAGCTAAAAACAAATATTGACTGAGGTGTCAAGCTCGGTCACCGGGAAACCCAAATAGTTAAAGGGAAATGATTGTTAGACTCTCGTGCTGAGGCCATTAAGTTCAAAGGTTTTCTGAGGTATAAAGATCGGCCATCAAACTGTGGTATAAAAGGGGGAGAAGTCTTACTCAATAAATCCTGAACTCTCTATAAATAAGCTTAAGGCCAAGCTCGGCTTCTATCATGAAAACTTTTACGCTCTTTAGAGCTTAAAGCTTGGGGGGACTTGTGTACTGACCGAGGTGTAAAGCTCGGCCACCGAGCTTGGACACCCGATCCGATAAGGACGGAAAAGATAAGATTAAGATGGTACCATCTCAAACAACCTTATCTGGTTACAAGAGATAAGTCTCATCAAATAAGGATATCATATATCTCGAAGTAGATTTAGGAGATAAGAGATAAGAAGAGATAAAACATGATCCCTAGGAAGAGGGATCGGAGAACTCATCTATAAAAATAGAGAGAACCCAAAGAGGAAAACACTTTTTGCTAACCTAGGTGAATCTCCCTCATGCGTACTTGAGGAACCATCCTAACCAAGAGACTACCAAAGAGTCCTTGTTCACTGGTATTCATCATATACAAGATTAAGGGAATGACTTCACCACATGGCTAAGGGTTGAACATAGAACTACGTCTGGCTTTGATTCCTATTGGGATATGTAGGACCGAAATACCTTATTCTGTCAAGCCATAATCTAAAACAACCTCGGTATTTACTCTTGGTTTAACGTTCTATGGTAAGATTTCGGCAAGTCGAATTTCGGCAGGAACAGTTACTATAATCCTTTGAAATGATCCGTCTAGATAATCATGATCATACGTAATTGGTAATCAACCACACAGTCCTTGTGGAATGATATTTTACTACTTCATAAAATCTTGCACTTGCGAGTTACACAATAGACAAGGGTTCGTCCCTTCTCTTCTATGGGTTAGGGTATGACCCGACCCGAACACTACGGGTTGAGACATGTTTTCTGGCTGGATCGGGTTTTGCTCACCCCTAATCGTTTGTTTGATAACGTTCGAAACAATATTAATTTGAATTTTGAGGGTGCAACATGTTTATTTTTGCTTTTTATTTTATTTTTTATTTCAATATTTTAATTTACTTATATTTTTCTCTTATAATTTATATTTTATTAACTATTCTTAAATGTCTTCGCGAGTCCATGTCTTTGTAGTTAAATAGTCACGACAAAAAATAAATAAATAATTGTTTGTGAGACATATGTTATTATTAATGTTTCCAAAGATTTTGAGAATTGCATAAGTTGCAAGAGTCAATTGGATCCAGTCATTTTACAAAGATTGAGTAGTTTACCTTCATCATAAAATTGACTAGTTGGATAATAGATTTTTGAATTGATAATTGAGAATAGTAAGTGATAAACTTATGATAATAGTACGTACTAATACGAGTTAGAATGAGAGAGGTGACAGTTAGAGTGAGAGAGGGAGGCGACTGCACATCATTTTTCTTCACTAATTTTCCAGAAAACTATGGATGTAAGGACTTATGGGGTGTGTTTTTCAAATGGGGGATAATTATCAAGATCTTCCTTCCACAAAAGCGAGACAAATTTGGAAAACGTTTTGGGTTCGTTAGGTTCAAAAACATACAAAACCCAAAATACATAGAGGCCAAGCTGGATGGTATCAGGATGGGTGGAATGAGATTACGAGTTAATTTCCTATGTTTGAACATGGGAGACCACTATTTAACTCTTCTGTTAGTAATCATTTTCAATGTCGTCCACCTATTTACACCAGAGTCAGAAGTGGGGTATCCTTTGTCAATGTTGTAGCCAATGGATCATTCAATGTCGACTAGAAATGGGCTTACAAGGGACAACACCATGGTAAAACAAGTAACATGAATGAATGGCAGGGGTTGTCGTTTAATTGTCCAGAAGAAGAATACAATTGGCTTGAGGGGAGTTTTGTTGGGCATACACATACCCTAGAGGACGCTCTTGATATTCAAGTTAAACTAAATAGAAAAGGGACTTTCTCTCTAAAAACAACCCTGATGGGCGGTAAATCAATACTTATAGCTTCTTCTGGAGAAAAACAGGTGCAGACAATAATCGAAGATGAGATGGGCAGTTTACAAAAATGGTTCAGTGAGTTTATTCCTTGGAAGAACGAGGTAGTAGCCAAATAGAGGAACCTGTGGGTAAGGATAATGGAAATTCCATTCTTCGCATGGAAGAAAGACGTGTTTGTAACACTACTAGTATCTCTAGGGAAGCTTATCGCCATTGTTGAAGATACTTTGTTGAAACATAGACTTGACCAAGTCAGGGTTCTAATTTCCATGCCTTCAACGGAGATCTTCAACAAGACTCTGAAGGTTAAGTTCAACGATGAAGTGTTCTCGGTTAAGATGGTGGAGGAAGTGGCGGAGGCAAGCTTTCTTAGCACTAAAATGATTAGGAAATATACATACAGAGGGCGGTATGATTCAGATGAAGTGGACTCCTTGGGGGACAGTTGGATTGAGCCCCGGGCCACCACTCTCTCAGGCGAGGAGCAAGAGGTTTCCAAGTTTCTGACAAAGTTGGGTTTTTCAAATTCAATTCTCTGCTGTCAGAACTCGTTTCAAGCCCTTGGGAAGAACGAAAACTTGTACGAGGAGGATTTGTTAGAGGTTGTTCTGGATTCATTCGAGGCGGGCAGAGATATTAAATTAGGAAACGACAATTTTGAAGCAGTGGGAGAAGACTGTGTCAGTCTAGGGGGATCAGAAAATAGGAGTTCTTCTGTGTTCAGATGGACTCAGGATTCAACTTAAATGTTTCTGATGTTGGTGGGCCTATATGCACGGGTAGGACCCTCGAACAGGGTCAGTGTTTATATATCAACCTGGGCTGGACTTCTGGTGCTAAGGGTCCGAAACGGAAAAGCAAAGGGCGGGATGGGCTGTTGTCAAACTCTTCTGGTGCACTTCTAAAAGATTGTTCTTTATTGAAGGAGGACATACCCGTCGTGAAAAGAAAATCCAGGAGTATTAACAACTGGACAAATCTTGCGCCTGGCAAATGGCTCTCTTTCATGGCCAACATAAGAAACTTAAGATCTAGGGGGGAAAATTCTTTGGGTACAAATATTCAAAACTCAAAACCAGAGCATTGATGTTTCAAAGGTGAGGACTTCGGGTGCAAGGAGAGGAAGAGGGAGTTCGAGAGGAAGATCCAGATCGATGGGCAAACCTTCTTCTACACCTTGCAGGGAGGACTCGCCCGTGGAATCTATATTAGAGACAACTATCAGCACTTGCAATGATAGACTCATACAGGATGGTCGTATTGTTGCTGCAAACAAGATTTTGGAATCAAGGAAGGATTTGGGCCTCATTGTGGAGGGAGAGGAAGGAGACATATTGGAAAAAATAATTGATATGGAGGAGAGGACAGGGCTGCTATGCAAGACAGGGCACTAAACTCGTCTCTGGTTGGTTTAGAGGAAGGCATTTTATGAAGATTTCTTCCTTCAATGTCAGGGGGCTGGGTGGGAGGTTGAAGCAGAGGAAGGTGCAGAATTTGGTATTTACAAAAAAGCTGGATTTCTTAGCAATTCAAGAGACAAAAACTAGCCTCCATTAATGAGTAATTTAGCAAAAATCTCTGGGGCCACTCAGAATTCAGTGGTTTGGTTGTGATGCAGTGGGGTCAATGGGAGGTTTGCTAAACATTTGGAATAAAGACAAGTTCAATATGGTCTTTTCTTTCACAGGGGATGGTTTCTGCGGGATTTTGGGTGAATGGGGACGAGACAGAGTGAGATGTTTCATTGTTAATGTCTACGCTCCTTGCACTCAGGCAGGCAAAAGAAAGTTGTGGAATGACTTGAAAATTTCTAAGTGTTGCTTTGGAAGTGGCATCTGGTGCATAATAGACGACTTCAACGCGGTTCTTAGGTTTACTGAGTGTTATGGGACTTCAATTCAGTTACAATCAACGGAGATGGTCGATTTCCAGAATTTTGTTGAGGATATGGACTTGATTGACTTACCAATATTGGGGAGGTTATATATGTGGTATAAACCTAATGGGACAGCGATGAGCAGACTTGAAAGAATTCTCATTTCAGATGATTGGCGTCAGCAATGGAAAGATCCTGTGCAGTGGGTGCTTGATCGATACATTTCCGATCAATGCCCCATCATGTTAAGGTAACATGTCACGGCCTAGCCGTGATGCCCATCACGCCCAGGGTATCTAACGAGGTCCCCTCATCCCCGACGGTGATATTTATATATCGGAGCCTCCCGCTCCCCGATCGGATTTGATGAGTGTGATTTCACCGCATATTTCATGTACATTTTTGCATGCATTTTCATATAGTTTAGGCAATTTTTATTTGATTTTTGTTAGTTTTTACTTTGGAACTGGTAAGGCGGTTTCGTGGTGTCGTTTTGCAGAAACTAAGGATAAAATGCTAAAGATCAACCATGGTGGAGCTTGGATGAAGATAGAGCTTGAAAAGTGAAGAAAATGAGTCAAGCAGAGCCCATCACGGCCTAGCCGTGATGACCATCACGACCATGATCAAGCAAAACTGGAAAGAAAAGAAGGCAAAAGTCAGAAGCTGTCACGGCCGTGACATGTTAGCTGAACTAAACAGAACTGATCACGACCTAGCCGTGATGAGTGTCACGGCCGTGATAAATCCAAAATTGAAAGCACGCCCATGACAGAACCCGTCACGGCCGTGACGCGCGCCCAATCTATAAATAGGCATCAGGTCCGCACAGATTGGGAGAGACAGCACAGGGGGCTGGGAACTCTAAAGACTTGGAACCCTAAAAGGAGGATTCTCTGAGCCAGGGGGATGCTGTGAAGGCTTCCATGGAGTTTCTTCTCTCCTTTATCTCTATTTCTCTTATTTTGGTTTTCTCCATTAGCATGAGTAGCTAATTCCCTTTTTGTTGGGATTAGATGTAACTGAACTGAATATCATGTATTTACCTTGATGTATTAATCTATGTTTATGCTTTCGTATTAGTGTTTGATTCCTATGCTTAATGCCTTTTGTGGTCTGGCCATCCATGAATTGATTTTGAGATTTGATTTGCAATGGGGAAGTTCTTATCGATTCTTGATATGGAATTAATCACCTAGTAAACCTTGCATCAAGGAATGGATTTTGGTTTATTAGTAATCGTGTATTCCCTACTCTTAATGCAAATTCACTAATTAGGCCACCTAAGGAATTAGGGTTTAATTAGGGGATTTAGGCTCTTGTCATCTAAGGAATTAGGGCTTGAGTAATCTTGTGGATTGATTTTAATATTCGAAGCATAAACTGGATTGGTGGTCTTGGTATTGCATGAGGCTAAGGTTTGGTGAATTTAATCCCAACATTTTCCATCTATTTGAAGAATCCCTTTTTGTGCGTTTCAAGTGTTTGACAAAAATCCCAAAAGATATTTTTCATTTTATTTTGTTATTTTAAATTGGCTTGGTATTTAATATTGAGTCCCCTTCATTCCAAATATCCGCTTAGATAGTAATTGATTTGGTACGTGCTAGTACTTGTCACAGTCCTCGTGGGACGATATCGGTCTCACCACCGTATTACTTGCACGACTAGGTATACTTGCCTTGATTTCGTCACAACGGCCTACCCAAAGATTCTCATCTAATCCTTAGCAATTCATTCCACCAAGTACTTTCCATAAAGTATTCACGTCACAAAGTCATATCATAAACAATTTTCAAGGTAAGCACCCCAAACACTATTCACTTCAAGGTATTCTCAAGAATAGCAATAAGAACAACATCTCACTTTATTCTTAAATTAACATAATCTGGGGCACCCATAATCTGGATACAAACGTGATGAAACCCAATATTGTCTAAATCATAGTCATAATTTAATACACCTAAAATCAACTTGAATTTTTCCCACCAATCATCATAACATCATTTTCATAACTTAAATAGAGAGAATCAATCCAAACAATATCACATATTCTCCATAACTTCTCTTTTTCTGTACCACCAAATTTATCAACTAATCACATCATCATACTTTAACACATCTAAATCTTTATACCATTGTAGACATAAAAAAAATCTAATCCTTTAATATATTATATTATATATATATATATATATATATATAATATATAATTAATACATTTTAAAAGAAAAATAAATAAAAGGGAGGATCCTAGCAGCATTGTGCTGCTCCCCTGTTTTCACATGACCTAAAGTATATATCTATATATATATATATATATATATATATATATATATATATATATATATATATATATCCAAACCCTTCTCTTATTCAATCCTTATGGCCACTGTATTCATGCAAGTCAGGAAAAAAATGGCATACCATTTCATTCACTAGCATATATAGCACGGCAACACAGATAAAACAAAACAAAACAATATATAGTACCCATACTTCAATCACGTATGCGATTTTCATTGACAAGCAGACCATGTAATCACAGTAAAATGATATGTCTCATAGTCAGATGAAGCATTTAAAATAAAATGATCACCTCCCCTCACCTTGATGGAAGAATACTAGGTTTGAAAGTCCTAGAGTGAAAAGAGGAGGAAGCAACACCGCTTAATTTCTCCTTCAAGCTCTCTTCCTCTCTTGCTCTCAAACCCTAAGCTCTCTTATATTATTATTTTTTTCTTCAGATTTTGAAATTTAAAGAAGAAGGGATAGCATATTTCTAAGACCAAACTATGAGACATGGATAAAAATTGTCATTGGGCCTAAGAGTATTATAAAATGAAAGCTCATAAACCATCATTATTTATTTTATGAGACTATCTAAATTTCTAAGGGTACATGTCAAATTATGAACTACCATATTTGGATTATAAAATAATTATTTAACTCACTAAGGCACCAAAATATTATATTTTTATATCGTAACTTATTATTTCAAAAGATTTTCATAAAAAATACGACGGGTATAACACATAATGTTATTAAAAACCTATAATTTAAATTATTTAAACTTACTGGGTATTACAAAATTGGGGCGAGGAGGAGGTTAACCGATGAGCTGTGGAGAAAAATGAGGATGAGAGAGAGCTTTTTGTATCAAAAGTCTAGGCACAAGTGGATTAAGGAGGACGGCGCCAATACCAGTTTCTTTCATCCTTGCATTAATGGAAGAAGGAAGTTTAATCAGATTTTGGCTATTTTTTACGAAGGGGAGTGGACTGAGGAGGCGACCGAGATTAGAAGGGTCATTTGCGATCACTTTTCCAGCTTTTTCACTGAACAACCTTGGGTTAGACCACGGTTTCTGGGGAGCAACTTACTGAAACTATCTACTGAGCAAAATTATGCTATGTGTTCAACCTTCTCTACAAAAGATGTTAAGGCTGCGATGTGGGGATGACAAAAGCCTGGGTCCGGACGACTTCAATTTCAAGTTCATCAAGGAATTTTGGGATATTTTAGGTAGTGAGGTTTGCTCCATGGTCCAAGAATTATACACCAACTCAAATTTACCTTCAGTATTCCCACAAGGTGCAACTTGGCTAGAAGGAATGTGACGCCCGGTGCTGATGAGGGCAGGGAGTGGTCGCCGGTGCAAGAAGGCACAAACAAGGAGCGACTCTTGGCAGGAATCTAGGCGGAGGGGTACATGAATGAACCGATTGCACACCAGAATGAGAGGGATTCTGAGATTGTGTAGGTATGGGACTACATAGTTGAGGATGACTTATATGAATTGATTGGTACTACCTATACCAAGAAGATGCATCTTCTTTTCGGGAGTCCATCACTTAAGAACTCCACAGTTAAGCGTGCCTAACTTGGAGCAATTATGGGATGGATGACCTCCTGGGATGTTTTCCCAGGAAGCGCGTGAGTGAGGACAAAGCACGCTGAAAAGACCCGTGTTGGTTTGTGGGGTCAGTCATCAATCCATAGAGCAACCAGGGATGTTACAAATGGTATCAGAGCGGCACCTCTCACAGTATGGTGTGGTTCGGGGACGAACCAAAGCGAAAGATGGTGGGCATGGTCCAAGAATTCTACACCAACTCAAATTTACCTCCAGGATTCCCACAAGGTGCAACTTGGCTTGAAGGAATGTGGGGCCTGATGCTAATAAGGGCGGGGAGTGGTCACTGGTGAAAGAAGGCACAAACAAGGAGCGACTCCTGGCAGGCTTCTAGGCGTAGGGGTACATGAATGAACCGATTGCACACTGGAATGAGAGGGATCCTGAGACTGTGTAAGTATGGGACTACAAAGTTGAGGATGACTTCTATGAATTGATTGGTACTACCTATACCAAGAAGATGCATCTTTTTTCCGGGAGCCCATCACTTAAGAACTCCACAGTTAAGCATGTTTGACTTGGAGCAATTATGGGATGGGTAACCTCCTGGGAAGTTTTCCCAGGAAGCGTGTGAGTGAGGACAAAGTGTCAAGTCATAAAGCGTATGACTCGTCATGCGTCTGATTGACTCTTGTGGCCCTTGTATGTTTTGATGAACTCAAACATTAAGTAATTGATTTTACATTTAATCATATGAACGTTGATAATCATCTACTTGAGCTGTGTAGCCAAAAGCTTTCTATCTTAGAAGAAAAAGTCAACAAAAGATTATGAAAGAATCAAATAGTTGCATACAAGCGTCTGCATACCATGCGTCTTAGGTCTGACTCACTCAAACCTACATCAACATATTTCAGACTCATCAAACTATGAAGAAGAACAACTAGCAGCAATATTGAAGCAGTATCAAATCAAAGCAATGATTGTCGTCTTCACTGAAAGCTAAAGGAAAAGGACTTATTCTTTCACGAGCAAAAGAAAGAATAGAAAGCATCAAGTAATATTCTTATGGAAGACTGTTCGTTCTCACCTGACTGACTATGCTTAAGACCAAGAAGAATGAAGTCATCAGTCTGAGTAATGATCAAAGTATTCAAAGAATGCAAACACTATCTTCTGAAGTAAGTTGAAAGAAGAAGGAGGATCAAGATTACAGATCATGAAGTTTCACTTCCATGAAGCGTCTAAGTCTCTGACAAAGTCAGAACCACTTTTCTATCAGATTAACATGTTTGATTCAAAAGATGTTCAAACATTCACAAGGTTAGAAGATGTGAAACACTAAGTCACTTCTGTGATGTTGAAGCACGTGCCAAGGAGAAAAGCTCTCTATGAAGGAATTACTTAATCTCTGATTCAAAGTTAGAGTAATTTGAAATATAGTTAAATAAACTTGAAAGAATTTTATTAATTTATTTCTTATCTTCAATCGAAATCAGAGAAAGGAGAAAAGACGAAAGGGCAAAGCTACATAAAAGCATTTATTATGTTAGCAAAAGAAAAGCTACTTTATCTGAGCCTTTCTAAGTGTTACACAAATAAGGAAAGAACGTTGCCCAAAGCCAGAAAAGCTTATCTACTATACTCATATATCAACAAGGAATCTTCAACGTTCTTCAAAGCATTTAATATCAAGTCAGAACGACTATTTCCTGAAGAACAAAGATGAAGACTCTCAAATTCACCTCAACGGATCTTTGTGATCAAGTATAAATAGAAGAAGTCGAAGACTGAACAACAAGTGATGTGATACAGTGATAAGCAACCAGAGAAATTACTCATCAACTAAAAAGCTATATTACTCAAGGAATAGTGCTCATCTTATCAGATCAATAGCTAAAAGCTCTCATCACTCACATATCTTCTTCACACTCCGAATATCATTTGAAGAAGAACTCATCTGCAACTCACCAAGTTCCAAGTTCATATCCACTCTCTACAGTGTTAGAGTATTGGTAGAATTGCTTTGTAAATTTGAAGTTGTGCTTCAAAACTCTCTGAGCCTGAAGAGGCTTGTTTCAAGAATACTTGTTGAGTCTGAAGAGGCTAGGTGTGCAAACAATACTTGTGTTTGAGCCTGGAGAGGCTCGGTGTGAAAATAATACTCGTCTGTAACCTTGATAAGTTATAGTGTTAAAACTTGGTAAAGCCAAGGACTGGATGTAGTCCAAGGTTTGTTGGTGAACCAGGATAAATATCTAAGTATACTCTCTCCCTATCTTTTATTTTATTATTCAATTTGTTTAACTATTTTAAGTAACTAACTCGGGTGTGTTATATAGTTGCTAATCACTATGTTGTAAAAGGCGTCTGTCCTAAGAGCCACTTTCATTCACTGATTTTGTTTTGTGCTTCTTAAACTTTGATTTTTCGAAAACACTATTCAACCCCCCTTCTAGTGTTGTTTTATGCTATTTCACAAAGCACGCTGAAAAGACCCGTGTTGGTATGTGGGGTAAGTCGTCAATCCATAGAGTAGCCAGGGATGTTACAAGGAACGTTCTGGTTCCACCTATGTCCTTATCGTGTGTGTTCTATCAGGAACAGAATGATTCCTCCCTGCACTTGTTTTTCAACTATAGAAACGAATTTCAGTTTTGGTCAAGGGCATATGTTTGGCTCGATTTTCAGGTAGTACTTCGATTTGATATGAGAGCTCACTTTGTTCATCACTTGGGAATGGTTAGAGGGAAGAAGCCGAAAAAGGTGTGGATAGTTGAATGGTTTTCGGTAATATGGTCCATTTGGTTACAAAGAAACAACATTATTTTTAAACAGGAGGAATGGGATATCCTTAGCACACTTGACCTCATAAAGTGAGATCTTGGCATTGGGTTAAGATTAAGGTGGGAGGGGAATTTTCTTTTCCTGACTGGTGTGTTTCTCCACTACAATGCATGATTTCAGCTTGCAAGTTGGAACAAGTGGACTCTTTGGTGGGGGACTGTTGGAAGCCGCAGCATCACAATCTCTTGTAGGGGAGACAACTTTTATTACTTCCTTCTGGTGCCTTTTTCGATAGGGTACTCTGTTAATGTACAAAAAAAGTGATAAAATTATGAGAATTTAAGCCTATTTGAATGGATGGTAACAGATTGTTATTCTTTTATTTCCTTGTGTGTGCGCACATGTGGATTTGTCACTTTAAAACTTGCTTATACTGTTTTTGAAATTACATTTACACGTGTTGTCGATTGATAAGCCTCTTTGAGTGACCAGAAACTTTTTCTTATTTAGCTCATTGTTAACCTTAAATAAAAAAAACAATTATCTTATCCAACCTTATCAGATTAGAAGACCATTGAAATATTTCCTGGAATGAGTTTTGAGATAAGATTGATGGTGTGTTGATTGATTGGGGGAAAAGGGGGGAAATGTTAATTTGGATGAAAAATTAAGAAAAAAATAGTAAATTCAAAAATGAAATAAAGAAAAGGTTGTTGGAAAAATTGTTGACTACCGAAGGGAATAGAGAAGAAAGGATTGAGAAGGGAAAGAATATAATTTTAAATTTGGAGTGACTCATCACATAGGTGTAACTCATTTCCTAATGCTCTTTTATTATCTCGTGTTTAGCCTTTCACATCCATATTATTCCATCAACATGCATTACCCATTGGTTTGTGTTAAGCTTCCCCCCTGTTCCAGTGGTGTCCTGTATTAAGAACCAAAACATTAAAGTGATGGAGGAACCGTCTCATGAAAGTCGGTGGGTGGTCTAAATGCATAGCAGCATTGGAAAGTGGAACTGTGATGTTAAGGGGCTGCATATCACATAAGTTAGCTGACCAATAATATAAGATGGTTGTATTGGTCTGTGGAAATATGTAAGCCTAGCCACCAGGATGAATAGCTCCACGTGCTTTTGGGGCTCTCGTCTCCACCAGTGCCCATACACATCAGAGATTGAAACTGTTGCCGCTCCAATGAATCTCCTATGAATGCAATTGTTTTATCCGGCATCCTATATTCCATATTAACATTACGCACTACTGACAAAATTGCTAAAAATAGATATTCATGAAGTTCTATTTTTTCACCAAAGTAAAACAAAGATATAGAAGGTAAGTTTTTCATACCCAAAATAAAGCAAAAAACACAGATTAAAAAAATTAGGTTTCAGTATTCAAAATAGGTGGGGATTCACTTACCCCAGGAGTAACTCTTGTCACAGTTACTCCGCTTAATAACTCATCGGAAACATTGAATTTCAATAATCCGGTCATCAAATTAAAACCTCCTATTGAGTAGATAAACTCCTCAAAGTTTCATAAAATGTCAAAAATATTTGATACTTCATCGAATAACTTCGATTGAACTTATAATACGTTTTCTAAAAATATGAGTAAATGTCGACTATAAGATTACATAGTGATGAATGTCTAATTTTTCTGAAATTTAGTTTGCATGATTGTTAGGATAATATATAAAAAAATAAAATGCAACTAATGTGGTTCTATTCATGTTAACTGGGAAATAGATCATAAAGCAAATGTATTCAAATCTAGAAACTTGTTAACATCAGTACAGAGAAAGCACTGAATAAACATAGCAACTAGATAATAATATTGAAATATATAAAAAAAAATATGATCAAATAAAAAGATAGAACTATACCTACTATCTTAAGATTTTAGAAGGATCAAACTCTGGCACATCCCAATTTTCTGGTTGCCAGCGATATTCTTCAAACGAGAAATCCGATCGTTGTGTCAGTCTACATGACCACATTAGGGATAACCATTTTTACAGCCAAACCCAGAATACAATGGTCTTCGTCTGTCCAAAACACATCTACTGTTAAAACTAAGAGCAAGATTGCAAGATTCTGAACAAAACTTGATTCTTATTGGTCAAGCTCCTACATCCACACAGAGACTGAGAATTCCATTCATCACAGTAAGACTTTACAGTTACAAGAATTGGCATGTATGAGTCTAACTCTCCCTCACTTGCACTCACTTTGTGTATCTATGAATCACTCAATCTCACTTTTACAACATATCACTCAACTGAACATTTTGTCTATGCAAATCTCTAGCTATGACTTTATATGATCAGTATATAGCCAAAGTTAGTTACAATTAACAATTGCTCTAAGCTGTCGAAAATATAAAAACTACAACTATGACCTATATAGTTATCACATAGCTAACAATACATGGCATATCCTAACTAACTTAACCAATTGGAGATTCATCCGAATTCTACAATTCTCCACCTTGAATCTTCAATACAAGTAGTTGGAGATTCCATGAGTCCCTTAAGGACTTCACTTGCAGTAGTAGGTTCCAATATTCACCAAATTTAGGCAGTGTACAAATTTGGTGCTTGGAACCACTTTAGTTAACATATCAATTGGATTATCTTCGGTAGAAACTTTCTTCACTTTGAACATTCCTTATGCTATGATATCTCCGATGAAATGTAGCCTTATATCAATGTGCTTTGTTCTCTCATGGAATACTTGATTCTTTGATAGACAAATTGCACTTTGGCTGTCACACCAAACAGTAGTAGGAATGTCGTTTCCTTCTAGCTCGGTTATTGATATGAACATGGATTCACAAAGCAAAGGACCAAGCATTGAAGACTCACATGGACCCATGACAAGGTCAAAGCTAAGTAAAGTCCAAAATACTCTAAAAGAGAGTCCAAGATACTTAGTTACGGATAGGGCCTAGGACCTTTGTATAGAGTAGACTTCATGTAATAAATATAGGAACTAGGACCTTGTATAGACTAGACTTCATGTAATAGAAGTGCTTATTCATAAAAGCACTTAAGACTAGTTTAGGAATTGGGCCTATTGGGTCATAAGCATAGGAGTAGGAAACATTGGGCCAAAATCAAGCCCACACTTGGGTTTATGATGTAGGAGGTGCCATTTGCATCTTGAAAGTGGATGAGCACTTTGCTCATCTATAAATAGGCTCCTTGTAATTCATTTCATAAGTTTGAATTCATTTGGAAGGTTTTCTCATACTTGAGATTTCTAGAGAGAAAGAGAGTTCTCCTCTTCTTGGTCCATGAGTTGAACTAATGATTCTTATCTTGAATTTCCATATTCAAGTGGTGGATCCTCCTTTGGCTTATCAATTCAATCTTCTTCTCAAAGATGATTCAATTGTGGCGCCTTCTCCTTCATCTTCTTCTTATTACATTTTCTACTTTTATTCTTTAATTTTCTGCACTTTAAATTCTGCACTTTAATTCTTGTTCTTGTCATTTCAATTCATATATAATTGTGCTCTTCTACTCCTTTTTGTTTCTCTTGATTCTCACTTGAGAATCAAGCTTCATTCTATTGTTCTAGTTTGAGTTTGATCTTGAATTCTTAGCACTTGAAATCAAAGAAAGATCCTAAAATGTCGGTGATCTAATCCTTGATCACATCATGTGGTATCTAGAGCTAGATCTTTGATCTTCAATTGTTTTGAATTTTTTATCACAATTTTTTTTTTTCAAATTCTATGACGATCTTTGAGTTGGAGCCAATTTTATGGTGAAAATTTCATCCCTAGTGGCGCCATTAATCACTTAAATTTGGATGATGAAATTAAATTTGAATCCAAATGTGATCGTGGATCTAGAATTTGAAATGAGTTTGAATTGATCTTGCTCGAATTTTTGGTGAAATTTTTTTCCCCTCCACATTTTCACTATCAATTTTTGGCTCCAATTCTTGCATGTGCTCTTTCCATCACGTGTGATTTTGGTTGCTTCTTAAAAATTCAAGAATAGATCTATTTTCCTTATTTTGTGAATTTGAACAAATTCAAAATTCAAATTCAAATTCAAATTTCAATTCACAATAGTAAGATTGATTCAAATTTGAATCAAAAGTGCTTCAATGATTTCAAATTTTTAGAACCTAATATATCTTCATGAAATTCAAATTGTGAAAATAATGTGTTTATCATCACTTGAATGAAAGATCTAGGTCTCTAATTACTTGATTTGTGCTCATTCACTTGGAAATTATTTTACACTACTTCAATTGTTCATATTTCCAAGTATTACACCAATATTGTTCAAATTTGTTCATACTTGAAGGATCTCATTTGTAATTCGAAATTTTCATTGTAATTGCTGTGAAATTGTAATTAGAAAAATTCAAGTGGCTGAAGTTTAAAAAAAATAATAATCTAGTGTAAAAAGAAAAGGTGGGCCAAAACCGTAAATATACAAAGTTTCGGGGCAAAAGTGCAAATTTTGGAAAATTCCAGCAAAAGGTAAAAGACTTGCCACCATTTCACATGCTTGTATTTGTATAGATCCTTCACATATTGGTGTAGCACAATTCACTTTGATCATTACTTGTTCACAAATACTTTGATTAAATTTGAATTACACTTTGTTGAACTCTTATCAACTTGTCTTCTTCACATCAATTTGAGTGTACAATTCTTCTTGAACCTTTTCTTGCTTGTATTATAAACTCCATTAGTTTTGTATTAGTTGTTTTCCACATTCTTGACCTCTTTGAATTGATTGCCTATTGGTTGATTTGTCACTTGTTTAATGGAGACTAATTGTTGAGAATCTTGTTTCAACTTGTAGATCCCTTGAGGAGGAAACTCTTGAGTAGAAAGAGACGAGAGAGAAATCATCTTGAAAAAGTCTACATTGGGTGATATACATGAGTGTCAATCTTTGAGTGAATGGTGAGTGAGTGGTGAGGTCCTTGTAATATTCATTTTTGACTTGTAATTCTTTTCTTTCACTTGTTCTTTAAGTGTATTTGTTCCTTGTTGGATTGTACTTAATTCTTTTGATTTTTGGTGGTGTAATTGTTCTTATTGGTGTAATCTTCATTTGATTTGTGTAATTTTCAATTTGTTGGAATTTGTATTGTAATTTCTCAAATTTTAAGTGCACCATGACTTCACAACATGAAAAAGATTCTCCTCCATCATCACCAAGAACAAGGAACTTGCATAGGAAGTTGGATAGAATGACAAGGAACTTAGAGAGAGCGTTTGAAAGATTAGAAGTGCTTCAGAACAAAAAAACATCAAGGCATGACAACTCACATAGAGGCTTATCAAATTTGGAAGACAACAACCATAGACCTAGATTTGATAAATGGAGACCTAGACATGAGCATAGAGGAAGTAGGAATATGACAAGTTGCATAATGTGAAGGTAAAGATCCCTAGCTTCCATGGGAAGAGTGATTCTGATGCTTACTTGGAATGGAAGACCAAGTTGGAGCACATAGTCTCTTGCTACTACTATAGTGAGGAAAAGAAAGTAAAGGTAGCTAGTCTAGGATTTCGTGATTATGTTTTAATTTGGTGGGATCAATTGTGTAAAGAGAGAATAAAGTATGATGAGGAACCAATTAGTACTTGGAGATAAGTGAAAAGGGTTTTGAGAAAATGATATGTGCCTTCAAGCCACACTAGAGACCTCCAACATGCACTCAAGGTTGACGCATAAGTGAAGAGAAAGAACTCCTTCAAGAAGGAGGGTGTCTCATCAAAACAACTTGAAGTTGTTGGTAAAAGTGGATCAAAGGCCACATTTCCTAACTCTAAACCTTCCACTTCTGCCCTTTATTCTATGCCTTCTATGCACCACAACAAAAAGATTACTCTTGTACCTCTCTCTACAAATGAAATTTGAAAGGATCAAAATAAAATGAGAGAGAAAAGGGAGCTTGAGGTAAAAGCCAAGAGTGACAATGACCATAAAGAAATCAATTCAAACGAAAAGCATGTGCCACAAGAGAATGAGAAAAAGGCTATTGGCACAAGTGAGCAAAACTTTTGTGAAAACCAAAAGGATAAAGAAAAAGATGATAAAGAATGCATAGTTTTAAAAGAAAAGGAAGTAATGAAAATACTTTTGGAAAATCCACCATTGTATTTTCTTTACTCCAAAATTTTTGGTAACAAACCTATTCCATCTTTTTCTTCACCTACTACCTTTAAGTTTCTTGTAGATAAACTTCAAGTCACTCCTTAAGAACCTAAAGAAATTCAAAGGCTTGTAGTAATCTACAATGATGATCTCTTGGTACATAACAAAACACAAGCAAATCTTTTTGAACATTTAAAATGTGTTTTGTTATTACCAAAAGAGGAAAAACCTTTTGCAAGTCTTGAAAAATGTACTTTTTGCACCACCAAAGTGGAATGCTTAGGCTATGTTGTAAGTGTTAGAAGTGTGCATATTGAAAAGGTTAAAAGTGAGGTAAAAGAAGATTTATTAGTAGAGCAACCCTTAAATAATTTTAAACATAATGATGTTTACTTGCCTACTAATATTTCTACTATACCTATGTGCATTGAACCTATTTTTCAAATTAAAAAGAAAGCAATGCACGTCCGTCAAGGTTCCCATTCATTGAGAGAACTAAAACACATCTTAAATATCTTTCCAACCATTTCTCTCAATAATGGACGAACTTTACCACATAACTTTCAAGTGATTACAACTCATGGCAAATATTTGAAAGGGTTGTTGGTAAAACTTGTTTTTAAAAGGATGGTTTTTGTCCAGGGAGGATCGGTTGAGAATTACAACGATAATAAGGGAGTTGCCTTCCCGAATATGGGAGTTTTATTCCCAAAAAATTTTCTTTTCTTTTTACGAACTTTATGAAAGAATAAACATAAACATCTTCTCTTTAATGTAGGGCTTAAAATTCGGGTCGGATTTTCTTCAAGAAGGAAGGGATGATAGGAATATGGATTCACAAAGCAAAGGACCAAGCATTGAAGACTCACATGGACCCATGACAAGGTCAAAGCTAAGTAAAGTCCAAAATACTCTAAAAGAGAGTCCAAGATACCTAGTTACGGATAGGACCTAGGACCTGTGTATAGAGTAGACTTCATGTAATAAATATAGGAACTAGGACCTTGTTTAGACTAGACTTCATGTAATAGAAGTGCTTATTCATAAAAGCACTTTAGACTAGTTTAAGAATTGGGCCTATTGGGTCATAAGCATATGAGTAGGAAGCATTGGGCCAAAATTAAGCCCACACTTGGGTTTATGATGTAGGAGGCGCCATTTTCATCTTGAAAGTGGATGAGCACTTTGCTCATCTATAAATAGGCTCCTTGTAATTCATTTCATAAGTTTGAATTCATTTGGAAGGTTTTCTCATACTTAAGATTTCTAGAGAGAGAGAGAGTTCTCCTCTTCTTGGTTCATGAGTTGAACCATTGATTCTTATCTTGAATTTCCATATTCAAGTGGTGGATCCTCCTTTGGCTTATCAATTCAATCTTCTTCTCAAAGATGATTCAATTGTGGCGCCTTCCCCTTCATCTTCTTCTTATTCCATTTTCTACTTTTTATTCTTTAATTTTCTGCACTTTAAATTCTGCACTTTAATTCTTGTTCTTGTCATTTCAATTCATATATAATTGTGCTCTTCTACTCCTTTTTGTTTCTCTTGATTCTCACTTGAGAATCAAGCTTCATTGTTATTGTTCTAGTTTGTGTTTGATCTTGAATTCTTAGCACTTGAAATCAAAGAAAGATCCTAAAATGTTAGTGGTCTAATCCTTGATCACATCAGTTATAAAGCCTTTAAGTCAAATAGACTCTTTGATTTCTTCAGTGAGAGCAATATACTCTGACTCAGTGGTTGATAATGCAACAATGGAATGAAGATTTGTCTTCTAGCTCACTACATTCTCATACAAGGTAAAGATGTAGCCTGTTAGTGACCTTCTTTTGTCAATGTCTCCTGCAAAATCAGCATCTACAAACCCAGCAAGATTTTGGTTTGTTGATCCTGTTTTGCCAGAAGTCATCCAAGTGATTTAATTTTAATACCCTTAAGGTACCTGAAAATCCATTTAACAGCAAGTCAATGCTCCTTGCCTAGATTTCCCATGAATCTCAATCTTTTGACTAAGCTGGTAGCATATGCTAAGTAAGGTCTTGAGCAAACCATAGCATACGTTAGGTTACCTGTAGCATTTGAGTATGGTATGTTGCTTATGAATTTCAGTTCTTCATCACACTTAGGTGACTGATTTACTGGCAATTTGAAATGTCCTGCTATGGGAGTAGTTACTGCCTTTGCATCATACATATTGTACATGTGCAAAACATTTGCAACATAGTTGGATTGACTCAAGTAGAGAAGTCTTTCTGATCTCTTTCTCATGATCTCCATGCTCAGAATCCTTCTTGCAGCCCCCAAGTTCTTCATTTCAAATTCAGAGTTTAGATGATCTTTGAGCTTGCTTATTGTATTCATATCTAAGCTCGTAATAAGCACATCATCTACATAAAGTAGAAGTATATGAAACAACCAGATTCAAGCCTTTTTATGTAGGCACAACTATCAAATGAACTTCTGGCATAGTTGTTTGAGAGCATAAAAGAATCAAATCTTTTGTACCATTGTCTAGGTGATTGTTTTAGGCCATATAAATACCTCTTCAACAGACAAACCATATGCTCTTTTCCCTTTTCTTCAAATCCCTCGGGTTGGTTCATATAGATTCTTTCCTCTAGCTGACCATGCAAAAATACTGTCTTCATATCCATTTGTTCCAATTCTAAGTCATAAACGGCAACAAGAGATATAATGACCCTTATGCTTGTATGCTTCACCAATGAAGAGAATATTTCATTGAAATCTATCCCTTCTCTTTGCGTGTAGCCTTTGGCTACAAGCCTGGCCTTGTATCAGCTTCTCTCTACACCTGGAACTTCATATTTCTTCTTATATATCCATTTACAACCAACAATTATTTGTTTTGGAGGTTTTTCAACCAATTCCCAAGTGTTGTTCTTCATTAAAGATTCAATTTCTTCTATCATGGCAGCTTTCCATTTTTCATGATCCGGACCAAAAATTGCATCTTTCTAGTTGCTGGGGTGAGTCCTGCATTTCTGTCTCAACACTCAATGCATAGGCAATTAAGTCTGGATAGCCAAATCTATGAGGTGCTCTAATTTGCCTCCTTTCTCTGTCTCTGACCAAATTATAGGATGCTTCTGCTAGTGGGGAATGAGGAGCATCGATTTCTATTTCTGGTATGCTTACTGGCTTTTCTGTTTCAGTATGCTCCACCTCCAACTAAACTCTCTATTCTGTTTTATCATTTTCCTGTGATTGGCTAGAATTCCCTTCAACATTTCCAAGCATTGCTTCTTCAAGGAACACAACATCTCTGCCGATCATGCATTTGCCTCCACCTGGACCAGTCAACCATACCTTGTAGTCTTTCACCCCATCATGATAACCCAAGAAGATTCCCTTCTTTGACCTTGGTTCTAACTTTCCTTGATTGACATGAATATATGCTATAAATCCAAATATTCTAATGTTATCATAGCTACGTGCCCTTCCAAACCATAGTTCCTCTGGTGTTTTGAAACCTATGGCTGCAGATGGTGACATGTTCATTAGGTTGCTTGCTGTATGGACTGCTTCACCCCAGAAGCTCTTATTCAGGTTGGCAAAGGAAAACATACACTTAACCCTCTCCAAAATGGTTCTATTCATTTTTTCTTCCAGACCATTTTGTTGCGGAGTTAACCTTACTCTCTTGTGCCTTGCTATTCCATGATCCTTGCAAAACTCAGTGAATTCTTCACTTAGATATTCCAGACCATTGCCTGTCCTTATACCTTCCATTGCTTGAAACATTTAAAAGCCTGATTCTTGTGTTTTAACAAATAAACCCAAACCTTTCTTGACCAATCATCTATATGGGATATGAAATATCCGGCTCCCCCCAAACAGGGAACCTTTGCATGTCCCCAAATGTCTGAGTGAACATATTCTACAATGGCTTTAGTGGTGTGTGATGCAGTTGAGAACTTGACTCTCTTCTGTTTGCCATAGAGGCAGTTCTCACAAAATTCAAGTTTTTCAAAATCTCCATTCCCAATTAAACCTTGTTTGTATAATTCTTCTAGACCTTTTCCACCCACATGAGCAAGTCTATAGTGCCAAAGTGTAGTGGAATTTACTTTTCACACATAAATTAAAATAGCAGGGTTTAAAATAGTTTTACCTTGTAGTCTATACAAGCCATGCTTCCTGGTTCCTTTCATGATTAGCAATGATCCTTTGTTGATCTTTAAAGTTCCACCTTCACCCATAAAATGGCATCCTGCTTGATCTAGAATGTCAAGAGATATCAAGTTCCTTTTGAGATCAGGCACATGTCTAACAACAGTGAGGACTTTGGCAGTTCCATCAACCAATTTGATCTTGACAGTACCAATTCCCATTACTTTGCAAGCAATGTTATTTCCCATTAAGACCTTTCCAGCATCAACTTCTTTATAGGAGTCAAACCATTCTTGATTTGGAGTCATATGAAATGAACATCCAGAATCAAGAATCCACTCACCATTTCCCGTTTCTTCAATGACCGCCAAAACACCAGAACTTTCATATCCAACTGCCACAACAACCATGTCATTGGAATAATTATAATTGTTGTTGTTCTTTCTTTTCCTTTCAGGACAGTTTGTCCTAAAATGACCTTCTTTCTGACAATAGTAGCACCTCTTCTTGGCTTTGGATTTTGACCTCGACTTGTTCTTACCCATTCCTTCCCTTTTATCTGATCTTCCTCGAGCATACAGACCTTCAACATCACCAATTTCTCCTCTATTCTTAGTGATCTTTCTCTTCATTTCTCTGGAATTCATGGTTGCCTTAACCTCTTCCAATGTAAGAGTCTCTATTCCATACAACAATATTGTATCAACAAGGTTCTGAAATGATGGAGGTAGAGAACATAGGATCATTACAACTTGATCTTCTTCACTTATTACAACATCAATACTCTTTAAATCAAGAATGATCTTTGTAAAAGAGGAGACATAATCCTTCATTGCTTTAACCAAACCCCAGCTGTAGTTGATTCTTGAGCCACTTCCCTGAGAACCTCATCACCGAGAGAGAGGATGATGGTGCTATGTTCCTTGCTAAGCATATCTTTCTCAGAAAGATTTTCTGGAAGCTTAGAGACTCCCAACAATGCGTCTTCGAGTCCTTCATGAACCAAGAGTGCTTTCATCTTAAATCTCCAGAGACTAAAATCACTTTCACCAGTGAATTTGTCTATATCAAATTTTGCAGAACCCGTCGTGGAACACGCCTCCCAGTAGAGGCTCTATATACCAGTTGTTAAAACTCAGAAAGATTGTGTGATTCTGAACAAAACTTGATGCATGCAGAACAGAAAAATAGAAGAAGGGAATAAGAAGAATGAGGCAAGAGAGTTATCGTGGTTCAGAGCTTATTGGTCAAGCTCCTACATCCACACTAAGGCTGAGACTTCAATTCATCACACTAAGACTTTACAGTTACAAAAATTGGCAGGTGTGAGTCTAACTCTCCCTCAATTGCACTCACTTTGTGTATCTATGAATCACTCAATCTAACTTTTACGTTATATCACTTAATTGTACATTGTGTCTATGCTAATCTCTAGCTATGACTTTATATAATCAGTACATAGCCAAAGTTGGTTATGATTAACAATTGCTCTAACTGCCGAAAGCAGAACAACTACAACTATGGCCTATATGTAGTTATCACATAGCTAACAATACATGGCTTATCCTAACTAACTTAACCAATTGGAGATTCACCCGAATTCTACATCTACCCTTGACATAATTACAGACTGCAAAAGAAAAATCCATTCAATCTGGCTAGGGAACTTCAACGAATAATAAAAGATACAAGGCCCAAGGGAAAAAAAAGTAAAAAAAAAAATGAACATATAATCTGCAGAATATCCTACTAACTTCTGAGTTCAGCGGGTGGAAGTATTATGGCCACAGTATGTAGTATTGTAGTAACGAACATGTTACTCTCAAGAGTTTTTTCTTTTTTTTCTATTAACATGTCAAAATATTTCCACAGCTATAAGTTGTGCCAGCCGCATTCTAAGAAACAAACACAAAAACAAACAAAAAAAGCTCAGAAAATATAATTCCATAACAATGATGATAAAAGACATGCATTCATCTAGCAACCAAAGAAGTTCAACAACTAAGCCTTTTTTTCCACTTGGTGGAGTTAGCTAAAAGGATTAAATGACGTCAGCGTAAATCATGTATTCATAAAATCCAATTAAATCTAAATACTTTTTTAATGATTTCACCTATATTTTTTCTTCATCTCTTTCTACCTTAAATTATTGGGCTATCATACTCCATACTCTTCTTTCTAGGGCCTCTAATTGTATTCTTCTTACATGGACAAATCACCTAAGACGAGATTCTGTCATCTTTTCCACAATAGGTATTACCCTTACTTTCTCTTTAATGTAATCTTTTCTTGTCTTACATATCCAAATATCCAACACAACATCCTCATCTCAGCAACATTGAGGCTCTTGTTGCCTTTTTTCTGCCCATCATTTACTGCCATGTAGTATTGCGAGTCTTATAGTTGTGTGGAGCTTGAGAGGTACTTTTCTATCACAAATAACACCCAAACTCTACTCCCTTTTATCTACCCAACTTTAATCCTATGTGTTGAATTGGAGGGTTTAGGTAAAGAAGGAGGAATAGGAAAATATAGAGTTAACAGTATGAAATTGATATTGATATTAATACTAATATATGATAATATGATCCAAAAGGTAAATTCAATAGTATGGTTTACATCTCCCACTATTTATCCATCATTTTGAGATAGAGATCAATGATACCAAAACCATATGCCTTATGATATAGTATGGTATGATCTTCAATTTTCATCTTTAAGCTAATATTAGCCCGTTTCTTGATGAACTTACATTCCATATGCTCTACCTTGCTTCTACATAAATGAAATCAATATGCTTCCAAAGCTTGTCAACAAAGTTCTAACTTCCCATTTATTTTCACTCTTAATTCTCCAACTAGGAAACAAAATTAATAAAAGAAAACGAAAAGAACCAAAGAAGCTACCTTTACTTCTTAAAGAAGATCTGGCGCTTTGATTGTATTGCATTTTAGGAGAATTTTCCTTCACAGTATCATGTTGCACTTCTATTCCAGTTTCTGTGATGGGACTTATAGTTTTTGGCTTACTTTTTGTCAACTCTGTAGTTTTAGTTAGTCACACGCACACCAGGGAGAGCAAAAAAATAGAGAGAAAACAAGAAACAAATAATTTTTATGTATTCTGAAGTCTGAACAAAACTGGAATACAAACCTGAAGTTATGTGGAACCAATCTTGAGCTGACTGTAAAGTTGTACTATTGGATTTTTCTCCAATGTCCACAATAATGTAGTAAGAAAAACTATAGCAACCAGAGAAAGAGAAAGAAGCATCCCAAAGCTATAACTATTTCTCCTTTTCATCTCTGCTTATACATCACAGCAAATACAGACTTTTGGCTTGATTTGTACGTTCAGGATTGGGAAATAAATGCCTATCACACAATATCACTATTGATACTTCTTGTTCTGTAAGGGGATAAGATCATAAGAATGAAATGGTTCAGAAAAGATATGAAAAATATTAAGTAAATGTATAGAAACTGGTGGAGTAGAACTTCAGAAACATAGACAATAAGTCTCTATGTCTTGGACTCTGCATTTTTCGAATTCATGCCTGTCTTTGTATGCACAGCCGTATTTATGTGCAGCATAAAAAGTTGACCTATGTTGTTTCAAGATAGTTGTAATGTATGAACTAAAAGGCTCTAGTAGATACCAGATTTCTGATTAGCATATTCAAGGATATTCTGAAGTCTGTACTTAATTTGGAGGATCAAAGTCCATATGTTCCAACCTTTCTTAGTTTTTCCATTCATTGCAAAATTCAGATCATGAAAGGAGAGTTGGCATGGATGAGAGAAACTAAATAATTGGAAGCTCAGTAGCTCCCTCTCCCACAACTTTGCCTAAATGGACCTATATGTAGTCTCAGAGCCATGAACCAATCCAATAAAGTAACAAAACATGGCATATAAATTGAATCTGCACATCAGATTAATTCTATAATAAAATAAGACCATTGGATGCATCACTCTTATATAAATAATACTTAATAATTACTCCATGAGTGAGGATAGGACTAGCAAGCAGCCACTTCCTATTAAGCTTGACAATCTCATTTCATCATCTACTACATTTTTACCATCATACTCCAGACACACCTCTAGTCTCAAGCCACATGATCTTTGCTTACTGTATAACCTCTCTTAGGCATAATCAATAAAGGTAACAAATTCACAACTAGGAAGCAAGAAAGTTAATTAATGCCTGTTTGACCTGTGACATTTTTACTTTTCATGAAGTGTTTTAATTCCCAATCAAGGAAGTGAATTATCGCACATGTATGATATGCTATACAGGTGCATGCTCGTGTCTTATGAAATCCTAAAACCTTGATTTTATCATGCACCCCTCACTTCAGACTTCAGAGGAGCTAAAACTGCCATGACCATGTTAGCTATTTCTGCATGTTGCTAATCAGTTATCAGGAACAGGACTTAATGAGTGAATCATATAAAAACTTTTAAAAAACATATAGCTAGGTCAGTATGATCAAGACCAGCCAGTTTTTATTTTAATAATGTCCTTTATTACTTATAGTTATAGTTATATCTTGAGTATTAAGATACAACAACAACAATAACACTAAAGCATTTTCCCACTAGATGATAATAAGGACCATAACTTCCACCATAGATTGAAGCAACAAGTGCCACTGAATTACAGCATTGCAACGGAGAACCCACATACCCAGGAAATTGAGGCTGCTAACACTGCTAAGTAGATCTAGAACAGACTCAACTTCTGTCCCATGTCTGCATTACAGATATCTTATAAATCGTTCTTGTTTGGGTTTTTTTTGTTTTGTTGTAGTAATCTTGTTTTAATGTTTTAGGAAATGAGGTGAACATTTGTCCCAATTAATTACTATCAGTATGTTCGAATAAATTAAGGCAGTTCAGACTAATGAATTTTGGGTGAGAATCTTTTTCCAAATCATGAACCAAACATAAGAGCATATTTCATTCTCATCTCAACATGTTCATCTCAACGTGTTCAAGAAAGTAAAATTAACTCTTCAAATGAACGTCTCTTTAATATCACTAGAATAATAATGCGATATACACATACTTTCTTATGTATAGCCATACTTAAATTTTATTTTATTTTTTACACAAAAATTTGATTTTTTTTTTTTGTGAGGTACTTAAATTTGATTATTAAATATTAAATTTATTTAATTAATAATTTATTTATTAGTAATCACTTAGCTATATATACTCCATTAAAATTTCTGTTATAAATCAATTATTGCAGAAAAAAAATGGGAGTGGCAATCGTGACTCATAACATGAAAAGGAATATCAAAAGACAAAATAACATTTTTTAATAAATAAATAAATAAACTACTTTCTACTCGCTTGGGTCCATATTATAAGAAAAAAATTAATATAACATACATGTGAAGGTGGTTAGTTAATCTTATTTAATTTGATTAAAAAATTAGATTTTTACCTAAATTGTCCTTTATACTAACGAGAAGTTATTTGTATTGTTAAGAATAAAAGTCATTAAAAAATAAAATTTATATTAAATAAAGGATACTTTAAAAATAATATCATGAGCCATTAAAAAATAAAATTTATTTATATATGGTTAAAGTAATGTTTTGGTCCCTATACATGACATCGATTTTCAATTTGGTCCCTATACGTAAAAAGTTATCAATTTGGTCCCTATACGTGACACTGATTTTCAATTTGGTCCTCACAGCTAATTGGTCCCTATATAAGAGGGACCAAATTGCAAATTATTATCACATATAGGGACCAAATTGAAAATAATTATCACATGTAGGGACCGATTTCAAAAAAATTTTGTTGAATTGGTCCCTACATGTGATAATAATTTGCAATTTGGTCCTCTTATATAGGGACCAATTAGCGGTGAGGATCAAATTGAAAATTAGTGTCACGTATAGGGACCAAATTGATAACTTTTTACGTATAGGGATCAAATTGAAAATCGATGTCACGTATAGGGACCAAAACATTATTTTAACCTTTATATATTAAATCAAAAGATTTAAAAAAAAAAAACTTATAATATGGAGAGAGTACTTTATAATGATAACAACGGAAAATGAAATACATGAATGTGGCTTATTGCTGAAATGACAAGAAAACTGTCGCACGTTAGATATTAAATGAAGTCAAATTTCAGATCTCACAAACGTGCTTGCCATAAATAGAAAAAAGAAAAATGATAAATTGACACAGATTTTGGGACAACATATGTACACCGTATAAACAGTGTCGAACAGTGTGGTACTGTAGCTGCACTGTGCGGTACTGTAGCATTTTTTTTTTTAAAATTTAATTTTTTTTTGTAAATAAATTTTTTGATTAAGTATGTGTCAATATCTGGTGAACGGGGTACAAATATCTGGTGAATACCTTCAAATATGTGGTGAATGCCCATACTAAAACCTAGTTTTTGATACCTTAGATTATCTGGTGAACGTAGTTCAATTATCTGGTGAATGCCTTCAAATATGTGGTGAATGCTCATACTAAAACCAAGTTTTGGATGCCTTAGAGTATCTGGTGAACGTAGTTCAATTATCTGGTGAATGCCTTCGAATATCTGGTGAATGTCCATACTAAAACCGAGTTTTGGATGCCTTAGATTATCTGGTGAACGTATTTCACTTATCTGGTGAATGCCTTCGAATATGTGGTGAATGCCTATACTAAATTAGCTTGTGGATGCCTTAGATTATCTGGTGAACGTAGTTCAATTATCTGGTGAATGCCTTCAAATATGTGGTGAATGCCCATACTTAATCAAAAAATTTATTTACAAAAAAAATTTAAATTTAAAAAAAAAAAAAAGCGTATCTCTGAGGAAGCGCGGTCATTCTGATCTTCAAGATCAGGCGTATCACTTGTTCATCTGACGTGCGTATGTTGTCTGACAAATGTGTGTCAAATTAGCAAACCTGAAAAAGAAAAATGATAAATTGACACAGATTTTGGGACAACATACGTCGCACATATAAAAAGATGTCGAACGATTAAGGTGGTAATCAGTAGTGCATGTGTGATCTGTAGCATTTTTTTAAAAAAAATTTAAATTTTTTTTGTAAATAAATTTTTTGATTAAGTATGTGTCAATATCTGGTGAACGGGGTACAAATATCTGGTGAATACCTTCAAATATGTGGTGAATGCCAATACTAAAACCTAGTTTTTGATACCTTAGATTATCTGGTGAACGTAGTTCAATTATCTGGTGAATGCCTTCAAATATGTGGTGAATGCTCATACTAAAACCAAGTTTTGGATGCCTTAGAGTATCTGGTGAACGTAGTTCAATTATCTGGTGAATGCCTTCGAATATCTGGTGAATGTCCATACTAAAACCGAGTTTTGGATGCCTTAGATTATCTGGTGAACGTATTTCACTTATCTGGTGAATGCCTTCGAATATGTGGTGAATGCCTATACTAAATTAGCTCGTGGATGCCTTAGATTATCTGGTGAACGTAGTTCAATTATCTGGTGAATGCCTTCAAATATGTGATGAATGCCCATACTTAATCAAAAAATTTATTTACAAAAAAAATTTAAATTTAAAAAAAAAAAATGCTGTCTTCTGATCTAGATAACATGATCTTATTCTGATCTTGATCACATTGACTGCTTCATACTGATGTACGTATGTTGTCTGACAAGTGTGTGTCAAATTAGCAAACCTGTAGAAAAAATGGATTGCTGCCAAACTTTGTCCGGCCCGTTTGCATTCTGAATTTCTGATTCAGCGTGCAGTGTGCGAATAATGGATCACACTCTACCAAAGTAATAAATAAATAATAATAATTTGCTAGAAATTCAACTTGCTCCTCGTCTATGTAGATTGTCTCCGATCCACCATCGCACTGCACCTGGACACAAATGATTCTGTAACTAAATTAAATTAAATTAAATTAGAGTGTTCAAAATTCAACCCGAGTCATTTGTCAAAGATTTCTCATTCTCAAAGTATTATGCGACTTTTTTTTATCAATAACCCAGGAAAAAAAATATATACACCAAAATACCCCATTTTTGGATTAAGTACAAAAATGCAACTTTTTTTTTATGAGTAATGATATTTGAACATAAAAATGATGTCAAACACCGTATAAAAGTATTTATCCCTCCTGATTTATTGTTTTTTTCTTTCTCATTATATATTTCATCATTCCCAAGATATTCATAAATTCTACGGTGTTTATACAAGATGTTTAAATTATGTGTTCAAATATCATTACTCATTTTTTATTTAGATGAGAAGTTAGTTTTAGAAGTACTAACTTCCCAATGTGATTTTTTTTTATTATTATGGAGAGAAGTCGGGGAAGCCAACTTCTCACTTTGTTTTATATTTTCAATTTCAATAATTTAATTATAAATTAAAATAAAACCTATTGAAAAGTCGGTAATGGGGAAAATGACTTCACACCTACAAGTAAAAGGGGGTAGATGGCCCCTTAACTAAGGAATGAAGGTAGTGTGGCGCATATTTGTTTTTGGGGATATTGATAAAAAAAACGTGCATTATGTATAAAGTGTTATATTTTAAATTCATTTTCAAAGCTGTTAACTTTTATTTTTTTATTTAATTATTTTCATTTTAAAATAAATAATTTTAATTGTTATAATTATAATAATTACTTCAATTTCATCAATTAATTATTATAATTATTAAATCTACTTATTTGGTTTTGTAATTTGATATTTTTTATTTAAGGATAAATATTTGTAATTATTAATATTAATTTTAAGATTGTATACTAATTTTATAATACTAACATCGAATTTCTTACTACTAACTATTTACTAATTGTTCACTATTAACCAACAATTGTATATTACTGTGTTAAATTAGAATACTGAAACATAATGGGATGTTTTGGAGGGTGGGGTGGGATGATTAGTAATGAAGTGGAATGGTATAGATCCATTAACATATTGTTTGAGAGTTTTTTAAACAATGGAGCAGAATGATTGGGATCGAAAGCTAAATCACTCCAAACAATATCCAAAGCCTTTATTTTTCATATCCTCCAAACTGGGGTTTTGGGAGAAAACAACTCCCTCTTTTTTACTATTAAATACAAATTTACAAATTTAACCCTTCTAAACAAAACATTGTTATGAACAATGAAAAATTGGGAGAGTAGTTTTGGAAATAAAATTTATAGTTCACTTCACTTCGTTAATTACCATCTGTGACTTCCAAACAATGGAGTGATATACTTTTACCACTCCACCCCACTCTAAACCACTCTACTACTAACCATTACACTTCATCCTCTCCAAAACTCCCAAAATAGCTAGATCTTTTTTTGGGATATTGATAAAAAAAATTCGCATTATGCATAAAGTATTATATTTTAAATTTATTATTCAATCTGTTAATTTTTATTTTTTATTTAATTCTTTTCATTTTTAAAATAAATATTTTTAATTATTATAATTATAATAATAACTTTAATTTCATGAATTAATTATTATAATTATCAAATCTACTTATTTGGTTTTTTAATTTGATATTTTTTATTTAAGGACACATATTTTTAATTATAAATATTAATTTTAAGATTGTATACTAATTGTCTAATACTAACTTGAATTTCTTACTACTAACTATTTACTAATTGTGCACTATTAACCAACAATTATATATTACTATATTAAATTAGAATAAGAGGGTGGGGTAGCTCAACTAGTTTGAGCTGAAGGGTATAAAGGGATGAAGGAGATGGAAGTCCAAGATTTAAATCTTAACAAAAAAAAAATAACATAACAACTAAATACAAACATTTATTCTCTAAAAAAAATACTAACATTTACTTATAAAAAAAAATACTCAAAGATAAGTCATTCTCCGTAACATTTTTTCTCTTCGAAGAGTCACATGTTCATCCTCTATATTTAGCAACTACTAAAAATAAGCATTACATTTTAATATATTTTCAAATATACCAATTAATAATCATTATTACAGAGTATGCATATTATACTTTTCATTCAACCGTTTCCCGTTTTATGATGTATTTTTATTTAGATATAAATTTTAAATTAATTGCATATTTTGTTTTTTTAGATTTTAATATTTCTCTTTAAATTTATACTTTTAAGATTTTATTTGAATTAATTATGCAATATTATTTATAATTTTAAATAATTTTCCTTTTCTTTTCTTTTATTTTTATAAAATTGAAAAAAACACATGCAACTCACGAGATACTTGTAGGAGGGGTGAACGTGGGACGGGTTATGATTGTCCCTTACCCGACGCTAATCATCGATAGGGTCAAATCTTTGAACCCAAACTCGTCCCTAAACCCGAAGGAACTCGATCATATGTGGGTTCGTTTAAGACCGGGTCTAAATGGGACGAGATCGGGTTGACCCGAATTTAAATAGATTATTTGTAAACAAAATTTCTATGAATGGGAAGATGTTAATTTTTTTTATAAGGCAAAATATCAGCAAAAAATGCTACATAAAAGTCACCAATTGATCCAAAATTAGATGTTACAAAATATCGACAAATAAATCCTTTTGCTAGATGCTTCCTTGATGCTCATGTTACCAAAGCCATATTGTTAAAATCAAATTACTCTCATCAAACAAGATTCTTTCAATGTCATAAAAGCCACAAAAAGCTTCCTAAAAGCCACCAACTGGGCTAGTGTGAGGCGTGAGATGTGAGAGTAGGATTAGTTTAATAATTTACTTCATATTTCTTTCTTAGTAACCACACGTGAAACGTATTCTAAGTAGGGATAAAAGTAGTTTTTTATTATATGGGACAGGTTGGGTAACCCGAAGGTCAACCCGGACCCGTCCCTAACCTGGCGCCTAGTCACAAAGTGGGACGCGGGTTCGTCCATTCTCTTCTACGAGTTAGGGTCAGACCCGCCCCGAACGCCACGGGTTTGTTAAGTCTCTAAATGTCTTATGTGCATTTACCCTAAGTTTTGATGAAAACTAAACATTTGTTAATGATTTAATTAACCTTCATATTGGTTGCTAACCTGTCTATCTAGTGTGCAGATCAAAATTGTAAGAATTCTTTTTCTCACATGTTTACCCACATAGAAGACCACCTGTCGGAAGAAGTAAAAGTCAACCTGTCTACTGACTTGGTTGTTGAGTGTCTGCGTTGAAGATTCAACTTGTCTATGCGAAGCTCTCACACTCGTCTGTGGTTCTTCGATGAAGAACACAAGTACAAAGAGCTTTTAAGAGTTGTCCCCTCATGCAGAAGTCTCTGAATCTTTCTCTCTCACGCTTAGAAACGAAGTCCACTTAAAGAATCTTTCCAACATGTTTTATTCCCTAGTACAGCTGGTTATTACACGAAAAAAAGAAATGTACTCTGCAAAGTACATAAGCAGCCTGCACAACTCTGATTTGGATGTTACACAATGCATAAAGTCATGATCTTCCGTGTTAGAGTACAACCAACGTTCCAGCTGCATTAATGGTTGCCAAGAACGACTCTATTGTATTTAATGGAGATTCGCCTAAAGCCAAACCTTGAAGGAATGTCTCTAACGGATCTTAAATGTTTGAAGGCTATAAATACAGAAGTCATTGAAGATGAAGACAGAGAACACACAGTATTAAAAGTGCCATTACTCTGCGCATTCAATTCTTCATTCTTTCAATATGTATTCTTCAATCATTTGAAGTTATTATGCAGTCTTTCTAAGCTTACATTTAATTCACTCTTCTAAGTGTTAGTGAAAGACTTGCAAATTGTATTCATTACAATCTTCTCGCAAACAAACCTGAGTGTGCCTGAAGAGACTAGGTGAGCAAAGAATACTTGGAGTCTGTAACCTGATCAATTATAGTGGAGAAAACTTGGTGCTGCCAAAGACGTAGCCTTAGTTGTTAAAGAGTGAACCAGGATAAATCATTGTGTTTATCTCTCTTCCCTTAAACTCTTTAGTTGCTTTGATTATATTATATGTTGTCTAACTAAAAGGGTTAAAGTGTGAATATCAAACTTGTTTTTCAAAGTATGTGTTTGTGTATTTTTATGTTAAAATCACACCAGGCAGGTCACTTGTCTGTGCAATGTTTTTTACACTTGTTTAAACATGGCTTCTGTGTGCGAAAAGTTTTTAACTTTGTTTTAATTTCTGATAAACACAATTCAATCCCCCTTCTCGTGTTTGTAGTTGTTTATTTCAGTTGGTATCAGAGCTCAGCCTCTGGGTTGAGAATCTAACAGTGTAAAGGTAAAGGTCTTGAAGAATAGACATGACTGCTGGAGCTAGTTCAAGTGGGAGCATCCAGACTGAAGGAGCCTCCTTAACCAAACCTCCATTCTTCAATGGAGAAAACTACAACTATTGGAAAGATATATTACAATGGTTTATCCTATCAACAAACTCTGACATCTGGGATGTCATCACTGAAGGTTCATTCATTCCTAAAAATGATGACAACACTGACAAGCCAAAACCTCAGTGAACCCCTGCAGAAAAGACAAAATGGAAGCTTAATCACAAAGTCAGATACAACATCATTTGTGCTCTCAATCCTGAAGAATTTGAAAAAGTACGTGCCTGTGATTCTGCAAAAGAAATGTGGGACACTTTAGCTGTCACACATGAAGGAACTGCCACAGTTAAGGAATCAAATTTTGTCATACTTGTCAGGAAGTATGAATTGTTTCTCGTGGAGGAAGGGGAATCTGTTGCTCAGATGATAGGAAGATTCCAAACTATCATCACTGACCTGAATCTCTTGGAAAAACTTACACTAATTCTGAGAAGGTTGGAAAGTTACTAAGAAGTCTTCCTAAACAGTGGAGACCTTTGGTCACTGCTATTTCTCAAGCCAAGGATCTCACTACCTTGACCATTGATGAACTTCTTGGTACACTCACTATTCATGAGCATAAACTTGGTGATGAAGTTGCAACAAAGAAGGGCAAGTCTATTGCTCTGAAAGCTGATCAAAAATCATCAAATGCCTCAAAAGCTCTGAAGGCAGACGAGTCATCCAGTGATACAGACCTGGTTGAACCCGAGGATTCTGAAAGCGATGAAGATTTATCTCTCCTAACCAAGAAGATAAAGCTTCTCTTACAAAGAAAGAAGTTCAGAAATGATAAGCCCTTCAAAAGTTCAACAAGGAGAATAACTTCAAAGAATCCACTTCAACAGACAAGAGTCCAATTGTCTGCTATGAGTGCAAGAAACCTAGTCATATCAAAGTTAGTGTCCTCAACTCAAGAAGACCCCTCATAAGAAGTTCTTCAAAAAGAATAAGAAACGAATGATGGCTACTTGGGAGAATCTGGAGTCAACATCTTCTGATGATGAAGACACAGAGGAAGAAGCTAATCTCTGTCTGATTGCCAACACTGACTCAGATTTAGATAATGAGGTACACCCTGACTATGAGGAATTACTTGATGCATATGAGGAGTTTCTGGAGGAATCCAACTGCTTATCTAAGGTCTTCAAATCCCTCAAGAGAGAGTATGTAAAGCTCCTCAGTGAGCATAAGCAGAAATCTCAAGAGTGTGAGAAGCAGGCCAAAGAGAACAGTGAGCTGAAGACTGAAAATTCAGATGAAACTGAGATCTCTAGTGAAATATCATAATCCGAAGAAGTTGAAAAACTTCAACAGAAAGTGGAAAAGCCCACTTTTGATCTTGCCAAATTTGTTAATGGTAGAGACAATCTGACAAAGCTGCTTGGCTGTCAAAGACACTCCATTAACAAATAAGGTATTGGATATGTCCATCAGACACATCATAAAGTATCAACTAAATCATCTAAAGTGTCTGTTAAGTCAACATTTATTAAATCCATACTTGTTTGTAACTTATGTGGAAAAACTGGACATGTTATGTCTAAGTGTATTCACAAGAAGAGAACGAAATCTTCACAGACTCCTAGAACTAACAGAAAAGGAACCAGAAAACTATGGGTACCTAAAGACCAAATAATTCCTATTGTAGATGTCCTTAATAGGATAAAGAAAACACCATATTGCTGGTACCTGGACAGTGGCTGCTCGCGACACATGACAAGAGAAAGGTCTATGTTCCTAGACCTCCAACTTAAGAAAAGAGGACATGTTGCCTTTGGAGGTAATCAGAAAGGGAAGGTTATAGGAATTGGTACTATTGGTGGTAAACCACCTCTTCCCTCTATATCTAATGTTCTTATGGTTGAAGGATTAAGACACAATTTTCTTAGCAAAAATCAATTATATGACAGTGGATTTGATGTCTCCTTTACCAATGATTCATGCATAGTTAAAGACATTAGTGGCAAAACCCACTTTTCAGCTAGAAGGCAACAAAATCTGTATAAGATTGAACTGACTGATCTCTCAGATCAAAGTGTAACCTGTATGATGTCTAAAGAGGATGAAAGATGGTTGTAGCATAAGAAACTAGGACATGCTAGTATGAAACTAATTTCAAAATTGAAAAAGGATAACCTTGTGAGAGGATTGCCTCATATTAGTTTTAAGAAAGATGTCTTGTGTGATGCATGTTAGAGAGGTAAACAAGTAAAATCAAGTTTCAAATCTAAAAACCAAGTATTAACCTCTAGACCTCTTCAGTTGTTACACATGGATCTGTTTGGACCAGTTAGTGTTGCTAGCTTGGTTGGAAGGTGTTGTTCGAGGGGGAGGGGGGGGTGAATTGAGTTTTCAAAAAATATTTCCTTCTTAAAATTTTCTCACAAAGCTTTATAAATCAGAGTTGCGGATTAGTGTCCTCGGGATCTTTTACAAGATCAATGAAGGGTTTGTATAAAATCTTGAATAGAAGGTGATGAGTATAAGAAAGATTAATTCAGAATTAATAGAGAATAGATTCAGAATTGGTTCGAGTTTAATAATCAGTAATAGTTCAGTTTCAGTAATCAAGAATGGTTTTGATTAATCTCAATTTTAAACATAGATAACACAATCTTGATTACAATCAGACTCAGGTTTCAACTCAGTTTATATAGATCAAGAACAAAAATTATATTGAACTTTAAACATCAAAGTTGCAGGTTCTTGAACATAAACAGAAAGTAAAGGAGTTTGAGTTTTAGGGATACCAAACAACCAGATTTATCCTGGTTCAGTCACCTCCACTGTGACCTACATCCAGTCCCCACTCCACCTGTGGGATTTCTCACACTAACACACAAGCTTTGCCAGGTAGCTTGAAAAACCTTTACACCACAGAGCACTCCTTCACCTCGAGATACCACACTCTTGTAAAGAGCCTTAATGTTCAACCTTAGGGATACCTCACCCTAATCACTCAGAGAGACTCCCTCTCTTTACAATCAAAAGTAAAAACAAAAGTTGATTCCTAACTCTCAATAGTCAGATAAACAAATTGAAGCACTTTGAGTATTGAAACACTATTTTCTCAGTAAGCTCAATAAAGATGATGAATTATTTTCACAATTGATTTCTCAAAACGATTTCGTAAAACTGTGATATGTTATGATATTCGTATATGTTGTTTAAGTGTTCATTTGATCCCTCTTTATATAGAAAACAAGTTATAGTCGTTGGGATCAATCAAAACATATTTGGATCTGATTAACAGAATCTGTTTTCTTGATTCTCGTTCTTGAAATAAGATTCTGATTTTTCTTATAGAATTCGCGTCCATAAAATAACCGAGTCCATTTGGAAAAATAGTCGTGTCTATCTAAAAAAATAACCGCGTCCATCTTAAAAAATTGCTGGGTCCATTTGGAGAAAATAGCCGCGTCCATATGGAAAAAATAGCCGCGTCCATTTGCCACGTCAGCAGACGGGAGTACTAACACAAAGTAATTGAGCGTGCTCTAACTAATAGAAGAGCTCCATATGCCATGTCAGTGGACGGAGCTTCTCATTAAGATCTTAGCAAACCCAAAAACTTGTGTGGACGAGAAGTGAGCCTTAGAAGTGCTGACTTCCCGATGTGATTTTTTTCTTTTTATTGTGGAGAGAAGTCGGGGAAGCCGAGTTCTCACTTTGTTTTATATTTTCAATTTCAATAATTTAATTATAAATTAAAATAAAACCTATTGGAAAGTCGGAAATGGGGAAAATGACTTCACACCTACAAGTAAAAGGGGGGGTAGATGGCCACTTAACTAAGGAATGAAGGTAGTGTGGCGCATATTTGTTTTTGGGGATATTGATAAAAAAAACGTGCATTATGCATAAAGTGTTATATTTTAAATTCATTTTCAAAGCTGTTAACTTTTATTTTTTTATTTAATTATTTTCATTTTGAAAATAAATAATTATAATTATTATAATTATAATAATTACTTCAATTTCATCAATTAATTATTATAATTATTAAATCTACTTATTTGGTTTTTTAATTTGATATTTTTTATTTAAGGACAAATATTTTTAATTATTAATATTAATTTTAAGATTGTATACCAATTTTCTAATACTAATATCAAATTTCTTACTACTAACTATTTACTAATTGTTCACTATTAACCAACAATTGTATATTACTGTGTTAAATTAGAACACTGAAACATAATGGGATGTTTAGGATGGAGTTGGATGATTAGTAATGAAGTGGAATGGTATAGATTCATTAACCCATTGTTTGAGAGTTTTTTAAACAATGGAGTGGAATGATTGTGATAGAAAGCCAAACCACTCAAAACAATCCAAAGCCTTTATTTTTCATACCCTCCAAACTGGGGTTTTGGGAGAGAACAACTCCCTCTTTTTTACTATTAAATACAAATTTACAAATTTAACCCTTCTAAACAAAACATTGTTATGAACAATGAAAAATTGGGAGAGTAGTTTTGGAAATAAAATTTATAGTTCACTTCACTTCATTAATTACCATTTGTGACTTCCAAACAATGGAGTGATATACTTTTATCACTCCACTCCACTCTAAACCACTCTACTACTAACCATTACACTTCATCCTCTCCAAAACTCCCAAAATAGCTAGATCTTTTTTGGGATATTGATAAAAAAAATTCGCATTATGCATAAAGTATTATATTTAAAATTTATTATTCAATCTGTTAATTTTTATTTTTTATTTAATTCTTTTCATTTTTAAAATAAATATTTTTAATTATTATAATTATAATAATAACTTTAATTTCATGAATTAATTATTATAATTATCAAATCTACTTATTTGGTTTTTTAATTTGATATTTTTTTATTTAAGGACACATATTTTTAATTATAAATATTAATTTTAAGATTGTATACTAATTGTCTAATACTAACTTGAATTTCTTACTCCTAACTATTTACTAATTGTGCACTATAAACCAACAATTGTATATTACTATATTAAATTAGAATAAGGGGGTGAGGTAGCTCAATTAGTTTGAACTGAAGAGTATAAGGAGATGAAGGAGGTGGAAGTCCAAGATTTAAATCTTAACAAAGAAGAAAAAAAATAAAATAACAACTAAATACTAACATTTATTCTCTAAAAAAAAACTAAAATTTACTTATAAAAAAAAACTCAAATATTAGTTATTCTCCGTAACATTTTTTCTCCTCGAAGAGCCACATGTTCATCCTCTATATTTAGCAACTACTACAAAAAAAAGCATTACATTTTAATATATTTTCAAATATACTAATTAATAATCATTATTACAGAGTGTGCATATTATACTTTTCATTCAACCGTTTCCCGTTTTATGATGTATTTTTATTTAGATATAAATTTTAAATTAATTGCATATTTTGTTTTTTTAGATTTTAATATTTCTCTTTAAATTTATACTTTTTAAGATTTTATTTGAATTAATTATGCAATATTATTTATAATTTTAAATAATTTTTCTTTTCTTTTATTTTATTTTTATAAAATTGAAAAAAACACATGCAACTCACGAGATACTTGTAGTATGGGTGAACGTGGGACGGGTTGGGATGCATTATGCTTGTCCCTTACCCGGTGTTAATCATTGATAGGGTCAAATCTTTGAACTCGAACTCGTCCCTCAACCCGATGAAACTCGATCATATGTGGGTTGGTTTAAGACCGAGTCTAAATGGGACGAAATCGGGTTGACCCGAATTTAAATAGATTATTTGCAAACAAAATTTCTACGAGTGAGAAGATTTTAATTTTTTTTATAAGAAAAAATATCAGCAAAAGATGTTACCTAAAAGCCACCATTTGATCCAAAATTAGATGTTACAAAATATCGACAAATAAATCCTTTTGCTAGATGCTTCCTTGATGCTCATGTTACCAAAACCATATTTGTTAAAATCAAATTACTCTCATCAAACAAGATTCTTTCAATGTCATAAAAGCCACAAAAAGCTTCCTAAAAGCCACCAACTGGGCTATTGGAGACGTGAGATGTGGGAGTATGATTAGTTTAACAATTTACTTCATATTTCTTTCTTAGTAACCGCACATGAAACGTATTCTATGTAGGGATAAAAGTAGTTTTTTATTATATGGGACTGCTTGGGTAACCCGAAGGTCAACCTGGACCCGTGCCTAACCCGGTGCCGAGTCACAAAGTGGGACGCGGGTTCGTCCCTTCTCTTCTGCGGGTTAGGGTCAGACCCGCCTCGAACGCCACGTGTTTGTTAAGTCTCTAAATGTCTTATGTGCATTTACCCTAAATTTGGATGAAAACTAAACATTTGTTAATGATTTAATTAACCTTCATATTGGTTGCTAACCTGTCTATCTAGTGTGCAGATCAAAATTGTAAGAATTCTTTTTCTCACATGTTTGCCCACATAGAAGACCACCTGTCTGAAGAAGTAAAAGTCAACCTGTCTACTGACATGGTTGTTGACTGTCTGTGTTGAAGATTCAAGCTGTTTATGAGAAGCTCTCACACTCGTCTGTGGTTCTTCGATGAAGAACACAAGTACAAAGAGCTTTTAAGAGTTATCCCCTCATGCAGAAGTCTCTGAAGCTTTCTCTCTCACGCTTACAAGAAAGTCAGACACTACAAAAAAGGCGCTATTTTGCGACGGTTATTAGGTTAAATTGCGACGGTTTTATGCGCCGCAGATTCGTGTTTGCGGCGGTTCCAAAACCGTCGCAATGTCGAGCGTCGCGAGCAGCATTTGCGGCGGTTATAAAAACTGCCGCACAAACTGCCGCAAATTAGCATTTGCGACGGTTGTATTTCACAACCGCCGCAAATTTATTGCGACGGTTTGTAACCGCCGCAGATTAGTACCGCAAATTTGCCAATACAAGTAGCGACGGTTAGTGAACCGCCGCTATTTGTGTCCCCAATTCTGAAGTTAATTTTACGACAGTTTCAAAACCGTCGCAAAACATAACAAAAAATTTGTAATTAATTTTTTTTAGCAAATCGTTTTGAGTCTACAAAACCTGCTTATTAAATATATATATATTTTTCTTAAAACAAATAAAGGTAAAACTCATTCATAAATAAAATGTTGAGTTACGTACAAACTACGACCAAAAAGATATATATATTCCAAATAGAGTTCAACAATTCCACAAATATTAAGTAATACAACTAAACTCCATCAAGTTCATAAAATGAAAACTACAACTATCTAAACGGTCCTACGAGACGATGCTCCGTGGTCTTCAGGCATATGACTAGACTCAGAGGAACGTCTCATATCTCTTGGTGACTCTAAGTCAGCCGGCTGTAATTCAAAAAAATCAAAAATTAGATAACAACCACTAATTCAACAAGTGAACTATCAAAAGTTAAAAACTAAATTTAAAAGCAATTATTTTACCTGATTTCCCTTAACATTCTGCATAAGGAAAGCAATTTGTTCCTTCAAGACTTCATAATTCGCAGCTTGTTCCTTAAGCGCTAGGACTTCACTTCCAATTTTTCAATCTTCTCATAGGGAGATACCAACCTCTCGTAGTGAGACCTAAATCCAAGTGAGTTGAGATGGTGTTATCCCAAGTCCCATTCCTTTGGCATATCCAGGTGTGGTCCTATCCAAAAACTTTCACATAAGCATCATTCTCTGTTGATCCCTCATGAATTTCATTTTGCAGTTGTTCCTAGATATTTTGTAGATATACACAATTACTTAAAGATCACATTTAACAATGTAATACGAGTTGGAATAACATTTGTGTTTATGTGATGACAGTGGATTTATAAGAACCAAATTTTTTTAATTAAATTCGTATATACGACAATCATTTACAACTTGATCTTTTTAACTTTTTTTTTTTTATAAGCCACGGATTAATTAAACAAGTTACAAGATATATCCAAAACCAAATACAAAGGGACCACAATTACAAAGAAACAGAACATCTAAAGCTATTACAATAATCAAAAGCAAAAAAGGAAATCCAATAGGTTGCAAAATAACTAAAGAACCACACCCAAAACCAGTGACACATAAAAGCCCCCGCACCATAAAATACCTACTGATTGGCATTGCAAAAACAAGAAGCACAAATAGAAGCAAAACTGCCGCAGCAAGAGCCAAATGATGAAACCCCCAACTAAGCAATATAACCCTATAGAGTTGAGACCATATAACAGACCACCACCAACCAAGACTCACAAAAAAAATATGAAATCGTAAGAATAAGTGCACCGAAGACCTGCACACGAAAAACAACAAAACAGCAGCAGCAATCCTCATTCCCAGAAGCATAACAGAGCACAAATTCCCCAAGTTCATGAAGGCACCACACCCACTATCAGTGTAATAATACATTACGGTTTAGATTACAGTTAATAGAGTCAGAAGTTAGTTACAAGTGTAACTAACTCAACTATGTACTTAGCAAGTATATAAACCTTGCAATGTGTAATAGCAAAATCAGAAATGAAAATATCAATCTCTTTCTCTATCAAGATTCTCTCTACGCTCTCGCTCTAGCTCAGGTCTCTAGGTTTTGTCATGGTTTTCGTATCTCATATGTATATTTATATATTTTATATGTTTACAAGTAGTGAAGTGCTTAAAGGATAAAGACAATAAAAAGTTATAAATAATACATTGTACTTACATTTTTTTCCCTAGCCTCTTCACTGACAAATGATCCATCCTTCCTTTTGTGAGAAATAGGATAAAATTCTGCCTTGCTAAATTCTCGTCCTTCTAGTAATTCCTAAAATTAAGCACCATACAATAAGTGCTAGTACAAATAAATTATACGGTTAAAAAAAATGAGTGAACCATACCAACTCATCTTTTGTCCTTGCAATTCCCTTGGAGCCTAATGTATGGTGGATCACTAACTTTTCACGATTTGCTGCATTTTGATCAGCTATCTCCTGCATTAATTAATAATATAATGAAGAGTTAGTAAATAGTAGTTGAAGTAACAAAGACTGCAACTTATGATGATTACCATTTGTTTAGCGCTCCGCCTATAATTTATATAAACAGCCCAATGGTTGGAGTCAATATCAGGTGGGTGCCTCTGAAGATTTTCTGCCAAGGAAAGCTCCCAATCATGATATTTATGAAATAATCTGCATCGTGTGTCCCTCCATTTTTTTGCAAGGCTAGTTAAAATATACTTTTTGTGTTCACCATCATTGACAACAAATTTATTCTTCAAGAAAACATAATAAAAGATAGTGTTAGCTAACAAAACACCTAATAAATCGAACGTATTCACTTAACTACAAATAATACCTGTATTTTTTGAGAATAAAGATTGTTTTTCAAAGTATCCGGAACTTTTTTCCAATTCTCAAACATTATGGGAATGTTATTAAAGTTTCTTGCAAGTTCACCCAAATATCCTACCAACAAACCAGCTGACTCTCCCACTGGTTGTGCATGTTGATTCCATCTAGTTATAACCCTTGTTGTACCACTTGATGCAAACACATCTGTCACCCTTAAACGTGTTTGCATCACCTGACCGCTTGCATCTAACACATAAAGTAAACAAATTAAAACAATTCCTAACCCAACATATAATAAAATTAAAAAAATTAAAGAGAAATATAAAATAGATTAGACATACTTATAACATCTACTGTCCAATATGTTGGAGCTTTTTTGGAACAGGCAAGGACCTTCAACCACATCAGTGCGAGTCGAGAGTTGGTGCAGAGTCGAAGTTGGTGCAGTGTGTACCTCATCATGAAATGATGATTCAACATTGGGTAAAGGATCACTTTGTTGTAGATGTCCATCTACATATCCTTCGAAGATGCATTTGGTTGAATTGGTGTGGATTGACACCTCCGACGAACACTTCTTTGACTGGCCATACCGAGAAGTATAATGTATAAAACAGGTATATGACAAGCAAGAACACCACATATTCACAAATTACCTAAGAATCAAGAATCAAACTGATATAATTAACCAACTAAAATGGAACATAACGAGACATTCAAATTGATATAATAACTATGAGCCATTTTTCAAGAACAAACCTTAAAAAAATTACAAAATAAGTTCACTAAGCTAAACTCACCAAAGGTTCCACGTTCTACACAACATAACACAAAAAACTAACATGTCTATAACATCACCAATGGATCATAAAACCATATCTTGATTATCATCATTAAAATTATCATTAATGGTTGAACTTTCGGATCATCATCTCGCAGCCATTCTTGCCAATTGTATATGTGGGGTATCATCAGAGAGAAAATTTGTTCCAAGTTTTGTGATGGGTATGCATCAATGGATGTCATAATTTCATCATCTTGACCCATGTCGTACAAGTCTCTTGGCTTCAAATGAACTGGTATGCTCCAACCTTTTTCCTTCTCATCCTCCACATAATAAACCAGTTGAGCTTCTGAAGCTTTATTGTATGGTGCATCATCTTCTTGTTCTCCAAGTATGTATTAGTCTTGCAAAGTTAATAGAGATAAATCCCAACTTATCTGTCTTCATACCTCTTGGGTTAGTGGTATTAGCCCATTCACATTTAAACATGGGTACTTTGTGAAGCCATTATAGAAAACCTCAATGATGTCTATCAACCTTCCATAGTAAGGTACCCCTCCAAACCTCATTTGGGCATCACTATTGCTTGAGTAACTCCTTGTTCCAAACATTCCAAAAACCCCACTGTTTTGAGTTTTTAATAACATATCTCGTGCCACGGTTCGAAATTTGTATCCATTGACATTATATGCAGTGAACCTTCTAGCTTTGTCATGAGGACCTTGTGCAAGACTAATGAGAACATCTTTATCTGGTCCACTAAGACTGTCGAGATTGTTACAAATCTAGATGTCATAATAATATATATTGTTAGTCACACTCTTGTTCAAAAAATACATAAATGACACTAACACACTATTAATCATTGTTAAGAACACTAACACGATTGGTGAACCAACGAACAAACTCTCTATGAACCTTCTTGTCTACCTCAGAAGCACTCCTTGCACCACCCCTTAGTTGCCTTCGCACGCTAGTTCTATACTGCCTATTTAGTTGAATCATATTAGATGTTATAGTAAAAAACTTAAGATTAATTAAACCAAGTAGAATAATTACTTACTGAAGATAGTAATCAACTATAGAGCAATTCGTTAACACGTGTCTATGAGCCTGAAACTTTTCCATGGGTGTCAGGGTGACGTATGAAGAGCCACCAACCGATTTTCCAACTTTAGGAAATAAGTCAGCTACTCGTGAGCCATATTGTATATCATTAATAGGCTCATCGTCTACACGACTAGGTCGGTTCCATCTAGTCTCAATGCCATCCAGATACCTTGAACAAAACGTAAGAATCTCTTGCACAAGGTAGCCTTCCGCAATAGATCCTTCAGGTCGTGCTTTATTACGTACATAGGATTTTAGTCGTCCCAAGTACCTATTGTTAAACCACAACAAGTATTATTTAGAACAACCTGTACCTTACCAAATTATAAAAAATAAAATGACTAATATCGCACATCTTTTACCTTTCTATAGGATACATCCATCGATAATGAACGGACCTCCGAGTTTAGCTTCTTCAACAAGATGAACAACCAAGTGAACCATAACAGGAAATAAAGAAGGAGGAAATAACATTTCCATGAGACATAAAGTGAGGATGATTTGATTTTGCAATCTGTCTAGATCTTCAACTTTCAATACTTTGCCACATAGTTGTCTAAAGAATGAGCACAACTCAATTAATATTGTCAAAACCTCATCAGGCAATGTTGCCCGCATGGCTAATGGTAGCAATTGCTCTATCAATATATGACAATCATGACTCTTCAACATTCCATTCAACTTAAGATTGTCCAAATCAATGCACCTAGAAATGTTGCTTGAATAACCATCCCAAGACGGTGATATTCTTTAAAGTAGTTAAAAATGCCTTCCTACCTTTAGTAGTCAATGTAAAGACAGCTGGAGAATATTTTCCATTTTCATTGGGCCAAAGATCAGGCCTTAAGCCCATAGCTTGAAGATCTCTTCGAGCATTAACATGATCTTTGCTCTTTGCGCTGTCATTTAGCAAAGTAAATATGACATTATCGCACACGTTCTTCTCAATATGCATCATGTCAAGACTGTGACGCAAACAATTATCCTTCCAATACGGAAGTTCAAAGAATATGCTTTTCTTTTTCCATTGTTGAGTGGTACCCCGTGTAAGTTGATTGCCACGTGTTCTTTTTCCCGAACCTTCTTTCTCTAATTTTCTACCAAATATGACATTGATGTTTTGAACCTGTTCAAGAATTTCAGAACCAGATAATGTTTTTGGTGGACTACGTATTTCTTGTTCACCATTAAAGCGGACCCTATTCAGTCTAAATCTGTGTCTCTGGTCAAGAAAACGACGATGACCCATAAAACACCATTTTTTGCTATGAGGAAGACGACATGGAATGGAGTCGAAGTTACAAGATGGGCAAGCAAGTCCGTGTACGTGTTCCACCCGAAAAGTGTTCCTAGCCCAGGAAAATCACTAATTGTCCACATTAAAGCTGCATGTAATTTGAACATCTCTCGCTTGAAAGAATCATAGGCATCCACACCCGTTGTCCATAACTCTTTCAACTCTTTGATCAAAGGTTGTAAGTAGACATCTATATCATTCCCTGGCATTTTTTACCAGGAATTATCATTGAAATTATAAAAGATGTCGACTTCATGCACACCCATGGAGGGGTATTGTATGGAATGAGAATAACTGGCCAAATACTATAGTTTGAACTCATGACACCAAAAGGATTAAAACCATCAGTGGCTAACGCCAGGCGCACATTTCGCGAATCTGATGCAAACCAAGCATGCAACGAGTCAAACTGCTTCCAAGCTTCGGAATCTCTAGGATGCCTCAACATTCCATCATTGTTCTTATCGTCAGCATGCCATCTCATATCCTCAGCTGTCTTTGATGAAAAAAACAATCTCTGTAATCGAGGCTTCAGTGGAAAATAACGAAGAACTTTTGCAGCCACTTTCTTCATACCAGTGCCATCACCGGACACCCTAGTCTTACTAGCTTTTGCCCTTGATTTCCATTTGGAAGTGTTACAAATTTTACATGTCTCCCTCTCTTCATCTTCCGGATTACCCCAATAGAGCATACAATTATTCGGACATACAGGTATCTTTTCATAGTTCAAACCAAGCTTGATGATCGTTTTCTTGGCCTCGTAGAATGAACTTGGAATATTTGCATGTTCAAATGCAGATTTCAAAAGTTCTAAAATCATTGTCATGGCCTTGTCGCTCATTCCACACAGGCATTTGATATGATACAACTTTACCAAAAAAGACAACCTTGAATACTTCGTACACCCTTCGTACAGGGGTTGTTCGACATCTCTAGCTAATTCATAGAATTCTTCATCTACATGTTGTTCTTGAGGTGTATTTGGCATCACATTTGCATCCCGGTCAATCTCCGCATTTGATGCAACGGGTACTTCATTTGCAAGGTGCCTATCAACTCCAAATGCATCATCGATCATGTTCCGAATAGGATCCTCAACAATAGTGGGGTCTTGAACTACATTTGGAATATTGCTAGGTGAGATATTACTAGTTCCTATTGTTCTGGACTCGCCGTGATAGGACCAAAAAGTGTATCCTGTTGGAAATGGTGTACAGATTAAGTGATCATACACCACATGCCTACTTTGCCATTTTTTGAAACCACATCGTTTACAAGGGCATATTGTTTTGCCATTTACTGATTGATGTACAAAGGCAAAATCAATAAATCCCCTAACCCCTTGCTCATATTCAACTGAGTTTCGTGGCTTCATTATCCATGACTTATCCATTGCTTCAAAATATTAAATCTGGAAATAAAAATAACACACCACTTCATAAATTGAAAATATAACTCAACAACACGTAAATCAAGATTGTCATGGTCATTCCAAATTTCATAAGCATTATATATATACACTAGCACAACCTTCATTTGTTATCCAAGAGTATTAATTATATCAAAGCTATAACAAACCAATATCAGGTGAAATATAGATTACTAACAACCTAGTGATATTCTAATTCAAAACTAAAAGCCAATTGAGTTCTGCAACTTGTCATTCATGACAAATAATTTTACGACAGATAAGACTATGACACAGTTGAAACAGTTTGAGTTCAACTTGAAACAGTTGTACATACTTTTGTTCTTCAGGGCATAAAGACACAAATTGATTGCCAACTAACATAATGCCTAAATTATTATGCTGCGATTTGTATGCCACATCCTACCAAAGTGTGTCATAAAGTGAGGTAACGTGTTAAGCTGCCATTTTGGCAGCATTGCTCACTCTCATATACATAATATATATGTGAAGAATGGAAGGAGAGCTCTTCTATATAGAGGATGCTGTCACAGTATCACTTTATATTGAAAATTAGAAAAGAACATTTTGAAGATAGAACAACACAGTGAGTACATATCAGGACTGTTTTGACATATAGATTATCTTCTTTTATACAATAGTGCCAGAAGAAAAGAGATGCTTCTGACTGTAAAGTTTACAAGTTTCTTTTAAAAATAGCCATTGTCATAACTCATAAGCCACAACTTTCATGTATCATTTTGTGAAATGATCATCACCTACTTTAGAGGAAAAGAGATAGAGATTTTCTGAATTAGTGATATAGTCATATAGAATCCCATAAAAATAAAAACACTGGTTCCCATGCTCAATTTGACGGCCTTGATAGTATACATAATTCAATCAAATAAAGGTGACAATGGGAACAAGGAGAAGCATCTAACCTAAGTTATGAAATGAGAGTCAAAGACCACATCTTCTCAATTCACAGCTACCCTAGTCTCTTTTGGGATCTGGTCCTATAATCCTCAATAGTTAAATAATCATAAACTAACTTACTTCCTATAATGATAAGAGTGTGATAGGAAATAGAGGGAGACAATGCCCTTAATGGGAAGAGCAGTAAAGAAAAGAATACTTATAAAATTCATCTTATGCAACCAAAATGATTCCATATACAACCACTTTTGACCAAAAGTAAATATGGAAAAAATACTTCAGCATCCTATATCATTGCAATGCTATAGTCTATAGATTATAAGATGATTATTAGTCCTTGTTGCTTTGTGGACATTATGTAAGACAAATATGTAGCTAAATCTAATTTAAAAGCATTTCCAAAATTCGTTTCCCAGAGTTTCTTTTTCTATCCAAGAAGAAAGTAACTTAGAAGCAATTATCAAGCATTCAAATGATGATGTAATTTTTTGTTTTCTAATGTTAAAGATTGGAAAATTCCTTTAGTATTTCCAACGAGGACCAATAAATAAAACTGTTAAGAGACTGAAGATATATACAGATCTTGAGTTTAATGAAAGGAAAATATATATATATATATATATAATAACAAAAGATGAATTTCAATATTAGAAAGAAAAAAAGAATGACTTCAAACATTAAGAGACAGTATGTACCAAATTTGCATTAGCCTCAAGGCCCTGCAAAATGTATTCCCATGTAAATTCTAATCCTCTAGCACCGACCCAAAGAGGAGCCAATCTATGCAATACAGAATCAGCAAAAGCCCAGCCTGCCAAAAAAAAAGTGCCACTAAGACCCAGATGAAGATCACGTATAGAGTAACACAAGAAACACCGGAAGCTGATCTAGGAAGGAGATAATCCCTTCCAGGATATACACAAGTATAAAACTTATTTTCGTATAAAGTGATATAGCCTGTCACACATACCAAGTCCAACTGCTTGAAATTTATGATTTTGAGAGATGTTCTCGTGAGTCAATCTGGGTCAAGGCAAAATAAAGCCCTCAACATCTATAAAACCTATTAACGCCTTCAAAAATTCCTGATGAATAAAGCCATTTGTTATCACTCAAAATAATAAGCTTAACAACAGTGATTCTACATAGACATGGAGAGTATCCAATGATTTTAGATGATAAATTCATAGCCATCTCTTGTTATGTGTCTTTGTCATCCACGAGATAAATTTCACTGTCTATAGTTACTCATTGCATCATTGGTAGTAACTTTCAGCTGAAGTATACATTTTTTTGGAGTAAATAAGTGGTGTACATTTATGGCTTAAAAAGCAGTTCTTGAATTGTTATTTAGCATCCCTACATGTAAAACAGATAAGCAATTCAAAAACATACCTGATATGGATCAAAGCTATCACTCTCAGATACATTGAGAAAAGTAGCCAGACAAATAAGCTGCCGGAGTTACAGAGAAAACGGAAAAGAGAAAAAGCCTCAGAATTTAATCTTATAGAAGCATCAAATCTGAATCTTGTATCAGCAAAGAATCAAGGAACTATATTTACTTATTTTTGTCATGGCAAAAGAAGTAAAACAGAGGAAATGATTTAAAGGACAATAAGTCAATGACTTCAACTTTACAAAGTTTACAAACATGTGACGCCAACATATTTTCTTGAGAAACAAACAGAGGTCCTACTTGTTCTAACATGTTATATGTATATTAGTCAATAATACTTTCACAGAGCAAATATTGTACCAACTCATTCCATGTGCAATACTAGTGGATTTTGCATTCTCTCATATAGATGACATACAACATTTACAGAGACTAACTAGAAACAAAATGCTCCAGCAACTAGCTTTTAATTTCTAATCAAAATAGAATAAACACATCAACTTTCATTAACTCAACAGTCTCAATGCCAACAGAGGAGAAAACAAACAAAGAGGAAAAGGACGAAATAAGAGTACAACACGATTTCGAAGTGAATCCATTTTTTTTTCTGTTCCTGAAAGTGGATCACTCAATTTTTTTGAACCCCTTTACTTCCTCAATTCACTTCCTCTTCTTCTTCTTCTCCTGATTTCGACAGTTTCAATCTAAGTTTTGTTTCAAAATTTGTCTAGGTTTTCTTCGAAACCAAAAGAAGATGGAGAACCTTAATTTAGCCCTAGTTTCTTCCCCAAAACCTTTGCTTTTGGGACATTTTTCTGCAAGAGACGCCACTACTATTGACGTTTTCAGAAGAAAGCCCTTCTTTTTTGGAAGGGTTTTCAATGCTCATCCACTCACTAGATACGGTGTTTCTGCTCTCTTTTCCAATGCATGTTACCATGGCTGCACCTAAATCCCCCTAAAACCCCATACCTATCTACTCAGCTCACTGGGACAAAGCGTGAGGTGTGTTGTGAGTGACGATGAGAGAGCGGAAGGTAAGAAAGTGAGAAGGAGAAGGAAAGTTAGTGAGAAGGAAACATACCGACGACGGCGAAGGAGACTGAGGACGAGATCGCTGCCCGGCGGCGGCGCGCTGCGTCAAATTCGCCTTCCTGCGCGAACGAGTTCTCTCTGGTGGCGCGCGGTAGGGTTCTCACTTCTCGATCTGCAGATTGTGCGTGTGGAGTGTAAAGAAGAGTAAGAAGAAACTGAAGCAACTGTCGCAAACATGTACTGAACCGCCGCAATTTTTAAAGTTTACGACGGTTGCTCGGAACCGTCGTGATAACCGCCGCAAATTAAGACCGGCGACGGTTTGGATAGAACCGCCGCAAAATGACTGACGCAAATTACAAATTTTCATGTAGTGAGAAAGTCATACTCGGAAGCAACCTAGGAGCTTAGAAACGAAGTACCGTTAAAGAATGTTTCCAACATGTTTTATTCCCTAGTACTGCTAGTTATTACACGAAAAGGGAAATATACTCTGCAAAGTACATAAGCAGCCTGCACAACTCTGATTTGGATGTTATACAATGCATAAAGCCATGATCTTCCGTGTTATAGTACAACCAACGTTCCTGCTGCATTAATGGTTGCCCAGAACGACTCTATTGTATTTAATGGAGATCTGCCTAAAGTCAAACCTTGAAGGGATGTCTCTAACGGATCTTAAATGTTTGAAGGCTATAAATACAGAAGTCATTGAAGATGAAGACAGAGAACACACAGCATTAAAAGAGCCATTACTCTGCGCATTCAATTCTTCATTCTTTCAATCTGTATTCTTCAATCATTTGAAGTTATTACGCAGTCTTTCTAAGCTTACATTTAATTCACTCTTCTAAGTGTTAGTGAAAGACTTGCAAATTGTATTCATTACAATCTTCTCGCAAACAAACCTGAGTGTGCCTGAGGAGACTAGGTGAGCAAAGAATACTTGTCTTGGAAACTGGAGAGGCTGGGTGTGCAAAGAATACTTGGAGTCTGTAACCTGATCAATTATAGTGGAGAAAACTTGGTGATGCCAAAGACTGTACGTAGCCTTAGTTGTTAAAGAGTGAACCAGGATAAATCATTGTGTTTATCTGTCTCCCCTTAAACTCTTTAGTTGCTTTGATTATATTATATGTTGTCTAACTAAATGGGTTAAAGTGTGAATATCAAACTTGTTTTTCAAAGTACGTGTTTGTGTGTTTTTCTGTTAAAATCACACCAGACAGGTCACCTGTATGTGCAATGTTTTTTATACTTGTTTGAACCTAGCTTCTGTGTGCGAAAAGTTTTTAACTTTGTTTTAATTTCTGATAAACACAATTCAATCCCCCTTCTCGTGTTTATAGTTGTTTATTTCAGTTGGTATCAGAGCTCAGCCTCTGGGTTGAGAATCTAACAGTGTAAAGGTAAAGGTCTTGAAGAATAGACATGACTGCTGGAGCTAGTTCAAGTGGGAGCCACCAGACTAAAGGAGCCTCCCTAACCAAACCTCCATTCTTCAATGGAGAAAACTACAAATATTAGAAAGATATATTACAGTGGTTTGTCCTATCAACAAACTCTGACATCTGGGATGTCATCACTGAAGGTTCATTCATTCCTAAAAATGATGACAACACTGACAAGCCAAAACCTTAGTGAACCCCTGCAGAAAAGACAAAATGGAAGCTGAATTACAAAGCCAGATACAAGATCATTTGTGCTCTCAGTCCTGAAGAATTTGAAAAAGTATGTGCCTGTGATTCTGCAAAAGAAATGTGGGACACTTTAGCTGTCACACATGAAGGAACTGCCACAGTTAAGGAATCAAAGTTTGTCATACTTGTCAGGAAGTATGAATTGTTTCTCATGGAGGAAGGAGAATCTGTTGCTCAGATGATAGGAAGATTCCAAACTATCATCAATGGCCTGAATCTCTTAGCAAAACTTACCCTAATTCTGAGAAGGTTGGAAAGTTACTAAGAAGTCTTCCTAAACAGTGGAGACCTTTGGTCACTGCTATTTCTCAAGCCAAGGATCCCACTACCTTGACCATTGATGAACTTCTCGGTACACTCACTATTCATGAGCAGAAACTTGGTGATGAAGTTGCAACAAAGAAAGGCAAGTCTATTGCTCTGAAAGCTGATCCAAAATCATCAAATGCCTCAAAAGCTCTGAAGGCAGACGAGTCATCCAGTAATACTGACCTGATTGAACCCGAGGATTCTGAAAGTGATAAAGATTTATCTCTCCTAACCAAGAAGATAAAGCTTCTCTTACAAAGAAAGAAGTTCAGAAATGATAAGCCCTTCAAAAGTTGGAGGAATCCAACTGCTTATCTAAGGTCTTCAAATCCCTCAAGAGAGAGTATGTAAAGCTCCTCAGTGAGCATAAGCAGAAATCTTAAGAGTGTGTGAAGCAGGCCAAAGAGAGCAGTGAGATGAAGACTAGAAATTCTGATGAATCTGAGATCTTTAGTGAAACATCACAATCTGAAGAAGTTGAAAAACTTCAACAGAAAGTGGAAGAGCTCACTTCTGATCTTGCCAAATTTGTTAATGGTAGAGACAATCTGACAAAGCTGTTTGGCTATCAAAGACACTCCATTAACAAAGAATGTATTGGATATGTGCATCATACACATCATAAAGTATCAACTAAAACCTCTAAAGTGTCTATTAAGTCAACATTAATTAAATCCATACTTGTCTGTAACTTATGTGGAAAAAATGGACATGTTATGTCTAAGTGTATTCACAAGAAGAGAATGAAATCTTCACAGACTTTTAGAACTAACAGAAAAGGACCCAGAAAACTATGGGTACCTAAAGACCAAATAATTCCTATTGTAGATGTCCTTAATAGGATAAAGAAAACACCATTGATAGTAACTGGACAGTGGCTGCTCACGACACATGACAGGAGAAAGGTCTATGTTCCTAGACCTCCAACTTAAGAAAGGAGGACATGTTTCCTTTGGAGGTAATCAGAAAGGGAAGGTTATAAGAATTGGTACTATTGGTGGTAGACCTCCTCTTCCCTCTATATCTAATGTTCTTTTGGTTGAAGGATCAAGACACAATTTGCTTAGCATAAATCAATTATATGACAATGGATTTGATGTCTCCTTTACCAAGGATTCATGCATAGTTAAAGACATTAGTGGCAAAACCCACTTTTCAGCTAGAAGGCAACAAAATCTGTATAAGATTAGACTGACTGATCTTTCAGATCAAAGTGTAACCTGTATGATGTCTAAAGATGATGAAAGATGGTTGTAGCATAAGAAACTAGGACATGCTAGTATGAAACTAATTCCAAAATTGAAAAAGGATAACCTTGTGAGAGGATTGCCTCATATTAGTTTTAAGAAAGATGTCTTGTGTGATGCATGTTAGAGAGGTAAACAAGTAAAATCAAGTTTCAAATCTAAAAACCAAGTATAAACCTTTAGACCTCTTCAGTTGTTACACATGTATCTGTTTGGGCCAGTTAGTGTTGCTAGCTTGACTGGAAGGTGTTGTTTTGACTTCAACGACTCAAGAGGGGGGAGGGGGAATTGAGTTTTCAAAAAATATTTCCCTCTTAAAACTTTTTCACAAAGCTTTATAAATCAGAGTTACGGATTAGTGTCCTCAGGATCTTTTACAAGATCAATGAAGGGTTTGTATAAAATCTTGAATAGAAGGTGATGAGGATAAGAAATATTAATTCAGAATTAATAGAGAATAGATTCAGAATTGGTTCAAGTTTAATAATCAGTAATAGTTCAGTTTCATTAATCAATAATGGTTTTGATCAATCTCAGTTTTAAACGTAGATAACACAATCTTGATTACAATCAGATTCAGGTTTCAATTCAGTTTATATAGGTCAAGAACAGAAATTATATTGAACTTTAAACATCAAAGTTGCAGGTTCTTGAACATAAACAGAAAGTAAAGGAGTTTGAGTTTTAGGGATATCACACAACCAGATTTATCCTGGTTCAGTCACCTCCACTGTGACCAACATCCAGTCCTTACTCCACCTGTGGGATTTCACACACTAACACACAAGCTTTGCCAAGTAGCTTGAAAAACCTTTACACCACAGAGCACTCCTTCACCTCGAGATACCACACTCTTGTGAAGAGCCTCAATGTTCAACCTTAGGGATACCTTGAGACACCCCGTTGTACCCCGGTGTTTTATTAGCTAAAAACCTTGTTAATTAATTCCTTAATCGCGCGCTTAGCGTGAAAAGTACGTAAACATTAAAACTTTATTTAAACAATCATATAACTTCTGCAAATTAAACACACCAAGGTTGTAATATATAAATACACACCTGTTTATTTATTACATTACCAAAACACTGTTGAGGGAATCATCTCAGTAGGATCCCTCACAGGCATAAACTTAAAATAAAAGCCATACTTAGCGGAAACATATAAAAATACTCCTTCTTTGACACACTGGCCATACTATCTATACTCTACTCGCCATGGATCACAGCTCGACCTCCAGCGTCTGGTTCGTAAGGAGTTCCATCTAACTCCTCAGCAACCTCCGTTTCATACAGAGCTCCGTCCAGCTCCTCATCAACATATTCCTCCATTGGGTCTTCTGATGTAAGTAAAGTAACCCACAAGAATACAGAAACATAGGGGATAAGAAACAGTTCTATCATCAAAAAGCGGAAAAGAGTCATTGTAAATCATATAGTAATTGTCACACACAAACAACGCACATAACTAACAGATCACCCTCAAGTTAATATATCATCCTCTACCCCCAATCTCATGCTACTCAAAGACCCTCAAGTTAATATATCATCCTTTACCCCCTAAGGTGAAAGTGGTCTCGCGAGAACTCTTGATTTTACGTGTATTATATTACCAATACACGGTGTATTATATTACCAATACACGGTGTATTATATTACCAATACACAGAAGTGTTTTACATCTATACCAATATAAAAGTTGGACAGACAATATTACTGTACATACACATGTCAATACTAGGATTTTTTGTTTTCTATTTTTTGTTTTTTTTTATTTTTAATTTTTTTTTTTTAATAAAAATGATTTTTTTATTTTTTTTAAAAACTTTAAAAAAAAATTACGTTACCTTTTTATTTAAAATTTTTTTTTGTAGTTTTTATATTTTGTTTACGTATTCCTAAATTTTTTAATCTTTTTCCTAATAATTTTTTTTTTGAACTTATTTGTATACAATGACAGTGTAAAGTTTTTTTATACTGTCAACCAATCATAAATTGACAAAGTTTAGGGTTGTAAGGCTCGAACCAATAATTCGATGAATTTGAAAATCCGAACCAAACAATTAAATTGATTCGTTTTTTTTTCTTTTTTATGTAAGACTCCGAATTGAACCAAACCCAATGGTCATTAATTCGATTATTGTGGAACCGAACCAATTACTATATTTTAATATTTATATATATTTTAATATTCAATATGTATATCACTTTATCAATTAACAACTTTTCTTCAACTGTTCTTGTAACAGTGGAAGGAGTTGTCAACTAGTGGATTATTTTAGATTATTTAAATTTATTTATTTATTTTTTAAACATATATTCTTCATAATATTTTTTTAGAATTTATTTTTTTCCCCGAATTATTTTTTCTCTAATTTGATTTTTTTAAATGTATTTTATAATTGATTTTTTTAAAATAATTTTGTTTTCTAATTAATTTTATTTTTCTAATTTTTTTGAATATTTTTTCTAATTATTATTTTCCCATTTTTTAAAATATTTATTATATACTTTTTTCTTATTTTGCTTTTGTTATTTTTTTAATATATTTTTCCTATTTTTTTTTAAAAAATTTCAATATATATTTATTTCTAATTAATTTATATTTTTTATAATTAATTTTATTTTTATAATTTTATAAATCTATTTTTTCCTAATTATTTTATTCCTATTTTTTTAAAATCTTTTTTTTCATAACTTTTTTTCTAATTTTTTTTTCTAATTTAAATTTTTATTTTTCCTTTTAAAATATTTTTTATAATGATTTTTTTTTTACTTTTGTTATTATTTTTTTTACGCTGTCCTTAATTTTTTTTTAAAATTTCCTAATAATTTTTTTTTGCTATTACTTTTTTTATTTTTATTTTTATAAACTGACAGTGTAAAGTTTTTTTACACTGTTGACCAATAATAAATTGGCAAACAGTAAAAGTAGAGTTGTCGTGTTCTTGATGTTTTAATTGTTTATATAATGATATTTTAATGTATATATAATATAATAGTTTTAAAATGTAATATTTTATATAATTTATATATATATATATATATATATATATATGTATATATATTTTAATATTTTTCGGTTCTACTCGAATCAAACCAAACCAAACCAATTTTAATGGGTTCGGATAGTGATATTGACTTTTTAAGGTTTATAAATTTTTTTTGTTTTTAAATATTTTTAGCCAGGAAATGTAGCAAAGCCACCGTGTTCTTCGAAAAAGTTTATGATCGTAAGACTCAGACGAATAATTCGATGAATTTGAAAATCCGAAACAACTAATTAAATTGGTTCTTTTTTTCTTTTTTATGCACGGCTCCGAATTGAACCATACCCAATGGTCATTAATTCGGTTATTTTGGAACCGAACCTATTACTATATTTTAATATTTATATATATTTTAATATTCAATATGTATATCACTTTATCAATTAACAACTTTTCTTCTACTGTTCATGTAACAGTAGAAGGAGTTATCAACTGGTGGATTATTTTGGATTATTTTAATTAATTTATTTATTTTTTAAACATATATTCTTTATAATATTTTTAAAAAATTTATTTTTTTATGGCTTTGAACTGAATCAAACTCAATGGTCATTAATTCGGTTATTTTTTAACCGAACCAATTACTATATTTTAATATTTATATACATTTTAGTATTCAATATGTATATCACTTTATCAATTAACAACTTTTGTTCTACCGTTCTTATAACAGTAGAAGGCCAACTGGTGGATTATTTTGAATTATCTAAATTTATTTATTTATTTTATAAACATATATTCTTTATAATATATTTTTTAATTTTTTTTCCCAAATTAGTTTTTTTCTAATTTATTTTTTAAAAATGTTTATTTTTACAATTGATTTTTTAAAAATATTTTTGTTTAATAATTAATTTTATTTTTATAATGTTTTTGATTTTTTTTTCAAATTATTATTTTCCTATTTTTTAAAATATTTTTTTATATACTTTTCTAATTTTTTTAAATTATTTTTTCTTTCTAATTTACTTTTTTATTTTTCTAATATCCATATTGACATAAATAGAGGCAGGGCTATTCATATTTTGTATTTTTTTTCTATATCATTGTCTTTGTTTTTTATATTTTAAATAATAAATCTATATCTATACTAATTAATAAGAGGAAATACTGATTTTAGTGTAGCACAATGGTGCAAGCCACATGTCAAGTGATGAATTTTTTTTCCTCAAATTTATATATTTTTTTGTTTTAAAATATTTACAAACCGGTGAAGGTATAATGTTTTGGGAGTCAAACATGACAATCTCTGAATTGACATAAATAGAGGTAGAGCTATTCATATTTTCTAATCTATTTTTTTTCTACATCCTTGCCTTTGTTTTTTTCTATTTTAAATAATAAATCTATATTTATACTAATTAATAAGAGGAATTGATGACTTTCTAATAAAGTGACACGTGTCAGCACCACATGATTTAAGAGGATTAGTTGATCATTAGTAATAATCAAAGAGGAACACTTAACACATAGCATTACATTACGTATTGTAATATCATTTTAAAATAAAAATAATATTCAATTCTTTGCACTCAAATTATAGATAAAATTGTTTCAAGGTTTTTGCTGATCACTTCTGTCTATAAATAAAAAGCCTTGGAGATGAGTGAGTACCACCATTATGAGTGAGAAGGAAATATTGAAAGCAATGTGTGAAATAAGTCAACAAAATGCTTGACATAGTGGACTTAATTTGGGATAAAGGAAAAAAAAATCGTACATATAGAGACACAATTCAGGTTATTAATAATAACAATGCTATCAATAATAATAGTAATTGATGATCCGTGCATCGCACGGGTTCAAAAATACTAGTGTATTATATTACCAATACACGGTGTATTATATTACCAATACACAGAAGTGGTTTTACGTGTATTATATTACCAATACACGGTGTATTATATTACCAATACATAGATGTCCTTGTGTATTATATTACCAATACACTTTTGTCCTTGTATATTATATTACCAATACACGGTTGTGGATAACAACACCTATACTTGAATCTCACCAACCCATTTTAGCAACATCCTAGTGCCTTAACCTTCCATTAGAACTTGACACATATTCTATGCCATAACACCTCTTTAACATACATCATCTAGGTTAGGCACTTCTAAATCATTATTATCCTCACGCCCAAAACAATCATCTCTTAGACAACATATATATCTTTGCTTAAATTCACTAAGCATAATAATAAAAACCAGGCAGATCATACATAACACAATATCAATCAAAATATTCCCATATCACCCACATAGCACAAAATCAATTCAATAAAGGTAATAAAATCAAATCAACCATCAACAATATAAAATCAACCTAATGTCGATAAACCTACAATCCCCGAATCACCATTGGTTTTTCAGAAAAGGTTTCCAATGTGATTTTGGTCTTGCCGATTACTCGACTACTAATGGGGTTTAGGTCGTCCTACACAATTATTATATAATCTACTACTTATCCATTCCGACGATAGGTTGGTTCTTTCCCCCACCTGGGTTATCACCGGACTCCCGAACTCGAAACTCTTCGTTGTCACACCACTGAGTACTAACTCCACCTTCTGTGAAGGTAAGGAGATTAGATGCTCGAAGAGGTATACCACGAACGTGCTCGTTTCCTCCGCGATGGAAGTCTAAGGTTATGAACACAAAATCACAAGTTAAAATCAAACAATAACACTAAACCACAAGGTATAGGTTCGGTCAAGACTAGTTCTTAGGGTTAGAGATTCCAAAAAATTATACAACTCATGGATTTATGATCCTTAAGTGTTAGGAGTTCATAAACAAAGATCACTTAACAAAGTTGAATTAAAATCCCACCAAGTTATAAACTTAGGGTATTCAGCCAAGGCTAGTAAAATAGGCTAGCATTCACTAAACTTTTCAATCTCTTTGGTTTAGCATCCATATGTATTAAGGAGCTCAAAACCATGATCATTTTGGAAAAATGAGAACAAAGTATCCTAGGTCCATAACCTTCTAGGTTCGGCCTTCATAGGATTTATAGGTTAGAAATATTTAAACTTTCCAATCTCTTAGACTTAGCATCCAAATATCTTATGGAGCTCAAATCCATGATCATCTTGGAAAAATGAAAGTAATACATCCTAGCTTTAACAACATAGAATAAACAAGTTAGAAATCCTTAAACTTTCCAATCTCTTAGACTTAGCATCCAAATATCTTATGGAGCTCAAGTCCACGATCATTTTGGAAAACAATGGAAACTTAAACATTCCAATCTCTTAGACTTAGCATCCAAATATCTTATGGAGCTCAAATCCATGATCATCTTGGAAAACAATGAAAACTTAAACATTCCAATTTCTTAGACTTAGCATCCAAATATCTTATGGAGCTCAAGTCCATGATCATCTTGGAAAAATGAAAGTAATACATCCTAGCTTTAATAACATAGAATAAACAAGCTAGAAATTCTTAAACTTTCCAATATCTTAGACTTAGCATCCAGATATCTTATGGAGCTTAAGTCCATGATCATTTTGGAAAAATAAAAACTCACACATCCTAGAACCTAAACACTAAGTTTTTACCATCATAGGATGATGAGGAAAATATTCTTTGTTTAACAATAACTCTTAGGTTTAGAATCACAAGGTATTAAGAGTTCTAAATCCATGATTATACTTGGAAAGTTGAAACATAGTATCATAGGCTTACTTATTCATATTTTCAGCCATAATAGGAACAAGCTATCAAAACTTCCAAGATTTATAGATTTAAAATCAATGGGTAGTTAGAAACTCAAACACATGATCATATTCCAAAAGTTGAAACAAAAACTTCCTAGGTCACAAATGCAAGCATTCTGCCTTCATTGGAAGAGATAGGTAGAGATTTTCATTTTATACAACCTCTTAGTATGTGAAAATATAAGTTAATACAAGACTATAGAAAGTGGTTTCAACTCAAAAGGAGTCTTCTACCATTTTAGAGAGATTTTAGAAGTTTAAAGGATATAAAGAACACATAAAGTAAACTAAGAAATAAAAGATGAAACTTGCAAAAAGATTCATATGAGAGCATTACCCTTAGTATAAGGAAGAACTTTAATGAAGAACTCAAGTGGAAAAGACTAATAAAAATGGAAGCTTTAAGTGTTTGGAAAAAAAGAAGAAATGGAAGAAGTTGAAGAAGTATGAAGATGGAGGAAGAAAATGAGGGAATGAAGATAAGTGATGATTATATAGAGGAGGGAGAGGGGAGCACAAAATTTTGGAGAGAGGATGTGTAACATCCCTGACTGCTCTATGGATTGACGATTGTCCCCACAAACCAACACGGGTCTTTTTAGCGTGCTTTGTCCTCACTCACACGCTTCCTGGGAAAACTTCCCAGGAGGTCACCCATCCCAGAATTGCTCCAAGTCAAGCACGCTTAACAGTGGAGTTCTTAAGTGATGGGATACCGAAAAGAAGATGCATCTTATTAGTATAGGTAGTACCAATCAATTCATATAAGCCTTCCTCAACTTTATAGTCCCATACCTACACAGTCTCAGGATCCCTCTCATTCGGGTATGTAATCGGTTCATTCATGCGTCCCTCTGCCTAGAAGCCTGCCAGGAGCCGCTCCTTGTCAGTGCCTTTTTGCACCGACGATTACTCCCCGCCCTCGTCGGCACCCGGGTGTTACATGCCCACCAGCTTCCGCTTGGTTCGTCCCCGAACCACACCGTACTGGGAGAGGTGCCGCTCTGATACCATTTGTAACATCCCTGACTGCTCAATGGATTGACGACTGTCCCCACAGACCAACACGGGTCTTTTCAGCGTGCTTTGTCCTCACTCACACGCTTCTTGGGAAAACTTCCCCTAGGAAGTTAACTTCCCAGGAGGTCACCCATCCCAGAATTGCTCCAAGTCAAGCACGCTTAACTGTGGAGTTTTTAAGTGATGGGCTCCCGATAAGAAGATGCATCTTCTTAGTATAAGTAGTACCAATCAATTCATATAAGCCTTCCTCAACTGTATAGTCCTATACCTACACAGTCTCAGGATCCCTCTCATTCGAGTGTATAATCGGTTCATTCATGCGTCCCTCTTGAGGGAGAGCTTTGCCTCCCTTGTGGTCCTACCCGGCTCGAAGGTTAGTTTCCACGATTGGGCGTGAAGGATACCCAGGGAAAACCAACAAAAAATATAATTAAGAGGTTTAGTGTAAAGGATTTGTTAATATAAAATTTATTAAAGTTGTTTAGTAACTAAAAAAAAAGAATATCAAATTAATATATATATATATATATATATATATATATATATATAAACATAGTGATGTGAATAAGGCTAAAGGTGGGTTCCAAACTTTACCATGGGCCTATTTGGGTTGTTTCTCCCCATTCTCGTTTCCCTGGCGAAGAAGCGAAGCAGCCGTCTCTAATCCAAGTGCCTACGCCCTCTCGCGCTCTACTTCTTCTTTGATCAGCTCAGGTTCGGATCCTCTTTTTGTTTTATTCATTTGAAATTCATCACCGATCCTTCTTGTTCCCTGATTCATTATTTGCATTCAATTGTTATCGAGCCACTGCTGTGTGTGATTGTAGCGTTCATAGTGTTTATTGTGAAATAGTTGCTTTTTGTTATGACATGAAATTCGAGGTGGTTCTGGTGATAGAATGACTCTTTGACTGTGAAGTGTTTGAAGTTTGTTGTGGCTTGTTTGGTCATGAGTCGTTTAACAAATAATATGCTGTTAAGTATTAATAGTTTGCTTCAACATTGCATGTGTTTATAGACCCTTTCGATCTCATTCGGGGGAAATCCAAACACAGCTATTTTTTCATCCGCTATGCTAACGGATGAGACAAACCAAACAGAACCTAAATGACTATAAGCTAATATAATAATAATAATATTTTTGTAAAATATAATGTGATGATACTTGCATACTATATATATTACAATAAAATTATGATATAATAATATTGTCACATCAAATTATAAAATTATAGTTATAGAGCAAGTGAAAGGTGAGATCGAAATGCTGAAATCGGTGGTTTCATTCAGCTCAAAGGTGTGAGAGCAGAGCAGCACTAATATCTCGCAGGAATGGGGAAGACTAGTGATACAAGTGCAACTATAGCAACATATGGATCCAAAAACACCAGTGAACGGAAGAATAATTTTTAGAGAAGCACTACCTTTTATCATAAATAATTTTTAGATTATTTTGGAATCTTCAAGAGGTGAGTAACAATACTTTTTATGAACCCTTTCCATGGTATATACGATTGTTTTTGTTGATAAGGGATTACCATGTGGTTTTGGGAGTCTTTAATTGACTTGATGCATATTGTTAGTAACCTAAATCCTAAAATTGGGGTTTTGTTTGAAAGGGGAATTAATTGATTAATTGATGTTGTAACGTGCTTATTCATGTATGATATGTTGTGATATTCATGATTGTTTGTTATTGGTGGAAGTTTATATGTTTAAAATTGAGGAAAATAGTTTGTCACATGCATGAGACATGACATATTTGAGTTATAATATGTTGTATGATGTTTGCCGCAATACCACCTATGATAGGGGTATCGAAAAGTAATACCACCGTAATGGGGTATCGAAAGTAATATCCCCATATAATTGGGATGTCGAAAAAGAGCAATACCGCCTAAAAAGGGGTATCGAAAGTAACACCGCCACACGTTGGGGTGTCGAAAAGGGAGAAATACCGCCATGTGCACATGGGAGGTATCGAAATAGAAATGTCCCCGACAGGAGGGTGACATCGAAACATTCCTCACGAGTAGGGGTGGGCAATGGGACGCCATTGTCATGTGATGTGTGAGAATTATGACATGCTGGCAAGAGACCGGTTTAGTTATGAGGCCTTCGAGCCACTTGGATAAATTTAGAATTTACTTGGTATGTGGAATGTGATGCATTGAGACGAGTTGACCTTATGCTATATGTATTTGACTTGATGAAATTTTTGTTGTTATTAAAAGTATTTTTTTATATTATTTTGGGAAATCAGCGGATACCATGGACAATTTTTCCGGTTACCGCACCGGCTGAGAACAACACTATTTTCAAAACATTTTATAAATGTATTGTTGTGAACTGGTAATTTATATCTCATTATAAGTGTTGCTTTCAGAGCCCGATGATATCGCCGTTGAGGAACCAGAGATCTAAAGAGTTATCTCTTTATCACCTAGTTGGTTAGTAATGTAGTATGGTTGAGGGTGCTGACGACGTTTTTTTTGGTTTACATATTATTTTTCTCGGATTGTAATTAGACGCCCGGTTTTGAGGCTTTTGGTTTTCATTTATATTTATATACATTACATGGATATTTTATTGCTATATTATTTAATATGAGGTATTTTCAGACTTTAAATATTTTTTTAAATTTTTCTTTATGGGATATATGTTTTAAATTAATTATTTTATAGGATTTTTATTGATTTTATCTTGGGATTACTAATTTAAGAAAGAGCGTTACATTTATGGTATCAGAGCAGTTCGATTCTAAATCGGACTGTGGCATTGGGGCTTTTATAAAACAAAACTTGGGCGCATAGGATGCTTGTTAGAGTTATAAATGCTGCATGTTATTCTTTGGGATATTGGACCTGATCAACCCGGTATTTCATTGGTAGTGAGCAGATTTATGGTGATTAATAGACGAGGGACGAACGTTGCACTTGCACCAGCTTTGGATTGTATAGCCAGAGTTATGCAAGCGCAGGTGGAGACTCTCCGTCAACTAAATGGGAATGGAGGCCAATCACTAATGGAGTGGTGGCAACCTAGGATCCTTAGCACGTGGGACTTTCCGAATTCAAGAAGAACAACCCGCCATCATTCCGAGGCAGCTTAGATTCGAAGGAGGCTGAATTTCTTCAAATCGTACAGGAGAAAAGTTACCTTATTGTTTGATTCAGGAGCAACACATTCTTTTATATATCCTTCATGCGTGAAATTTGGAGTTACCTATCTTTCCTTTGTCCTTTGATCCACGTGTTCCTACTTCTATGGGGGATAATCTTATTTCTTCTGGTTCTTGTTTCAATTATTTTCTTGTGCATCGGGACGTGCCTTATGTCTTCAATCTTATTTGTTATCTATGTCTAGGTTAGATGCTATTCTTGGTAAGGAGTGATTGTCTTTTAGACTTGTTGTCAAAAAGTACTCTAATAGAACTATTTTTATTTCTGATACCTCTTCACAACCAATGTCTATTGATTTTTCTCCGGTGTCAACACTTATTGTATTGGTTGTTTCTTCTAATAAGTGCTTTGTTGAGGGAACTCAGGGATCGATACATACTCTAGTTTTCTGGTAAGGTGGAGATTTATAGTGACGTGACAGTAATACTCATAGCATGTGAGTAAAACACTTTCTTAAAACCTTAATGGAATGAATTATTGAAGGATGTGATCTCTTAATTTGTTTTGATTTTTTTAATGTGGGAATTGGGGTTTTCACATGTATATTTGTCTAATATGAAGAATCGCAGTTTTGAGATTCTTGATTATTGATTTGGGATTCTTAAAATATTTTAATGTTATTTGATGAATTAATTTGATAACTTTTAAAAAAAAATTGATTCTTTTAATTGTGGTTTTGTTTCTTTTGTTGTGGTGTATATCTGGCTCCTTAGTTTTATTTTCGTACAAAATGTGCAGTCCTATCTCATTTGTGTTTACGCTACTTGAGTTAGCTTTTCCTTTTGTTTGGTGGCAAAATCCCAAATCTCACTGGAAACAACTTTTGTATTTCATATTTAGAAGCATTGCTTCACTTTGTCAAGTCACTAACGTTTGAATTAGTTTCACTTTGTCAAATTCAAATTAGACTTATTTGGAATCACAATTTGCTCATGTATACTGACGCACGGCTTCACTCTGTAGTGATTTTTATCGGGCCCTAATTAATTTTTTTTATTATAGTATGAGTCAAATTCCACTTTAGTCAATGGTAAGAAATATGTTTGATTTTGTAATAACTTTTGAGTGACTTTAGTGGAATTTTTTTTTTTTTGGAGTATGAGGTTGTGTGTGGACAATATGCAATTGGACAAAGTAACCATTAGGTATATGTATCGTTGCCTATGATAGATGACCTTAGATCGTTGAGTAGAGTGACGATTGATGTTAGTAAAGTAGATCTAGAGATGGAATAAGAGGAGCCCAAGACAGTGACAGATGAGAGAAGTTCCTAGAATTGGAGGAGTATTATAGAACTTTATAAATGGGTTCTCTAGACCAACCTTACCCCTCACCAAGCTGACTAAGAAAGGAAAATCTCTTGCACGGGATAAAGTTCGAATTTTTTTTTTTATGATCATAAGAGCCTTAAATAGTTGTTAAAAAAAACAGAGAGAGAGGGGGAGAGAGTTAAATATGAGGGAAAGAAGGTGGATAAAATTTCCTAGGAACTATGATTTTTTTGAGTTGAAGTACAGTACAGGAAAAGCCAATGTAGTAGTCGATGCTCCGAGTAGGAAATTTTCGCACATGTCTAGCTTGAGGTTGCAAGAGGTGAACCTAATAGAAAAGTCTAGAGATATGTATTTGGGTGTCTTTTTAAGCCTTTAAGTTTGAAAATTAATAGGTTGAAGATTTATAATGACCTTAGAAAATATATTAAACGAGTGTAGTTTTTAGACCAGGAACTGCAATCTGTTTTGGATCAATAGAATTATGTTTAGTTGATAACGATCTAGTATTGTTTAAGAATAGGATCAATTGTTCTTAAGGAGGGCAGCCTTCAAGATGAAATACCATGAAAGGATAGTCATACATCTAGGAATAACCAAAACGTATCAAGATTTAAAGATGTAGTGGTGGACGAGAATAAAAATGGATGTTGTATTGAATAAGTTATATATATAGTCAAATTTTATTATTATGTTGTAATTTTGTTTTATATATATATATATATATATATATATATATATATATATATTGAGAATCAATTTCCTTGAAATTTCAAATTATTTCCCAAGTTACCAAATATTTATCGCGATTAAAATACCCATATGATTTATTTTTACATAATTAATGACATGTCTAATCCTAACAAACTTATATTTCTTAACAAAAAGTGAAAAAATGTTATTTCTTATTCGTATGTGCCTACTTAAAGATCAAGTTGGAACTGATTTCTTAGTACTATTATGATATTTTTTGGTGGATTTTTTTGTTTAACAGATGTTTTTGCACATTGTCTGTGCAGTTAAGTTACAAGTTTATTGAATCTTATTCTCCATGTTGTTATCACTTTTATTTTAAGTAAGATCTTCTTATCAATAGAAAGTGAAACTATTTCTTTTTCTTGTGAAATTATCAACTTGGGCTAGAAAAGAATTAGTATGTGGATACTGCTACTGCTTCCCTTTCTTTATTTTTATCTATAAAATTTCTCCGTTCTGAAAATAATATAAGAAATTTGGCATTGAGACTATAAGAGGCTATTAGATCTATGTATGGATGTATAAAATATTACTTCAATTTCTTTTGTTGATTGTTTGTTATGAATTTAATTTGAGAATGCTTATAATGATGAAATGCAAGTGAAGCTATTATAATTATAGTAGGATGGTCAGAAACAAATGCTTAAGTGTGTGATTTTATTATATAAATATTATTATTTTACTTCATTTTAAATATATTTTTATAGTTAAGGTGCCATGAATTGTACACTTATTATGTGGTGGAATAGTTAATAACTATATATATTGATGATGTGATTAGGAAATGTAGGCCCCCTTTATGTTAGTGCAAAGTAAGTGAGAAGATCTTGTTAGGACCAGATTTAATCTAATAAACCACAATTAGGATGAATAATTGAGGGAAAGATGCGCAATGTGCAGAATATGTAAAATGTGTTATGCCGACAAGAAAATAAAGCCTTTAGAATTTTAGGGAGAGGAACATGTAATCTTGAGAATCCCTCCTAAGATTGGGATGAGAAGGTCAATGCCATTTAGAAAACTAATTCTTTGTTTCATGGGATCTTTCCAAATACTTAAAAAAGTTGGGCATGTTGCTTACCAATTGGCTCTTCCGCCACAATTGGCAAACCTTCATGATGTTTTTCTTGTGTCGCAATCGGAAAATATGTGTCTGATGAGTCTCATGTGATAGCTCCTGGTCTGTACAATTGAAAGATAATTTGATCTATAAGCATGGGCCTAATCAAGTCTTGGACAAAAGCACTAAGACTCTGAAGAACAAGACAATTCCATTGGTGAAAGTGTTATGGGAAGGATTGACTCCTGAGGAGAATACTTGGGAGACGGAGGATGACATTGTGCGACAATACCAATATCTTTTTATCTAAGGTATGGTAACCTTCATGTTTTGTATATGACATAAGTTAAAATAGATGCGTGAGTATTGAATGAATTTCGGGGACGAAATTCGTTAAGGAGGGGAGAAAATGTAACATCCTAAAATTTTAATATAATTAATTTGATAAAAAATATTAGGTTATTAAAAAGTATAGTGCAAATAAAATATAAATAATTACCCAAGGACGTTTTGATGAGATGGAATGGGTCTCTTCCAGTTTAATCAGAGGTCTCGAGTTCGAATCTTGGCCCTCGGAATGCAGCAGCTTTAAAACTCTTGAGGGAGAGCTTTGCCTCCCTTGTGGTCCTACCCGGCTCGAAGGTTAGTTTCCACGGTTGGGTGTGAAGGATACCCAGGGAAAACCAAATATATATATATATATATATATATATATATATATATATATATATATATATATATATTAAGAGGTTTAGTGTAAAGGATTTGTTAATATAAAATTTATTAAAGTTGTTTAGTAACTAAAAAAAAAAATATCAAATTTATATATATATATATATATATATATATATATATATATATATATATATACATAGTGATGTGAATAAGGCTAAAGGTGGGTTCCAAACTTTACCATTGGCCTATTCGGGTTGTTTCTCCCCATTCTCGTTTCCCTGGCGAAGAAGCAAAGGAGACGTCTCTAATCCAAGTGCCTACGCCCTCTCGCGCTCTACTTCTTCTTCGATTGGCTCAGGTTCGAATCCTCTTTTTGCTTTATTCATTTGAAATTCATCACTGATCCTTCTTGTTCCCCGATTCATTATTTGCATTCAAGTGTTATCGAGCCACTGCTATGTGTGATTGTAGCGTTCATAGTGTTTATTGTGAAATAGTTGCTTTTTATTATGACATGAAATTCGAGGTGGTTCTGGTGATAGAATGACTCTTTGACTGTGAAGTGTTTGAAGTTTGTTGTGGCTTGTTTGGTCATGAGTCGTTTAACAAATAACATGTTGTTAAGTATTAATAGTTTGCTTCAACATTGCATGTGTTTATAGACCCTTTCGATCTCATTCGGGGGAAATCCAAACACAACTATTTTTTCATCCGCTATGCTAGCGGATGAGACAAACCAAACAGAGCCTAAATGACTATAAGCTAATATAATAATAATATTATTGTAAAATATAATGTGATGATACTTGCATACTATATATATTACAATAAAATTATGAAATAATAATATTGTCATATCAAATTATAAAATTATAGTTATATAGCAAGTGAAAGGTGAGATCGAAACGCTGAAATCGGTGGTTTCATTCAGCTCAAAGGTGTGAGAGCAGAGCATCACTAATATCTCGCAGGAATGGGGAAGACTAGTGATACAAGTGCAACTATAGCAACATATGGATCCAAAAACACTAGTGAATGGAAGAAGAATTTTTAGAGAAGCACTACCTTTTATCATAAATAATTTTTAGAGTATTTTGGAATCTTCGAGAGGTGAGTAACAATATTTTTTATGAACCCTTTCCATGGTATATATGATTGTTTTTGTTGATAAGGGATTACCATGTGGTTTTGGGAGTCTTTAATTGACTTATGCATATTGTTAGTAACCTAAATCCTAAAATTGGGGTTTTGTTTAAAAGGGGAATTAATTGATTAATTGATGTTGTAACGTGCTTATTCATGTATGATATGTTGTGATATTCATGATCGTTTGTTATTGGTGGAAGTTTATATGTTTAAAATTGAGGGAAATAGTTTGTCACATGCATGAGACATGACATATTTGAGTTATAATATGTTGTATGATGTTTGCCGCAATACCACCTATGATAGGGGTATCGAAAAGTAATACCACCGTAATGGAGTATCGAAAGTAATATCCCCATATAATTGGGATGTCGAAAAAGAGCAATACCGCCTAAAAAGGGGTATCGAAAGTAACACCGCCACAAGTTGGGGTGTTGAAAAGGGAGAAATACCGTCATGTGCACATGGGAGGTATCGAAATAGAAATGTCCCCGACAGGAGGGTGACATCGAAACATTCCTCATGAGTAGGGGTGGGCAATTGGACGCCATTGTCATGTGATGTGTGAGAATTCTGACATGCTGACAAGAGACCGGTTTAGTTATGAGGCCTTCGAGCCACTTGGATAAATTTAGAATTTACTTGGTATGTGGAATGTGATGCATTGAGACGAGTTGACCTTATGCTATATGCATTTGACTTGATGAAATTTTTGTTGTTATTAAAAGTATTTTTTTTATATATTATTTTGGGAAATCAGCGGATACCATGGATAGTTTTTCCGGTTACCACGCCGGCTGAGAACAACACTATTTTCGAAACATTTTATAATTGTATTGTTGTGCACTGGAATTTTATATCTCATTATAAGTGTTGCTTTCAGAGCCCTAGGACATCGCCGTTGAGGATCCAGAGATCTGAAGAGTTATCTCTTTATCACCTAGTTGGTTAGTGGTGTAGTATGGTTGAGGGTGCTGACGACGTTTTTTTTTGTTTACGTATTATTTTTCTCGGATTGTAATTAGACGCCCGGTTTGGAGGCTTTTGGTTTTCATTTATATTTATATACATTACATGGATATTTTATTGCTATATTATTTAATATGAGGTATTTTCAGACTTTAAATATTTTTTTAAATTTTTCTTTATGGGATATATGTTTTAATTAAATGTTTTAAAGGATTTTTATTGATTTTATCTTGGGATTACTAATGTAACAAAGAGCATTACAGGATGAGCTTGGAGAGCAAGTTTTGTCTTTAAGACTTGTTTGGTTGAAGAGGAAAGAGAAAAATATGTTTTTAGAATTTAATATGTTATAATTTGAAAAGTGTGATGATTACACTTTTGGAGTGTGTCATAACCCATTTCCATTAAGTCCGATCAAGTCACTTCACTTCTTTTGTGCTCCCTAATCTGCTCCGTTTCGTACCCGGTTGTATTTTTCGATCGTAATTCTTCCGACGTTTTTGCCCGAATAAAATATTATATTCCATTTTTGAACGAAAATTTTCAAAATAACCAAAGTTGAAGGAAACATATTAAAAACACTAACCGTCTCGTTCACGTGTCAAGATTAGGTTTTCTGCACAGTAAACTTGTACCGACAGTGAAAACGAAGACCGACTTTCATCTGAATTTTCAACCGAAATTTTTACCGTAACCCTCTACCATAAAGTATACTATGAATATGATTTTATTTTAATCAAAAACAATTTCTAACTCTCAAATTAAAATATAATTAATTATATTTTAACTGGTTAGCAACATAATTAAAATCAGGCTGTTACATACCTCACCCTAATCACTCAGAGAGACTCCCTTTCTCTTTACAATCAAAATTAAAAACAAAAGTTGATTCCTAACTCTCAATAGTCAGATAAACAAATTGAAGCACTTTGAGTATTGAAACACTCTTTTCTCAGTAAGCTCAATAAAGATGATGAATTATTTTCACAATTGATTTCTCAAAATGATTTCGTAAAACTGTGTTATGTTATAGTATTCGTATATGTTGTTTAAGTGTTCCTTTGATCCCTATTTATATAGAAAACAAGTTATAATCGTTGGGATCAATCAAAACAGATTTGGATCTGATTAACATAATCTGTTTTCTGGATTCTCGTTCTTGAAATAAGATTCTAATTGTTCTTGTAGAATTCGCGTCCATAAAATAACCGAGTCCATTTGTAAAAATAGCCGCATCTATCTTAAAAAATAACCGCGTCCATCTTAAAAAATTATCGAGTCCATTTGAAGAAAATAGCCGCGTCCATTTGCCACGTCAGCAGACGGGAGTACTAACACAAAGTAATTGGACGTGCTCTAACTAGTAGATGAGCTCCATATGCCATGTCAGTGGACGGAGCTTCTCATTAAGATCTTAGCAAGTCCAAAGACTTCTGTAGACGAGCACTTTTATCAGTTCAGTGGACGTGCGCTTGTGTCACTTTAGTGGATGTGCGCTTGTGTCACTTTAGTGGACGTACGCTTGTATCACTTTAGTGGACGTGAGCTTCTGTCACTTTAGCAGACGTGAGCTTATGTCACTTTAGTAGACGTGAGCTGCCATCAGTTTCTTGGACGCCAGCTTTTATGACTTTCTTGGACGCCAGCTTTTACTATTCCCAGTGTTGGATGAGCGCTTATATTATTCCAGTGATGGACGAGCGCTTTGAAGTCTTATTTCAAAAATCATTTTCATTTATGAAAACTTATTCCTTTTAATGCAGGTTATGAAATATGATTTTCTTTTATGCATCTTTTCAAATTGAGCTTATTTATGAATAAGAGATTTCATCTCTTACAAATCATCTAATACTTAACACTAATTTCTTCGTTAAGCTCTTGTCTTGATGATTCCTTGATCTTTGTCTTTGCTCTTTGATTCCTCCAAGTTCTTCCTTGAATATTCTCCTTTGATTGCTCACTGAACATGTTGACTATTGCTTTATACCTGTCTTTGTAATTTGACACTAAAAACACTTGCATACTCATTAAGTTGTATTTGTCATATATCAAAATCTCTAAGTCATTGAGTTTAACAGAAGGAAATATGGATTTGTCATTGTTGATGACTATTCTAGGTTTACATGGGCACTCTTTTTAACCCACAAGGAGACGTCTTTTAAGGCTTTCTCTGTATTCTATAAGAGAGTACAAAATGAGCAAGGTTTCTGTATTTCTACTCATAGAAGTGATCATGGGGGAGAATTTGAAAATGAGCAATTTAGACTATTCTGTGAAGAGAATGAGATCTCTCACAATTTCTCTGCACCTAGAACTCCACAGCAAAATGGAGTAGTTGGGAGAAAGAACGGATCTTTGCAAGATATGGCTAGACCTATGCTCAATGAGAATAATCTCCCTAAATACTCCTGGGAAGAAGCAGTAAACACGGCATGTTATGTACAAAACAGAATACTTATAAGTCATTTTCTAAAGAAGACTCCCTATGAATTGTGGAAAGGAAAAATTCTCAACATTTATTACTTCCATGCATTTGGATGTGAACGTTTCATTCTGAACACTAAGGATTAACTTGGAAAGTTTGACTCCAAAGTGGATAAAGGTAGATGCTATTCTGAAATGTCTAAGGCATTTAGAGTCTATAGTTCCAGAACTTTTGTAATTGAAGAATCTGTTCATGTTAAGTTCAATGATGGTTTAAAGACTGATAGAGAACTATCAGATATAGAAGATGATCTTGCAGGTCTTGACATAAACAAACCATAAAATCAACAACCAGATCTGACCAAGACAGAACCTGTTAATGAGCTTGACAGACAAGTAGAGCAGACTAGTCAGCAGACAAGTCACCCGGCAAGTCAGTAAACAAGTCAAAATCTTCATGATGATTTCAAGAGAGACTGGAAGTTCAAATCTCATCATCCTAAGGATCTTATCATTGGAAATCCCTCGGAAGGAGTAAGAACCAGATTTACTCAAAGAGAATCAAGCAATGTGGCATTTTTGTCAGAAATGGAACCAAAGCGCGTTGAGGAAGCTCTTGAGGATGAAAGCTAGATTCTTGCCATGCAAGAAGAACTCAATCAGTTCACCAGAAATGATTGCTGGACACTTGTCTCCAATCCCAAAAACAAATCTGTCATTGGAAAAGGATGGGTTTTCAGAAACAAATTGGATGAAGATGGCAAAGTTGTCAGAAATAAGGCAAGGTTAGTAGCTCAAGGATATAACCAACAGAAAGGTATTGATTACACTAAAACCTTTGCACCTATAGCTAGAATAGAAGTCATACACATATCAATGTCATATGTTTCACAACACCAAAGCACTCTTTTTCAAATGGATGTAAAAAGTGTTTTTCTAAATGATATAATTGAAGAAGAAATGTATGTTAAGCAACCCCCTGGTTTTGAAGATACTGATAAATCTGATCATGTTTTCAAACTTAAAAATGCTTTATATGGTTTGAAACAAGCACCTAGAGCATGTTATGATAGACTTAGTTCTTTTTTCATGCATACTGGTTTTACTAGAGGACAAGTAGATACTACTCCATTTATGAAAAGTTCAAAAGAAAATTTCATCATAGTCCAAATATATGTTGATGATATTATTTTTTGAGCAACTAATGAAAAGTTGTGCAAGGAATTTTCCAAGCTAATGCAAGCATAATTTGAGATGAGCATGATGGGAGAGTTAAAGTTCTTCATTGGATTGCAAATCAAGTAAACAAGTGATGGAAACTACATCCATCAACAAAAATACACTAAGGAGATACTTAAGAAATAGAAGATGGAAAATGCTAAATCTATGAAGACTCACATGCAACCCAATGCAAAATTAAGCAAAGATGGTGAAGGTAAAATGGTAGACCAAACTGTCTACAGAGGTATGATTGGCTCTCTACTGTACTTAACATCAAGCGGACCTGATATTCAGTTTAGTGTATGTATGTGTGCTAGATTCCAATCTGATCATAGAGAATTTCATCTTAAAGCTGTTAAAAGAATATTTAGATATTTGCTTGGGACTACTAATCTTGGTTTGTTGTATCTGAGAACTAATACATATTAGTGAGATTTTGTGATGCTGACTTTGCTTGAGACAGAATAGAAAGGAAAAAGCACCAGTGGAGGATGTCACTTCATTGGAGCCAGCTTAGTCTCTTGGTCAAGCAAGAGGCAGACAACTATTGCCCTGTCTACTGCTGAAGCAGAATACATCTCAGCTGCTCAGCTCTTATGGGTAAAACATCAACTTGAGAATTACTCTATTTATGAGCATAATATATCCGTGTGGTGTGATAATTCTACTTCCATATGCTTAACTAAAAATCCAATTCAGCATTCTAAGGCTAAGCAAATTGAAATCAAACATCACTTTATAAGGGATTATGTTCAGAAAGGTATCTTTGATATTAAGTTTGTTAAAACTGAAATTCAATGGGTTGATATTTTCACAAAACCCTTGGCTGAAGATAGGTTTGTTTTTATTAGAGACAATCTAAACATGCACTGCATTGTTGAATGACATGTCTGATATTATATGATTAACCTATCTATTGTTTTTATATCACCTGTCTGTGATACCTGTCTGACTCTACTGAGTCACTACTGTTGGAACTCAACAGTTTTTGTTAAAATGGTTATTAATTATTTAATACCATTTATTAATCTGAAGCTAATCATGTGCACGACAGTTTTAAATCTCGAAACCATGTTTTCATTATGTCTAAGTGGGCGTTATAGTTCCCCATGTAACTCGTGCCGTTTTAAATTTAAAATGTTTTCTTTCTCTCTCCTGCTTTTATGACTATAAAAGACAAAGAGTCAGAAAGGTTAAACCTTTACGCTTTCAAAACTTTTTAAATCCCTTGTCTTCGTCTCTCTCTGTCAAACCTTTCTATATTCCAAACCCTAACCTTTTCTCCCTCTGCAATGGCACCCTCAAGGAATTTTTCTTCCAAAGAAATTGCTGTAAAATACAACATGAGACTCTCTGATGTTGAAAAGGTTTTGGCCGGGAAGGTTGTGAACCTTCAACAAATGAAGAAATGGGGTATATATGTCACAGAAGAGTTGGAATACTCCATGTGGACCTCCTTCTTCGATATTAAGGAGTTGGTTCATCCAAAACTTGTCAGAGACTTCTGGACAAGTGCAGTTGTTCTCACTAGTCCCGTTGATGGAACCAAAAGCTTTTGTGCTCGTGTGCTCGACACAACGATCTTCGTAACCCTAAGTTCTCTGGAACTTGTCACCAAATGCCCAAGGATAAGAGCAGGTTACAGGTCTGAGTGGGAAGATGAAGTTGGACCAGACAATGTAAACATTGCTCTATATGGAGTCCCAAACCCAGAAAACCAGAAACCTGTGAATATGGTTCTGAAGTGCAGATTCATGCACAAACTACTATTGGAGTATGTGGTGCCTAGGAAAGGCTCAAGGGACAATGTAACCAAGCTGGACAGGTTTGCCCTGTACCACCTGATTCACAATATCAAGGTGGACATCAATGAACTGATCTTCATATACCTGGAGTCCCTGATTAAGAGGACAAACAAGTTGACTTTCCCTTATGGGATGCTGCTAATAAGACTCTTCAAGAACAAGCTGTTTGTTCCTGGTGATGGGGAATTTGTCAATATGTCCTTTCCCATAGATAGGAAGAATCTGTCTATGATGAACATTGAAGGACTTCCTTTGGAGGGTGAAGTGGAAGAGAAGAAGGCTGAGAAGAAGAAGAATCAGAAGCCTATTGTTGAGTAGAAGCTGGCAGAACCAATGGTCTCTACTAATGAGTCTAAGATCCCAATCTTAGAGAAAATTTGGAAACCTGTAGGAAAGGTGGTCAGAAGGGATCAAAGACAAGAACTGGAGAAGCCCTAAGTCTCTGCTGAGACTGAAGAGACTGTTGAACCTTTAAGGTTCAAGATGAGGAAGCCCTCTCCTAAGAGGAAATCCAAGGATGTTGAGGCATCAGAGGTTGAATCTGCTCATCCAGTCAAGAAGAGGAAGCTGGTGAAGACCTTTGCTGTGACCAGACGAGTTGAGTCTACTCTCAGTAAAGAGGAAGCATATGCTCAGGGGGAGCAGAAGTCAAAACCCTTAGAGGAGCCCAAGGAGAAGAAGACTCTCTTTTTGGCAATCGTTCCTAAGAAGAGAAGGTCAGGCTACCCTGTGCCTGTCTCTGTGGCACCCTGTGCAAAAGCACCTATTGTAGAAGCTGAAGTTGCTGCTGCAACTGTGGAGAACCTGTCTGTTGGAACGCAGACAGTTGTGGTTCCAGAGGAAGACTCTTTCAACCTCTCTCCAGTTAGGAATAAGTTGAAGCTGACTGAAGGTCAAGCTGCTGTTGCACCCCTTTTCCCCAAAACCTTATTTCCTTTCCTCCCCGGGTAACCTTATCCTGCCTGTCTCCTCTCCACCTCCTTTGTCTGTTCAACCCCTCTCTCATGCGTCTCCACAACATTCACCCATCTCTTCTCATCAAACCCAAACATCAACTTATGATGTAGTGTCTGATATATGTCAATACACAGTAGTTCACAGGGATGCAACTCCCAATGAATAATCTGGCATATCATCAAGTCTCTTTGTGTCAGACTTGCAATCTCTGATGACTGCATGCTTCTCAAACCTGTCTGTCATTCCTTCACCTCCACCTCATGTTCTTAACTCCTGTAGGGAGATTTTCTTTTATCCCCTATAGTTATCTTCACTAGAACATTGGAAGGAAGTCATTATCCTCCCTTTGTTGTCATGTTACCTTCTTCCTCTAGGTATTTATTTATGTTAATTATAGGTTCCTCCTCTTTATTTCATTATATAGATGCTCTTTTACCCCTACCTCCTTCTGTACTTGCTGAAACACCTCTTCCCCCTCCTCTTCATATTAGAGTCACTCGTATGTCTCTATCTGAAAGACTGTCTTCTATCTTTCCCTATCCTGATACTGACTTTGTCAGAATCAAACCTCTGTTCAAAATTGCTTTTCTTGCTTTCTTTTATTATAGAACCATCCATCAATGTGTCTTCCCTCGTATCTCTGCACCCTTTTTTGTGCCTAAAGCACCCCCAATTTTGTCGTTGCCTTAGTACTCAAACCAGTCTGTTGTATCAACTAGCTTAACCACAGAAGCCTCCACTACTCAGCTGGTGGATCTTAATCGCTTCAATCTGCTTCAAGCTCAGCTAGAAGAAACCAGAAGACAGTTGGATGAAGAAACGCATGCTAGGCCGTTGTTAGAAAAGAGAGTAAAATCTTTGTTTTTTCTTCTTAGTCATCCTAAGTAGTTCATGTAATAAAATCTTGCCTTGTACAAAGCTTATGATGAATGAAATACAGTTTGTTTTGTCTTCCATCTTTACTGTTTTATACTTTTCTACACCATAATTGTTTCCTTTTTGATGTTGACAAAATGGGGAGAAAGTAAAGATTAAGATGATTGAATTTGAAACCCGTCTGTCTGAGTTGCGTAACTTGTCTTAAATAATTCTAAGTTAAATAAGTTAAAAGGTTAAATGCACTCTGAACTGATATTTCGCTTTGATTATGTGCTATGTTCTTGTTGCTCTGAAATAATTGAACCTAAGTACACCTATCTGCACAACCCCTCTGGTTAAGAAAATTTCAACCTGTCGGAAACCTATATACCTTTATGTTGGTATTTTCTAAGGTTCATTAAATCATCTGAATGTTTGTCATCAAAGGGAGAGATTGTTAAGTCTCTAAAATGTCTGATGTGCATTTACCCTAAGTTTTGATGAAAACAAAACATTTGTTAATGATTTAATTAACCTTCATATTGGTTTCCAACCTGTCTATCTAGTGTGCAGATCAAAATTGTAAGAATTCTTTTTCTCACCTGTCTGCCCACATAGAAGACCACCTGTCTGGAGAAGTAAAAGTCAACCTGTCTACTGACTTGGTTGTTGACTGTCTGCGTTGAAGATTCAACCTGTCTATGCGAAGCTCACTTACTCGTCTGTGGTTCTTCGATGAAGAACACAAGTACAAAGAGATGTTGAGAGCTGTCCCCTCATACAGAAGTCTCTGAAGCTTTCTCTCTCACGCTTATCAAGAAACTCAGGTCATATTCACAAACAACCTAGGAGCTCAGAAACGAAGTCCGGTTAAAGAATGTTTCCAACATGCTTTATTCCCTAGTATTGCTGGTTATTACACGAAAAGGAAAATGTGCTCTGCAAAGTACATAAGCAACCTGCACAACTCTGATATGACTGTTGCACAATGCATAAAGCCCTTATCTTCCGTGTTAGAGTACAACCAACATTCCTATTGCATTAATGACTGCCCAGAACGACTCTATTGCATTTAATGGATCTCTGCCTAAAGCCAAACCTTGAAGGAATGTCTCTAACGAATCTTAAATGTTTGAAGGCTATAAATATAGAAGTCAATGAAGATGAAGACAGAGAACACACAGCATTAAAAGAGCCATTACTCTGTACATTCAATTCTTCATTCTTTCAATCTGAATTCTTCAATCATTTGAAGTTATCACACAGTCTTTCTAAGCTTACATTTAATTCACTCTTCTAGGTGTTAGTGAAAGACTTGCAGATTGTATTTATTACAATCTTCTCTCAAACAAACATGAGTGAGCCTGAAGTGGCCAGGTGAGCAAAGAATACTTGTCTTGGAGCCTGGAGAGGCCAGACGTGCAAAGAATACTTGGAGTCTGTAACCTGATCAGTTATAGTAGAGAAAACTTGGTGCTGCCAAGCACTGGACGTAACCCTAGTTGTTAAAGGGTGAACCAGGATAAATCACCGTGTTTATCTCTCTTCCCTTAAACTCTTTAGTTGGTTTGATTATATTATATGTTGTCTAACTAAAAGGGTTAAAGTGTGAATATCAAACTTGTTTTTCAAAGTGTGTGTTTGTGTATTTTTCTGTTAAAATCACACCAGACAGGTCACCTGTCTATACTGTGTTTTTCACACTTGTCTGAACCTAACTTCTATGTGCGAACAGTTTTTAATCTTGTTTTTATTTCTGATAAACACAATTCAACCCCCTTCTCATGTTTATAGTTATCTATTTCTGGATTGGGACTGATTTTAGGATCGGGTTTTACACACCCCTACTATTAAGTATAATTTAAGGGTAAGATTCCTGTAAAGTGAATTTGTCTTAAAATAAGTAAATAAGGATATCATGATATGATAAAATAATCTATTAAATAATCCTAGGGTGAACACATCATTATTTGTTTACAGAGACAAATCATTTCAGATGAGTTTTTTTTACTGTAATTTGCAATGAAAAATGATATATTTTGTGTATAAGTTTCTTAAAATAAATTTTACATATGTAAAATTGATAGGATTTAGTTATAATGTAACATTAAAGAAAAGAGTTTTCACTGAGAGTGAATATTGTATGGACACAAACCTAACACAACGTCGTACAACAAATCAGTAGATGACAACACATAAAAAATATGACCCACCTTACTATTTCCTTTTGTTTCTTTTTTATTTTTTCTAAAAAAAAAATCTGATTCTTTTTTCTTCCATGAAAAAATACGCAACCTTCAACCTTCCTCCTTCTGCCTTTCACTGTACCTGTGGTCTATCTCTGTATCTCCTTGCCAATTATATATTTTTACAGAAACCACTGTAAAACTTGAAAGTAATGGCACTAATCTTATAATGTTGTTCTGATCTTTGATTGATGTAATTTGAAGAAACATTAATCGTCTATATTCATAGAGAAATATATATTACTTTAACATTGAATCATAAAATCCATGGTTCAAGCAAGGTCGGTAAAATATGGATTACATAGAAAAGCAACGGAATGAAATCAAGATGAAGTAGATGAAATAATTATCACGAAAAGACCGAGCTAAATGTCATCGATAACTAATGTTTTGTGAAAATTAGATAGAATAGAAGATTGAAGAAAAGGATCTGGTTGAAGGCAAAACAGAGGGGAGACACGAAGTTGCTATGGCGGTTGGGCTCGCTGGTCACGGGGCACGGCGGAGCCTGGTGTTGAAGGATAGAGGCTGGTAATGGATTTCGTGGTGGCCGAGGTAGTGGGTCACGACGGCGGGGCTGGAGTGGTGCGGAATTAAGAGCAATGGAGCATCGACCCATTTTTCAAATCAGAACTGGTGGTGTTCGGTGGTCGTCATAGGAGGAAGAAGGAGATGTGGCGAGGTGGGTGCGGCGGTCGTCGGAGATGGAGGAGGAAGAAGAAGATACGGAGAAGTGATTAGCGGCGGTCGTCGTTAGCGATGGAGGAGCAAGGGGCAAGGGGCATGAGGCATCAACAGGAAGGGAGGAAGAGAAGCACTGGAACTGGGAGAGAATGAGGAGTTCATGTGATTTTCTTTATCTATTACAGGCTGTCATTTCTTATTTTTATTTTATTAGTTGTAATTTTCTGATTGGGTGTGTGTAAGGTTGAGTTGTCAGGTTTGTGCTCAGTTTCTCTTTCGCTGATAATCAATTAAAAATATAATGATTCTCTTTCTTATGGGCTTGCGTCTAAGGGAAAGATTAATTCTTCCCGGTTCCGTTGTTTTTTTAGCAGTTGTTTTGTTAAATAATCATTATATTTGGATATAAAGATAAATTTTTAAAAAAGATTTTTTTCACTTATTTCAACTGTTTTATTTAAATTACTTCACTCAACTATTTTTAGAAAAGTTTTTTTTACACTACATAACTACTTGCACTTTTCATTCTTACCCTATCATATGTTAACCACTTCGTTTTTTTTACACTACATAACTACTTGCACTTTTCATTCTTACCCTATCATATGTTAACCACTTCACACTTTATACGTTACCTCCACTTGTTTTTATGGATATGTAGGTGCAACATATCTTTTTTTTTTTGTTGAAGGTAGTATGTGTAACATATCTAATTAACATATTTAATTATTTATTTAATTAGTATTCATTATTTATTTACATTATTTTTTGTTAATTTTTTGTTAAAAAATTAAATATTTAACAAGTTTTAATGTTAAAAAGAATAAAATATTATTAAATTATACAAATAATTTTATATCATTTTTTATAATTTATTATATAAAAGTGAATACTTTTACACCACGCAAATAAAATGGATTATCTTAAAATCGTTTTTCAGCAAACATACCCGAACAAAAACAGATTCTGATTATAATCGATTATCACGATAATCGATTATTTGAAAACAGATTAACAGCATAATCTTTTCCTTCCATCTTTCCCAAACACACTCTTAATAAAAGTGTGTGTTTGTGATAGATTAATTATTTGTATTTCAACTGTTTTCCCATTAAAAAGTTGTTTCACTGTTAATCTAATATGTTTGCCATTAAACTTAAATTTTTAAAACAACTTTTTTTTTGGGAAAAAAAAAGCTGTTTTCATGCATCTGATTTCATATGTACGGGTGGATTATCAGATTCTGATTATTTTCCTCGCGTGCACTCACTTTCCGATCTTATCCCCCACCCCCAACGACTTTATTTGATCTAACGTATGGACTATGGACATTTTTTGGTGCATAACGTATGGACTATCGACTAACATAGCGTTGTGGAAACATATTTAATTATTCATTTAATTAATATTTATTATTTATTTATATTATTTTTTGTTAAATTTTTATTTAAATGTTGTGGGAACAAGGTTCAGTCCACCCATTTCAACTTTCTGGAATCTTATTCTTTTGACATGTTTTCATGTCAAGGAAAAAATGTTATAAATTTTATTCAATTTTTTTATAATAAAAAAATTAATGATAATAAATAAATAAATTTAAATATTTTAACAAGTTTTAATTTTAAAAAAACATAAATATAATATAAACAAATAACTTGATATCATTTTTCGTAATTTATTATGTAAAAATGATTTTTTTTGTATCATCCAAACAAAAAAGATTATCTTAAAATTGATTTTCAGCAAACTTATCCAAACAAAACAAATTCTGATTATAATTGATTATCATAATAATCTATAATATACATAACGATTATCAATATAATCTATTTTTTCCAGTTTTTCAAACACACCGTAGAATTGTCGGTTGTCGGTTGTTTGTTGATTATGATCTACCCCACTCAGTCTTTGGGTCAAAGAAAAAAAGTTCAAACTTCACTGGGCTGTTTGCATATTTTTGTGAAGTAGGCCAGTTGGCAATACCTTGTTTTTTTAAAAAATTCTTATCGATTTTTTTATATTATTATATTAAAACACTAATTATTATAATTTATATCAAATTTCATTTTATTTCTAAGTTTATAATAATTATAATTATTCTTTCAAGAGAAAATAATAATTATAATTATGAATAAGTAATTTTTGTTGCAGTATTTATCTTTATCCTGACGGGCTTCACGGCTTCCATGTGGCTCTCCCTCCCCCTGCTCTTAGTCTCTGTTTTATGGACCTTTTTTTTATTGTTTTTATTTATTTTATTAGTCGGCAAATCCTAAAGAAATTGAATTTAGGAAATTGACAGCAAACTAAAATATCCTTTTCCACCTAATAATATATGCGAAAACGATCATGCCATTTTTCTTAACATGTTCGGGGCCGCCGGGGCTTTCGCAATTTGGGTCTTTGGGCAGTCGGCTATGATAAAATAAAATTATAAGTTTTATTTATTATTACTTTAAATTATTAAATGATGTCTTTTGAATTTCTTATATTAATTTAAAATAAATTCTTTATTTACACAACGATTGTGATTAATTCCTTAGCAAATCAGAAAGGAAAAGAGTGAGGAAAAGGAACAGGAAAGGGATTAAACACATTACGAGAGTACGTATTGAAAAAATGGCATGTATCGATCCTTAATTAATTAAAGTACAATCCACTCTATCTAATTAACGACATTACATGCTAAATTTCTCACTTGATCAAATCCTTTTTTTTTTTTTACAAAACTTGATCAAATCCTATATATATATTTATTTTGATAATTCATATCTCACAACTTAACGAATCTATTGAGCTAATAAAAAAATTAAGGGTTAAATATGATTTTGGTATCTATTTTTTACAAAAGTTCGGCTTTAGTGTCCTGTTTGGAAAATGTATTCTTTTAGTTCCTCTTTTTAAAATGTGTCAGAAATGGTTCCTACACCAAAGTTCCTTTTACAAAACGGGAGACTAAAACCGATTTTTTGTTAAAAATAAGAGAATAAAAATATGTGGTTGCCAAAATTGAGGAACTAAAAATATTGATGTAAGGACCACTATTACACATTTTAAAAAAGGGAAAACGAGACTAAAAAAAGTTAGTTTTCCAAACAATTAAAACCGAACTTTTATAAAAAAAAAATTTTAAAAAATTTTAATCCAAGAATTAAATATAAAATATTTTTAATATTATTATAAGAAACTTTTACATCTGAATGCATCAAAATTAAGTCCATTTACATAAAATATTCCATACCCACTCTCAGCTATTAGTATTAAACCCATCTCTTCCAAGTTTTCATACTCGCTTGAGCTTTCATTTCACACACCTCTCTCTCTCTCCCTGCAACAACAAAATGGAGAGATAACACTAACACATTGTTCTTCACTCTCAGATCTACTTTTTTGTTTCAAAAACCCACAGGTACTGATTCTCACTCAAAATTCAAACTCCTCAGATCTACATGCATGTTCTTTAGTATATTTCGATTCAAACTTGGTCTTGTGCTACTGTGAGTTTCTAAATCGAACGTTATCGTCTTACTTAATTCATTTTGGTGTTCATCGTGCTTCTCCATGAGCTAACCATGCCGATTGGTTATTGTAGATTCTTGATCTATCTGATTGTTGTTGATTTCACTTCGATCTGAGAATCTTCGTGTTTGATGTTCAATTTTTACTTATTACTATTCAAAACTACGAAATGGTTTGTTTTGACTCCGAAGTCGAAAGCTGAAAAATTTCTGATCCGTGTTTTTGATATCGTGATTTTACTATATTATCTAATGTGTATGATATATTTGCTAAATCCTCAAGCTTTTAGTGATTGAAAAAGCTATTAGGTTTGTTTAGCTTATTTTGGTGTTTGATTTGTTTAAACTAGTGTTTGAAAAAGTGATTTGGTTTGGTGTAAAATAGGAGGGTGGTAAATTTGGAATGGAAATCACTTCATAGTTTCCACTTACTTTGAATAACAAAAATATAAAAATTGGAAATTAACATGTAACTGTTTTTTACTGTGTTGTCATTAGTTTCCTTGTTCCACTTTTCACCTACTCAACCAAGCACTTTCTTTGTGTTGTCACTACTGATCCAACTAGTGATAGAGCTTCTTTAGGATAGGGAAAATTATTATTTATTTTAATATAAAATAAAATTTATATATAGGTCTCTCTCTCAGTTTTACAATGTTACATGATTAATTTATGTGTTGAACGTTTATTTTGACTCCTTTGAATTTTTGGTTCAAGCTCTGCTATTACCAACAATGTGAGTAGTGTTTAATTGTTGTTTGGTTGATGAACAGGTTTAAATTATCTGTGAATTATTGCACCCTCTGACAACATGGCTTTAGGGAAATATACGAGAGTAGATGGTAGGAGATCTTCTACGAGTTACTGTTCGACAGTGACTATTGTTGTGTTTGTGGCTTTATGCTTGGTTGGGGTTTGGATGATGACATCTTCCTCTGTAGTTCCCGTGCAAAATGGAAATGGAGAAGTGTCACAGGAGAATAAGAATGAGGTGAAAGAACAAAGTGACATAAAAGAACAGGTGAGTGACATCAATAATAGCAATAGTCGGCAGTTTGAAGATAATCCGGGTGATTTGCCTGAGGATGCAACCAAGGGGGACAGTAATGTCACCTCTGAAGACAACTCTAACTTGACAGAAAAACCAGAAGATAAATCATCAGATGATAATAATACAGAAGATGCAGATAAGAAAACGGAGGACGAAGATTCCAAGACAGAAAATACTGATACAAATGGAGAAGCTACAGAGAATAACAAAGATAGTGATGAGACTTCCACGAAGGAATCTGATTCTGATGAGAATGAGAAGAAATCTGATTCCGATGAGAATGGGAAGAAATCTGAATCAGATGAGAATGAGAAGAAATCTGAATCAGATGAGAACAATAGATTTGATTCAGATGAAAGTGAAAAGAAATCTGATGACTCTAATGAAACAACAGATAGTAATATAGAGGAGAAGGTGCAACAAAGTGATAACAAAGATTCTGATGAAAGCTCAAGCGACAAGAATACAGATGACAATGCCAAAAACCAGAGTTCCAATGAGGTATACCCTTCTGGGGCCCAGTCAGAGCTTCTGAATGAAAGTACAGCACAAACTGGGTCTTGGTCAACTCAGGCAGCAGAGTCAAAGAATGAAAAGGAGTCTCAAGAATCCTCCAAGAAGGCAACTGGGTACAAGTGGAAACTTTGCAATGTCACGGCTGGCCCCGACTTTATCCCATGCCTTGATAACTGGAAAGCAATTAGGAGTCTTCGGAGTACTAAACACTACGAACATCGAGAAAGGCACTGTCCCGAAGAACCTCCTACCTGCCTTGTCCGTCTTCCTGAAGGATATAAACGCTCAATTGAGTGGCCTCATTGTAGAGAGAAGGTAGATTTTAAATCAAATCTTGTTAATTATCATCGTATGCTTGACCGTTAACTCTTTCGTAATAATACATTATTCTCCTGCAGATATGGTATTACAATGTTCCACACACTAAGCTTGCTGAAGTTAAGGGGCACCAGAATTGGGTAAAAGTTACGGGCGAATACCTTACTTTTCCTGGTGGTGGAACCCAATTCAAGCACGGGGCACTTCATTACATTGACTTCATTCAAGAGGTAAAGTATGTATTATTTTTTGGTCAGCATTGACTTTTATCCATTAATCTTTAATGTTAATTTGTCCACAATCTGGGTAAATTTTGCTGCATGTTCTATAAATTGATGTTACATGTTCAGTAAAAGATACAGTGTCCATCAATACTATTTTTCTCCCCTCGAGCAAATTTCCCATCTGCTAATCAATATTTCCATCTCCTCTCTCTTTACTTCTTTATCTCTCCAGATTATCCTCTAATTCAGATGCAATTTTGAAAAATATGAAACAAAGGGAAAAAGGAGGATCAGGACACTTTTGTTATATATGCCACAAATGTCAATATAGCTTGTATGTGTGCTCAAGTATTTATGATTCATACAGAATTTTCGACCGATATTCAGGCAGTTTAATTCCTAACTTGTCATGTACCTTGAAGGAAAAAATCATTTCACTGTTGTAGCCTCTTAAAAAACTGTTATTATCAGAACAGAAAAGAAAAAAATGTTATGGCAACTCCACCTTGTAGAAAGTACTCATCTTCTTGATCTAAGCCAAAGGGAGACAACTCTTTGTTAACTGGTGTGAGATTGACTTTTCACTTAATATGATACCTGGAGCGAAGAAATGATTATGATTCTTTTTAATGTCTGTCCCGGGGTTAGACCCAAATTGGTGGAAATTTTGCACATAATGGTGCACATCGGCAAGGAGATACAGAAATGACAGTACAATTATGGTATTTGAATAGAGACTTAAAAGTTCTACGACGACCTTCTTTGCTAACTGCCATAGTGGAAACTTAGTTACATAGGGTGATATACAAGTAGCTAGGAACTATATGTATGTGGTGCACTGCGACACAACCAACACTCAACATAATACAGATATAGCTACATCATTTGATGTTCTACAAATGAATTTCTTTACCAATCGGAAAAGTTATGCTACATAGTAATATAGTATGATTATAAATCTTTATGCTTTCATCCTAGAATTGCTCTATGTATACATAATTTGTTTACTTGATGTTGTTGAGCATGTAACTTAATAGTTTTAATGATGCAGACTGTACCTGACATTGCTTGGGGCAAACGATCACGTGTTATATTAGATGTTGGATGTGGTGTTGCCAGCTTTGGAGGCTTTCTCTTTGACAGAGACGTTCTTGCAATGTCATTTGCACCGAAGGATGAACATGAAGCTCAGGTACAATTTGCACTTGAAAGGGGAATTCCTGCTATATCTGCTGTGATGGGCACAAAGAGGCTTCCCTTCCCTGGGAAAGTATTTGATATAGTCCACTGTGCACGATGTAGAGTTCCATGGCATATAGAAGGTATTATGATTACCAAACTTTCATTTGTTGATTAGATGAATTCATTATACAGCATTTTTTTAAACTAGTTTCATCTAGGCATTTAGGTTTTAAGATAACATACACATTGCAGTGACATAAACTACGAGTAAATGCAACTGGATTTTATTATGAAGGACTATTTTATTATTATTATTTTTTGTACGATTGCAGGCGGTAAACTTCTTCTGGAGCTGAATAGAGTATTGCGACCCGGCGGTTTCTTTGTATGGTCTGCTACTCCTGTTTATCAGAAGCTTCCTGAAGATGTTGAAATATGGAATGGTAGATAATAACTAGACTTATGTCTGCCTCTTATGCATTTTAATGTAGTTAATATTAATCCTGATTCGTGAAATTTTATGAATTCTTCTGCAGCTATGAAGGCACTAACAAAGGCATTGTGCTGGGAACTTGTGTCGATCAGCAAGGATCGAATTAATGGAGTTGGTGTAGCTGTTTACAAGAAGCCAACTTCTAATGAGTGTTACGAGAAACGTTCAAAGAATGAGCCTCCAATATGTCCAGAATCTGATGATCCTAATGCAGCATGGTATTTCTTCCTCAACTGAGACATTTAAAAAAAAATAAAAACAAAAAGAAGAGAAAAAAGGAATTTTTGGCTGAGGTAATTACTGATATTTTTTACTGTAATAATAATGTGAAAAAAATTATTTAAGACAGCCGAATGTTTGGTTTTTTTTTATTTCCCCCTCTCCCTCCCTTTTTGATACATTCGGAGGATGTTAGATGTTCTTCTACAAATGAACAATGTTTGTGTTACGGGGTTTGTTTTCTAAAGTTTCTAACAACTGGCAGTATTTTGACATATACATACATGAAATATAATCTCATTGGTGTCACAGGAACGTAAAATTGCAAGCTTGCATACACAAAGTGCCAGTGAGTTCAGAGGAACGTGGGTCACAATGGCCAGAGAAATGGCCAGCAAGAGTGACCAAAGTACCTTACTGGTTGTCGAGTTCCCAAGTTGGAGTTTATGGAAAGCCTGCCCCAGAAGATTTTACTGCTGATTATAAACACTGGAAACGTGTAGTGTCCAAGTCTTATCTAAACGGGATGGGAATTCAGTGGTCAAATGTACGGAATGTCATGGATATGAGATCTGTCTACGGAGGGTGAGCAGACTTCGTTGTTTCATTTGTTACTCTGAATTATATTAAATTGCTATTATGTTCTTCTGTGTATGACATCTTTCACCGATTGTGGTTTCCAGATTTGCTGCAGCTTTGAAGGATTTGAATATTTGGGTTATGAATGTGGTTTCAATAAACTCCCCAGATACTCTTCCCATTATTTATGAACGAGGTCTTTTCGGTATATATCATGATTGGTGTGAATCATTTAGCACCTATCCTAGGTCCTATGATCTACTCCATGCAGATCATCTGTTTTCGAAGATTAAGGAAAGGTGCTAATTACTATCCTATTTCACGTTCATTGCCAGCAAGAGCTTGGTTATCTGATTAGTAATATACTATATGTTAGTCTGGTTTTGCTAATGCTTATTCACACAGGTGCAATTTAGCTGCTGTAGTGGCCGAGGTTGATCGGATTCTCAGGCCTGAAGGAAAGCTTATTGTCCGTGACACGGTTGAGATCATCGACGAGCTTGAGAGCATGGTAAAGTCTATGCAGTGGGAGGTTCGCATGACTTACTCCAAGGATAAGGAAGGCTTGTTATGTGTCCAGAAGTCCATGTGGCGACCTAAAGAGTCAGAGACACTCCAGTACGCTATTGTTTAAGCATGGATTAGAGGCCCAAAGTTCTTGTGTAACTTTACTTCCACTATTAGTTATGTATCATGTTAGTTAGGCTTCTATGTAATCGTCCTTTTTCCTTTTGAGTATTAATTTTGATATCCTCTATTTATATTTAGAGGTTTGTGTCTTTTGCTGTAACTGTAACATGGTGCCATAGTGTGAAGGAAATTTGATCACATTCTTGCAAATGTAAAGGCCATTGATTTGTAAGCGTAATAGTCGAGAATTTGAATATCCACCACGCCTGAAATGGTATTATTTACTATAATTGAATATTTGGACCAGAAATATATACATTATGGCATCAAATACTGATAGCCTTTTAAGTTGAGGGTTACCACTACTTTTTTCAGTGATTTAACCAAAATGGAGCATTGAAACCCATTCCCATAAAGTTATTAACAACGAGGGGGAGGGGTCTATTCCTCTATTTGCAAACTTTCAGTTACATAAAAATACAAGTCTTATTATTTTGGTCCTCAATTTTTTCAACAATAATTTAATTCTTTAATTATAAAAGTAATATATATCATAACTTTATTGATTTAATGATTTAGTTCATTAATCAGATATAAACAAAATATTGTCCTTTATTAATGCTCTGCTAACATTTATGCATATAGTGCTATAAAGAAGCAACGCTAGCAAGCAATCTATTAAACTTCAAAACTAAAGGTTCCAAAGGTCACGCTGGTTGATATAGTCACATAATCCAAATTCAACGATGGCTGAAAAAAGGTTGCTTCAGTCATAGTGGGGAACACAAAGATCATGTCATATGCATGGTCAAAGGAGAAAATTGCACATCACATTGGTCAGGTTGAGTTGTGTTTAAGAAAAATTGAAGTTCAAACCAACAAGTTGAAGTTGGCTCGAGTTAGGTCAATTTCGGGAAAGTTTATGGGTAATTCGAATCAAACCAACTTGTAAGAAAATGGTTTAGTCCAGGCCGAGTATTTGGACCACACCTAATTTTTTTTTCTCAGCATGTATCCCTCTCTTTTGCCACCCCTCTAACTCAAAATGAAGCTTTCAGCAACACTATATTCTTCTTATGCTCGAAGTGGAGGCATAGTCATAGGAGAAGATGATTTTCTTGGGCACTGTACCGATGATGTTGAGGTCGAATTTGGAGCTAACAATGAAGGATGAGGAGGAGGAGTTGCCATTCCTTTGTTCATCTCCCCGGCACTAGATCTACAATAGTAGTGGCATAGTGGCAGAAGCTCAATGGCAACAAGATATGTAATTTGGTGCTTGAGCAGCATTTCGGGGTGGCATATGACTCAACCGATTGCGTTTGACCGAAAAATATTTCTTGTTACAATGGCTAAGCAATTGCTTGAGTTGACTAATATGTTTATTGACAAAGCATTGAAACTTTTAACTCTCAGCTCCAAGGCTTTAAATTGCGGTCGCGGTTGCGTTGTGGATATTGCGGGAAAATGTGACGGATGCGGCTCTAATTATAGTCGCGATGCGGTTTTGGCTACTGCCAAAATCAATACATCGTGGCCTAAATTTCGATTTCGAATCAAGATTTGAAACCTTGCTCAGCTCTCATTTGGTTTCTAAGGATGCTTATAAAGCTTACATTGATAATATCTGCACTTTTGTGACTCAATACTATTCTGATGATTTCATTGAGAAAGAAAATGATAATTTTGAAATCTCAGCTTCATAACTTTATTATTGATGCTTCCAATCATTCACATTTACAAAATTTATAAACTATATACTTGAATTGTGTTTTTCTTTGGTAAGAATGGAGAAATTCAAGGTGTATTATTACTTGATTGATCTGTTGATTCGCATTATCTTAACTCTTCGAGTATTTTTTTTTTTGGTTTACAACAAAATACTTATTTCCAGTGATGAAGATAATCAAGACAAAGTTGTTGGGTTTTGGGTTTCCTTCCTATGTGGAGAAAGACCCAAATATGTAAGCCCATTTTATCTCACTTGTTTAAGTGGAGAGAGGTCAGATTATGGTTGCAAAGAGGTCTCATTTTAGTAAGAGTATAGCAGCCAACAAGAGAGAAGAGAGGAGAGAAAGCCAACCCGCATACCCACCAGACAGTCACCTTAAAATCACGATATAGAATTCGCTCACCGTTGGATCGGGCTGAAATTTCTACAGCAGGCTCAGAACGTGTGGTTCTTCATTATCACCGTTCGGATTTTCAAGGATAGGTCTGAAGTGAGAGATATTAGCTTCGTACAGTAGCTCTGTTTTTGGGATAAATTTCACCTTCTTGTTTCTCATTTGTAAGCATTGGTGCTTGGTTGTTTTGATTGATTGTTAACACGGTTTGTGCACTTGTTGGAGACTCTTTTGTACCCTTATTTGATCATAGTGGAGCTGTTTCTTTGGTCTGGACAACCCATGGTTTTTACCCTTACTTTAAGGGGTTTTCCACATTAAAATCTTGGTGTCTCTTTTATGTTTGTGTTGTTCTATTTGCTACCATATATTTGTTGTTGCTCTTCACAGATTCTTGCAAGTTTGGGGGGATTTATTTCCGCTGTGTATTGCTTTGTTATTGTGTTACACTGTTGCGTTGTTGTTCTCCCCATCAGAGTGGCATCAGAGCTACTTGGCTTGGGGCATTTTGACTTGCTTGAATGATGGGGGCAAATACAAAGATGGTCTGTTTGAATGGCACTAATTATCATTTGTGGAAGGGCAAGATGAAGGATTTGCTATTTGTGAAGAATATGCATCTTCCTGTTTTTGCTACTCAGGAGCCGGATGCCAAGTCCGATGAAGAATGAGATTTTGAACATCAACAGGTGTGTGGTTTTATTCGGTAATTTGTAGAAGATAATGTTTAAAATCATATTGCTAATGATACACATGCAAAATCTTTGTGGGCAAAGATAGTCCTTGTATGCCTCTAAATCAGGGAGTAATAAATTGTACTTGCTGAAGAGCTTTACTAGTTTGAGGTACAAGGAGGGGACTTCCATTTCAGATCACTTTAATGAATTTCAAAGTCTCCTTGATCAGATGTCAGGAATGGGTATCAAGTTTGATGATGAGCTTTTGGGACTATTTCTATTGTTATCTCTACCAGAGTCTTGGGAGACATTTAGGGTTTCTATCACAAGTTCAGCCCCTAATGGTGTTGTTTCTTTGGAAATGGCAAAGGGTAGTGTTCTTAATGAGGAGATGAGAAGGAAGGTACATGGTACTTCATCTCAGTCTGAGGTGCTTGTCACTGAAAATAGAGGGAGAAGTCAGAGAAAAGAACCGAAGGGTGGTAGAGAGAAAAACAGGAGCAAGTCCAAGTCTCGATACAAGAATGTGGAGTGTCATTATTGTCACAAAACAGGGCACATACAGAAGAATTGTTTTCTGTGGAAAAAGGAGAACAAAGATAAGAAGGGTAAGCAGAAAGAGAGGGATCATGATGATGATGACTGTGTCACTACTGCTACTGGTGATGATCTTGTTATTCTCCGTGACCATGTGTTGGTTAATCTTGTATCAGATGAGAGCATGTGGACAATTGATAGTGGTGCTACATTGCATGTTACACCGAGGATGGAGTTCTTCACATCTTATACTTCATGTGACTTTGGAGTGTTAAAGAAGGGTAATGATGGTGTGTCTAAGGTAATTGGTGTTGGTGATGTTTGCTTGCAAACCAACATGGGAATGCAGTTGTTTCTTAAAGGAGTCAAACTTGCTCCGGATGTCCGCTTTAATTTGATCTCTGTGCAATTGCTTAATGAGGGTGGTTATGATAATCACTTTGGTTCTGGAAAGTGGAAACTCAGCAAATGTAACTTGGTTGTGGCTAGAGGGGAGAAAATTTCTAAACTGTATTGGACAAAAAGCTTTGGTTGCTAAAGACAGTGTGAATGCTGTGGATATGGAGGCATCTTTGTGGCACCGAAGGCTTAGTCATATCAGTGAAAAAGGGTTATATTGCTTAGCCAAAAAGGATGTGCTTCCGGGATTAAAGAGTGCAGAGTTGGAGAAGTGATCTCATTGCATGGCTGGTAAACAGACTAGAGTATCCTTTAAGAAGCATCCTCCCTCAAGGAAGTCAGAGTTGCTTCAGTTGGTGTATTCTGATGTGTGTGGCCCATTGAAGGTAAAATCCTTTAGTGGTGCCCTATACTTTGTTACCTTTATTGATGATTGTTCCAGGAAACTATGGGTCTATGCTTTGAAGACAAAAGACCAAGTGCTGGAGAAGTTCAAACAGTTTCAGGCTTTGGTTGAGAGACAGTCAGGCAAGAAGCTGAAATTCGTTCGTACTGACAATGGTGGTGAGTATTGTGCTTTGATGTCTATTGCAAGCAGCAAGGTATTTCACATGAAAAGACTCCTCCTAAAACTCCTCAGCTGAATGGTTTTGCAGAGATGATGAACAAGACATTGATTGAGAGAGTGAGATGTATGCTTTCTGAAGCTAAGTTGCCCAAGCATTACTGGGGTGAGGCACTGTACACAGTGGTACATGTTATTAATCTCAGTCCTGCAGTTGCTTTGAACAGTGAGGTGCCAGACAAAATTTGGTTTGGCAAGAATGTTAGGTATGATCACTTGAGAGTCTTTGGTTGCAAGGCTTTTGTGCATGTTCCAAAGGATGAAAGATCCAAGTTGGATGCAAAGACAAAGCAGTGTATCTTCATCGGTTATGGTCAGGATGAATTTGGTTACAGGTAGTATGATCCTGTTGAGAAAAAGCTTGTCAAAAGCCGTGATGTAGAGTTCATGGAAGATCAAACCATTGAAGACATTGATAAGGTGGAGAAGACTACACCCAAGAATGATAGCAACTTGTTTGATGTTGATCCAGTTCGATTGCCTATTTATAATCCGAATACTGTTGATGGTAATGTTTAGAATGGCAAGCCACATGATTATGTTAATGATCAACAGCTTGGAGATGAGTTAGATGTTCCAGGTAATGATGATGAAGAACATGAGATGTCACAGGATGAGAATCTTGGTGATGCTCCCGAACCACCTCAAATCCAACTCATGAGATCTAACAAGAAGAGACAACCATCTACAAGGTATCATTCTGATGAGTATGTAACCTTGATTGATGAGGGAGAACCTGAGTGTTTTGGAGAGGCCATGGAGAGTGAAGACAAACAAAAGTGGCTGGATGCAATCATGCAATCCAGGATGAAATGAAATCCTTGTATGATAATCACACTTATGATTTGGTGAAGTTGCCTAAAGGCAAGAGGGCCTTGGAAAACAGGTGGATTTATAGGATGAAACATGAGAGTAACTCTACGTCTCCGAGGTATAAATCCAGATTAGTGGTGAAGGGTTTCCGTCAAAGAAAGGGTGTTGATTTTAATGAGATTTTATCGCCTGTGGTAAAGATGACATCCATGGAACCGTGTAGAGTTTGGCGGCTACTCTTGATTTGGAGGTAGAGCAAATGGATGTGAAAACAACTTTCCTTCATGGTAATTTGGAGGAAGAGATTTACATGAAGCAACCTGATGGTTTTCAAGTTGAAGGCAAGGAAGACTATGTGTGTAGGTTGAGAAAAAGCCTATATGGTTTGAAGCAGGCTCCGAGGCAGTGGTATAAGAAGTTTTAGTCTGTTATGTGTGACCAAGGATATAAGAAGACTACTTCTGACCATTGTGTCTTTGTTAGAAAGTTTTCTAATGATGACTTCATTATCCTGTTATTATATATTGATGACATGCTTATTGTTGGGAAAAATATTTTCAGGATTGACAGGTTAAATAAGCAATTGGGCGAGCCATTTTCCATGAAAGACATGGGAGCTGCTAAACAGATTCTTGGTATAAGAATCATGCGTGACAGAAAGGAGAAGAAGCTATGGCTATCACAAGAACACTATGTTAAAAGAGTGTTGTAGAGATTCCATATGGAAAATGCCAAGGCGGTAAGCACTCCTCTTGCTACTCATTTCAAGCTGAGTGCTAAACAAAGTCCTTCAAATGAAGCAGAGAAATTAGATATAGAACGGGTTCCTTATGCATCTGTTGTGGGTAGTTTGATGTATGCAGTGGTATGTACAAGACCAGATATAGCACATGCTGTTGGAACAGTCAGTAGATTTTTGTCTAATCCAGGTAGAGAGCATTGGAATAGTGTGAAATGGACTTTGAGATATCTTTGTGGTACCGCTGGTATGAAGCTTTGCTTTGGAGGTGATAAGCCTACTTTGGTGGGGTACTCAGACTCGGATATGACTGGAGACATTGATTCCAGGAAGTCCACTTTGAGCTACATGATTAGATTTGCAGGGGGAGCTGTGGCTTGGCAGTCTAGGTTGCAGAAGTGTGTAGCATTGTCCACTACTGAAGCAGAGTTCATTGCCATTAATTACCGAAGCATGCAAGGAGTTGCTATGGTTGAAGAAATTCTTGCAGGAGCTTGGTTTTGTTCAAGACAAATATTTGTTGTTTGTTTAGAGTCAGAGTGCTATTCATCTTGGTAAGAATCCAACTTTTCATTCTAGGTCCAAACATATTGATGTGTGGTATCATTGGATACGTGATGCTTTGGATGCTAAGCTGTTGGAGTTGGCTAAATTTTATACTGATGATAATGGTGTTGATATGATGACTAAAGCACTACCAAGAGGGAAATTTGAAACTTGTTGTGATATCGCTGATTTGGCTGTTATCTCCAAATAGTTGTGAGGGGGAGATTTGTTGGGTTTTGGGCTCCCTTCCTATATGGAGAAAGGTCCAAATGTGTAAGCCCATTTTGTCTCATTTGTTTAAGTGGAGAGAGGTCAGATTAGGGTTGCAGAGAGGTCTCATTTCAGTAAGAATATAGCAGCCAACAAGAGAGAAGAGAGGAGAGAAAGCCAACCTGCATACCCACCAGACAGTCACCGTAAAATCGCGACAGAGAATTCGTTCACCGTTGGATTAGGCTGAAATATCTGCAGCAGGTTCAGGACGTGTGGTTCTTCATTCTTACCGCTATGATTTTCAAGGAGAGGTCTAAAGTGAGAGATATTGACTTCGCACAGTAGCTCTGTTTTTGGGGTAAATTTCATCTTCTTGTTTCTCATTTGTAAGCATTGGTGCTTGGTTGTTTTGGTTGATTGTTAGCACGGTTTGTGCACTTGTTGGAGACTCTTTTGTACCCTTATTTGATCATAGTGGAGCTGTTTCTTTGGTCTGGACGACCCGTGGTTTTTACCCTTGCTTTAAGGGGTTTTCCACATTAAAATCTTGGCGTCTCTTTTATGTTTGTGTTGTTCTATTTACTGCCATATATTTGTTGTTGCTCCTCACAGATTCTTGCAAGTTTGGGGGGATTTATTTCCACTGCGTATTAGTTTGTTATTGTGTTACACTGTTGCGTTGTCGTTCCCCCATCAAAAGTTGCATAATAAAATAGAAGATAATTTTTTTGCAAATAATTTAGTGATTTATATTGAAAGAGAATTAGCTGCAAGTTTTACTTTTGATTTCAAGTCATTAAAAGAGAAGAGAGCAACACTTTAAGTAGCTGTGATTTCTTGTTATTTCATTTAATATTATGTTTAATTAATTTGTTATCACATTTCTACATTTTAATATTATATTACTATATTATAAAGGGAAATATCTTTTTGGGTTTCGTGGTGTCTTTGGCCTATTTCAATTGACATGAAATCTATACAATATATAAATTAATCTTCGTTAGGAGGAAAGTTTGGACAGGTATCACGATGTCATGAAATGGCTTCCTTTGCAAGCCTCTAAATCCTTTCCATATTTAAAAATTAAAAATAATTTAAATTGATATAAAAAATATTTAAATTGATATGGAAAATAACGAAAATGGGAAATAACATTTTTTATTGTTAGCTGCTGAACATAATGATTTATGTATCTTTCCCATACCTATTCAACCTTTTCAAAGCCAAATAATTAAAAAGACATTAAAAGCACTTTCATAATTTTACATATAATTTTGATTGTGGATGACAACCTAATATTATATTCATTTTGAAATAATTAAAATCAAATGAAATTTATCTATTTCAAATTTTAAATTTCAAATGTATTGAAGCTTTTTCCAATGCATGACATAAATATTTTATTAATTGCTTAGCATAATTCCAATACAACCTCACATATTCTAATGCAATCTTTTTTATCATATTTCAATATCTCTCTATCTATTTCTTAATTCATCGTATATCTCATTATCTCTAACTCATCTTTCTCTCTTCCAATTATCTTCTGCCACTTTCTGACTAACATTCTTCATTTTCTTTTTGCAATTGAAGAATCCCAAATTGAAGAACTCCAAATCGTGAAACCAACAAGCATATTGGCGTGGTTCTGTCTTCCATTATTGCTTACCATTTTTCTCTTATTTGATGCTGACAAGAGAGTTGTGCATGTTCAACAAAGTTTTCCAGAATTTTCTCCTTCTTCCTTATCCCGCTAAATAGATGGTCATTGTCTGTAACTTCCTTCTTTCTTACCTTTTCACAACAAACAAATCAAATAAAATACTCTGTTCAATATTGAAATTTTGGAATGTTCAAGCTTTGGAAGAAAAATAAACCGCTTCGTCCCTTACCAGCGCTGCCATGTTGACCAAGAAGCTGAAGCCAATGTCGTCAAGTCTCCAGTGTGTATTTCCTAATTTGTTTTCATTTTTTCGTTTTTTAAACATTTGTAATTCTCTTCTGTGATTTACAAGACCTGTTTAACTATACTGTAAAACTGGTGTCATGAACAATCACATTACATGCTCAAATTTTCGAGGGTGAAGTGGCTGATTATAATGACGAAGAAGAATTGGAAGAAAAAGAGTAATAACAAGTTTATGAGGATAAGGGTGTTGAGGAAGGAGTTGTTGTAAATAGGGCTGTGGGGATGGTGAAGGATTTTGATGTCAAACCTCCTTTGGAATAATTTCAGAGAAAATGGTTGATGAAGAGAAGAAGGAGAATGAACCATTTGCAGTGGAGCATCTTACATGCACAATTATCATTTTAGGAATAATGCCGGTACCGGTCACATGTATGTATTGTCACACCACTGTTGCATTCTGCAAAACATCATAAATTACTTTTAATTTGTTTTGTTTCTCCTCCTTTTATCATTTTTCGGCGGATGCATGGTGGAAGGAGACTATACTGGGAGTCCAAAGATGATAAAAATCGGGACATGATAAGTTTAAATAGATTACTTTCCTCACTACAAAGAGGTAAATACTGTACTATTTTTTTGTAGTGGCTCCTTTATAATTTTTTATGAAGGTATAAGCCTGCTAATGAAAAAGCATTGATTCAACATCTCAAATGCAAATTAAACACTGAGTACAGAATGTGTATCTTATAACTTATAAGATTAGTTGGACACATGCTACCCGTAGATGTCAAGGCTTCCTGATAATTATTTTGTTTTCTTTTACAAGATCTTTGAAAATGCTATTGTAGAGGAATTGTTTTTTTTTTAAGTATTTGCGATCTTGACAAAGCAATTGGTTTTTAGTTGGTACTTTTTAATGATGAATATGATTTCTGTTTATTCTTTTTTGGTTTTTGTTGATGGATTTGATACAACTCATGCTGCAACAAGGTAAATTAATAATTTTCGTATTGGAGATCTCTCACCATATTCTCTGAAGTTTTTTTTTTTTTTAGTTTAACTGTTTTAAAAAAATGACTTAGTATACGGTATTTAAGCTTATACCACGTTTTCCCTCCCTGTTTTTCAGGTTTGATGGAGATGGGGTATGTAATTCTCATCCTTTTGCACAAGGTGATTATTAATTATATCGATACAATTATTATATTATTATTATTGGTAAAACTGCTTTATGTATGGATATTGACACTAACAATAAAAATTTTGTCAAATACATTTGCTATCTTTCGTTTGCAGCTTCAGTAAAAGATTTTTGGGATACTTTTAATTGGGCTCATTACCATGCAAATTAACATAAGAGATACCCTGCGACATGATGCACAAGATCATGAGCTTAAAGAGTTAATAGGGGCATTGGTATATACTTTTGATTTTGATTTCTTAGATGCAGACAATCATTATGATGATTTAGTAATTTTTTATTTTTTATGCTAGGATTTACAAACCCCTTTAATATGGTGATCTAGCAGAATTAACATTAGCAAGATAAGTTTTTTAAACACAGTTGATATGTTGTTTCACCTTCCTGTTTGATTCCTTTTCTTTTTCAGGAAAATGATAGAAGGGTGCAAAAGACCGGCTAAAAAGTTGCAATTGTCTATGACAATGAAGATTGATGTGTCTTGGTTGCAAGTGATGATCAATCCTTAAATATAACAACATATTTTTTTTTATCATTCTCTTCCAAGTTTAGTTTCCACCAATGATAATATGCTTGAGGTAAATTAAAAAAATTTCAAGTAGAAAAGTGCAATAAAATTATATATATATATATATATATATATATATATATATATATATTTTTTTTTTTTCTAGTTTTGTTTTCGAGAGTTACCATTAAGCTGAATTATTGGAATTAATATATAACTTCTGGGGATACGGAGATTATTTTCAATTTTTAATAAATTGATATATATATATATATATATATATATATATATATAATATTTATAATCTATTTTATCTATAATGTCTATGTCTATAATTTACTTATAATAATGCATACAAATAAAAATCCCTTTGAAAGAAAAGTCTATACAAGAGTCACATCCTTCCTCAATAATCTAAAAATGTTAACTTGCATCGGAAAAGATGAAAAAATCAAATAGATTTTTAAAAAAAAATAAGAAAAATAATAATATGATAGATAAAACTATTTTCTAAAAATGGTTAACTTATACGGGAAAAGGATGATAGATAAACCAAACTGATTTTCAAGAGAAAAAAATTAATAACATGATAAGTAAATATATTTTCTAAAAAAATATTGACTTGCACGGAAAAGAAGAGAAACAAATCAAATACATATTCAAAAGATAAGAATAAATAGTTTGATAGATAAATATATTTTCTAAAATTGGTTAACTTACACGGAAAATATGAGAAATAAATCAATAGATTTTCAAGAGAGAAAAAATAATAATATTAAAGATAAATATATTTTCTAAAAATAGTTAACTTGCATTTGGAAAAGAGAAAAAAATCAAATAAATTTCAAGAATAATAAAAATAATAATATGAAAGATAAATCTATTTTATAAAAATGCTTAACTTATACGGGGAAAGGATGATAAATAAATCAAATGATTTTCAAGAGAAAAAAAAAATTAATAACATGATAGATAAATAAGTTTTCTAAAAATTGGTTAACTTACACGGCGTGAATAGGAGAAATAAATCAAATAGATTTTCAAGAGAGAAGAAAAACAACAACAACAACACCACCACCACCAACAACAACAACAATAATAATAATATGATAGACAAATATATTTTCTAAAAATTGTCATGGGGAAAAGAGGAGAAACAAATCAAAAGGATTTTAAATAGAGAAGATAAATAATATGATAGATAAATATATTTTTATCTTTAAATGATTAACTTATACGGGAAAAAGTGGCACTACAAGAAATGTGATTTTTAGTGACCATAATTTAGTGACGAATATAAAATTGGTCACTAATTCTATATTATTAGTGCCTATGTATTTCTTCGTCACTAATATTATCCACAATAGTGACTAAACCACAATTCGTCATTATAATTATGTCTTTAATGACAAAAATATATGCATCACAAATAATCCGTCACTAATATTATTCATAATAGTGACCATGCCACAATCGTCACTATAAGTTTATTATTAATGACCTAAATATAAGCGTCACAACTAATTTGTCACTAATATTAATCATAATTGTGACGAAGTGACAATTCGTCACTAAATTTTATTATTAGTGACAAATATATGTGTCACAAATAATTCACCACTAATATTATTTAGAATAGTGACTAAGCGATAATTCGTCACTATAAATTTAATATTAGTGACCAAAATATGCGTCACAAAAAAATTATCGCTAATATTATTCATAATAACGAGTAACCGACAATTTGCCACTATAAATTAATAATCACAAATTGTTCGTCTTATTATGGCAATCGGTTTTTTTATACAAAAATTTCAAGATTTATTTCTTGGAAAAAAGGATAATGCTATATATGACAGAGGGCTATTGCTTGAACAATCAACTACAGAGACATTGACAATGTTTTGAGAGATGCAACTTAGCGCGTTCGTGGAAACCCGATGAAATATAAATTGTGTAATTGAGTGAGTCTTCATTATATTTAGTTGATGTTAAAATAATTAAACAATTGAATACGGTGCTACAATAATTAACTATGCACTAAAAGCAATATGTAATTTCAAGAAAGGAAAACTAAACATAGTTAATAACAAAGTTTGTTTCACAAAGCAACACATAATACTAATTAATTATCATCGGTATCGTATTCATCAATATCACTATTTTCCTCACCTTTAGTTGAATCAAAACTTTCACAATCACTTATCTCTTCATCTTCTACAATTTTTGAAGGCATAACTGGATTTCCATCAACTTCAGGCCGTGCTAAGTCATCCCTATCCAAAGACATCACTTGTTCATCATCTATTGTATTAGGCATAAGGCGGATCAAGCCAATCTCATCATTTTCTTGACATGCCTCATGTGTTGCCTCACGTGTTGCTTCCTCAGGCATATCATATAAGTCTCGAGTCTTGTCTTCACAACAACTAGCCAATTAGGGTCCTTGGTGTCTTTGACATAATACACTTGCTGAGCTTGTATGACTAAAACATATGGCTCATTAGTATTCAATCTACGATTCACATTGATAAGAAAGAATCCATATTTATCTTCCTTATATCCTCTTCCTTTAGAAGACACATCCCACCAATCACATTTAAATAAAATAATATTATTTCCACCAGAATAGGTTAATTCAACGATATCTTTCAAGACACCAAAATAATCTAAGTTACTCGTACTCTCATCGCTTGTAACTAAGACCCCACTGTTCTGTGATTTTAAATGTATATCACGATCCTTTACGGTAAACCTCCAACCATTTATGAGATAACTTGTATATCGAAAAACACGTGAATCAGGCCCACAAGCCAAGTTAAATAATGATTCATTCATACTTTTATCTTTGTTCTTTTTCAAAAATGTAGCCTGTCAGAAAAACAAACAAACAAACAAAAGTTATCATATAAATGTTATATAATAGTAGACAAATCTAAAATCATACGTACATGTCTTTTAAACCATTTGGAAAATTCTTTTTCATGTCTCTGTTCCACTTGTTGAGGATCTTCTTTCTCTAATTCTTCCTTGTGTAGACTAGTATATTTTAGCATAAAAAAAAAGAATTATAAAGCTACAGTCAATTAAATATTTATATAAAATTTTAAAAAAAATTACTTACTCAATATTTGGAGAGACTTCGATGCAATTTTTAAGATCATACATTCTTGCTTGCTCCAACTCTGGTAAACTTAACTCAACATACTTTTTTCCATGCAATGGTTTGCCGACTTGACAAAAAATACTCAATTTAGATTCATTTAATCCATCTAGATCACCTTCACAGTTTCTTCCAAATCTATTCAATCTTGTCTCAACTCCATGCAAATACCTTGAACAAAATGCACACATTCTTGTGCAATACAAGCTTCTGCAATAGACCCCTCAGGATGAGCCTTATTTCTCACATACGATTTAAGTCTACGCAAGTATCTTTCAATTGGATACATCCAACGATATTGCACTGGCCTAGCAATCTTTGCCTCTTGGGTAAATGAATCATTATATCAAAAAAATGAAGGAGGGAATATTTTCTCGTGTTTACATAAGGTTACAACTATTGTTTTTTCTAGTAATTCCAAATTATCCAAACTCAGTGTCTTGGAGCATAATTCTCTAAAAAAACGAACTTAGTTCAATTAGTGCCTCACAAACCTCCTTACATAAAATACCACGTATTGAAAGTGGGAGATAGCGATGCAAAAATACATGATGATCACGACACTTCATCCCATGTATTTTTCTCTCTTTGATATTCACGCATCGAGAAATATTGGACGAATAACCATCAAGAACCTTTAAATCAACTAGAAATTGATAAAAGGCATGCTTTTCCTCCAATGACATAGTGTAACACGCTTGTTGGAATATATATTTACCTTCTCCAATCATGGTTGCATGAAGCTCAGGTCGTATGTTCATGAACTCTAAATCAAAACGAGAATTTATATTATCTTTGGTCTTGTCTTCGAGATTCATCAATATTCCTATTATATTGTCACATACATTTTTCTAAATATGCATGACATCTAGATTGTGTCGTAATTTTAGACATCTCCAATAAGGTAACTCAAAAAAAATGTTTTTCTTCTTTCCAGGCAACCAAATATCTTCTCGCTTTCTTTTTCTTTTAAATCTGCCAAAACTCACCTGAATATAGTAATTCATGTGTTATTCTTTTAAATTAAAAATATCACTTCATAAAGAGAGAATTCATCGTGTTACTGTTTTAAGTTTAAAAAAAGAAATAGAATCACGATAATATCCAATTAAAAAATAAAGAGAAAACTTGACTTTATCGTAAATTGTTGTCACGTTTTATGTAACTATAGATTTTAAATTTTAAATTGACTAAATAAGTAAAGAGTTTACAAAAGGAGTTCGAAAAACAGATAAAAATAAAATATCATAATATAAGATTACAAGATAGAACCTATTTATCTAATCTTACAAATCTTGAATTTGGAAATTCTATTCTAAGATTACAAGATAGAACCTATCTAATCTTATCTAATAATATAAATTTTGGATTTAGAAATTCTAATTATCTAAGATTACAGTATAGAACCTATCTGATCCTTTTGAGTTTGGAATGCACAACAAAAATATGACTTGGTCAATATACAATAATCTGCAATAATTCAAATTCTAGATGAATTAATGCTACCTGATATAGTTTTTGGGCTAAAATCAGTTATTAGTTACAGAGAAAATATAAAATCCTACCAAATGACTAATTGGTAATTGAAATTCTAGATAATGCTATAATTGTGATAAAAAATGATAATGATCCTAATTAATTAATATTTATGTTTGCAAAATATATTTCATGAATTAGATATAGCACACACACATGCGCGAAGAAAGCAATAGAAAAAGACTGACCTGGTCAAAGTTTTTAAGTTGTTCAACTATATCATCTCCAGATAATAGTATAGGGGCTGATCGTTTTTCTTTGGTACCATCAAAAGCCTTTGAATTATTTCTCCAAGGATGATCATGCGGCAAAAATCGACGACTTCCCATATAAGCAAATTTTCGACCATTTGGTAGCCTGAAGGACCATGTATCCTTGTTACAACAAGGACAAGCAAACTTCTCTTTAGTACTCCATCCCGAGAGATTCCCATAAGCAGGAAAATCATTAATAGTCCATAAAATAGATGCACGCAATTGAAAAGTTTCTTTAGTTGACGCATCATATGTCTCTCCTCCTTTCTCCCATAACTCTTTCAATTCATCAATTAAAGGCTCCAAATTAATATACATCAATATCATTTCCAGGAGCTCTAGGACCTGGAATAAGCAGTGTCATTATGAAATAAGGATCTTTCATACACATCCAAGGTAGCATGTTATAAGGAATTAAAACTACAGGCCACACACTATATGAAGTGCTCATATTTCCATATGGATTGAAATCGTCACTAGCTAGTCCAAGCCTAACATTACGTGGATCTATTGCAAAAGATGGATATTGAGAGTCAAAACTCTTCCAAGCAATGGAATCAGCTCGATGCCTCATTTTCCCATCTTCAAATGGTCTATCCTTATGCCACCTCATTTGTGTAGCACCGTTAGAAGACATATACAATCTTTGTAATCTTGGTGCTAAAGGGAAATAGCGGAAAACCTTTTGAGGCAATTTTTTTATCAGGAATTTTATATCGAGGAGCACCACAAGTTGGACAAAATTTATATTCAATATAATCACCTCGACATTCAAGCAAGCATCTATATTTTCTAATATCTAATATACAATAAAATATTTAATATAGAATTAATTGTCTAAAATTATTTATTATTAAATTTTTTATTTATATTAATAATTATTTAAATTTTTATAATTTATTCTAATAAACTAATAAATAAAATTTAATAAAATAAATAAGAATTCTATTATAAATCAATCCTAAAAGTCTATACTTTTACTTCTGTCTCCAGTCAATTTCTTTCAATGGACTCAAACCTAGTCCAGCCGTCTTTGTATAATCAAACCCAAGCTCACGAACAACTTTTCGAGCCTCAAAATATGATGTAGGAACTTTATTCCTTTTTGGAAATGCTTTTGTCAATAAAGAAAGTAAAGCATCAATCGATTTTGCACTCAAGCCAAAGAGACATTTGATATTTAATAGTTGAACAATAAATGATAACTTGGAAAAGTTCTCACAACCAGGATATAGTTCCTGTTGGACACCCTCGAATAATTTATAAAACTTATCAGCTTTCTCATTCATTCTACCATTATTTGGGCAAGTATTATAAGTTTTTTCCTCACCTGATTGTCCATCGACTTTTGGGATATTTCCAATATTGTAATCACTCTCAAGATCATGTAGCATATCATGAAGCTCATCATCGTAACCACCATCTTCTTCTTCATCATCATCAGATTCACTCACTATTTCACCATGACGTTCCCATATTACATAATCTCTTCTTATCCCAATAGTAGTCAAGTGTCAAGTGCTCGTAAATGATATTACGAGACCAATGAAGATTATTACTGCATTTTTTGCATGGACAACGAAGCAATTTCCCTTCATCAAAACCATTAAGTGCAAAGTCAAGAAATTCACAAACTCCTTTATCATAAAGAGGATGCGTCCTATCAGTAATTTGTATCCAACTTTTATCTAACCCCATGCCTGCCATAAAAAAATATTAGTAATCTATAAATGTTGACATATGATTATCATTAAATATGTTAACCAATGAACAAAGAGTTACTCATTTGACCATAGCAATTCTAAATATTCCACCGTTTTCTCAGCGACAGTCCCATGGGATGACAAATGGTTGTAGCTTATGTTTTTTTCTACCTATGTTTGCAGAGTTTCTATTGGAAGCTTCTCCACAACAACAATCATCTACAAAGTACTTAGGCTGTTAGGATTAGTCTTATATCTGAAGTTTGTTAATTCAGTTACACAGCAGTCCTTTAGGGGATATGTTAGATAGGATACACATGGATTAAGTTAGATTAGTTAAACAAGTCTCTTGATAGCTTCTTGATAGTTTCTTGATTCAAGTTTGTTGAGATTCAGTTCTATATAAAGACTGAACAATCACATTGTAATTCAATTCAGTCAATTCATTCAATGAAAATATATTCTTTACTAGCTGCTGAACCTGTGATATGGTATCAGAGAGTGTAGATATAGAGAGAGAGTGAAATGAAGATGAGAAGATGAAAGATTAGAATAGGAAAGAACATCAGATAAGGGATAGAGTGAATTAGAATGAGAAGAGTTAGAGATACAGTTACAGTGAAAATCTTGTAAGTATGTAGATGGCCTCTTGGTTCGTGTTGATTTCCTTCTTGGCTCCTCAGCTTCATGTTGAATGGTTGGTGCAGTATCATCATGAGAGGATAGTTGAGAATCATGTGCAACATTAGTATGAATATCAGTATGCTGAATGGTTGGAATATCAAACTGTAAAACAGAATCTGCATCAGAACAGTTTTGTGAAGGAGCTGAAAAATCTGTTTGTGAATAAGATTCAAAAGGAAAAACATGCTCATAAAAAATGGAGTTTCTGGAAATAAAGACACTGCGGGTTTGCAGGTCATTTAAAACATAGCCTTTTGTGCCTTGCTAAAATCCTAGAAAAATGCATTTCCTTGCTCGAGGATCAAGTTTGTGGCGATTTTGTTGGAGAGTAGAGGCAAAAGCCAAACATCCAAAGACTCGGATGTCCATAAATGTAGGTGCCTGATTATGTAAAAGCTCATAAGGAGTCTTATGCTGAGTAATAGGGCTAGGCAACCTGTTGATAAGAAAAGTGGTACGGCATACAGCAAAAGACCAGAAACATTTGGGCAACTTAGAATGAAAAAGTAAAGCTCTAGTGACATTTAAGAGATGCCTATGCTTCCTCTCAACAATGGAGTTTTGTTGAGGGGTTTCAACACATGATGTTTGATGTAATATTCCAAGAGATGCATAATAGGTTGGCATAAGGAATTCTAAACCATTGTCAGTTCTAATAGTCTTTACATGAGCAGAAAATTGTGTTTTAACCAAATTGAGAAAATTAGTGATATGTGTCCTAGTTTCAGATTTATTATGCATTAAATACAACCATGTATGCCTGCTGTAATCATCCACAATAGTCAAAAAATATCTATGACCTTGAAAAGATGCAATATTGATGGGTCCCCATATGTCCATATGCAAAAGCTCAAATGAACTAGAGGTAATAGTGAAACTAGTAGGAAAAGGAAGTTTACATTGTTTAGCTAGATGACAAGAATCACAAATGAATTGTCTATTAGGTACAATATAAGGGAAATTGTTACATAAATCCTTCAAAACATCAGTAGATGGGTGGCCAAGTCTAAAGTGTCACAAATCAAAAGATTTAGGTAACATGTTATTGGAATTATTGCTAGAAAAAGAAGTTATGTTGTAAACATGATGTTGGGGAGTGCCATAGAAGATGTAGAGGCTGTGGTGTATCTTAGCATGCCCAATCATCTTCCTAGAAGATAGGTCCTGTATGACACAAGAAGTTGGAGAAAAAATCAATTGACAATGAAGTGAGGAAGTAAGTTTATGAATGGAAATTAGATTATAGTGAAACTCAGGGATAAAAAGAACATAATGTAAAGAAAGACCATCTTTAAAAAGGATAGTTCCTGAAAAAGAGGCATTAATATGAATTCCATTTGGCAATTGGACTGAAATAGGGGAAATTTTCTGAAAAGAATGAAAAGAAGTAAGAGTAGTGCAAATATTATCACGAGCTCCAGAGTCCAATATCCAAAAAGAATTACAGGAAAGGGTATTACCTGTTTTAGTAATTAACTCCAGAAACCATATGGTTGCTGGAATTATTGGATGGTTGCTTACTTATAGAATTGATGGAAGATGCAGGTTCCGCCTTGGCAGATTGAAGTAAAGTAATGAGGTATTGAAAGTCTTCTTTGGAAATGGACATTGACGTCTCAGGAACCGGCTGCTTAGCAGAAACAGTGGGGTGTTGTACCTTGGGAGACTGATCAGTAGATGTAGCGGCAATGGAGCTATTAGAGGTTGCAGTTCTTGAGCGATACCCGGGAGGGAAACCATGTTTGAAATAACAATTTTCAACGGTGTGGTTAGTCCTATTGCAATAAGTACAGAGCATAGATTTGTTGTTATTGTTTCTCCCTCTTCCTCGACCTTGAGAAGAACTGTTAGGGTGGTTTTGGGAAAAGGAATTGTTGCTATTAAGGGAGAAAGCGGAGGAATAAATAGATGGGGAGAAAGAAGAATGACGTTCTTGTTGAACAACCATAGAATAAGCTTGGCTTATAGAAGGTAAGCGATTCAACATCAAGATTTGGGTTCTTACAGCTTGATAAGAATCATTAAGGCCCTTCAAAAAACAAATCACATGCTCTTTATCTTTATAAGACTGTACAGAATCGCGCAGTGAACAAGAACAAGCAACAAGACAGGAACAAGTGGGAGTGGGGCGAGTGAATTCCAGTTCATCCCAAACGATTTTCATGTCAGTAAAGAAAGTGATTAAGGAACGATCACCTTGGCGCATAGAGTGCAGTTCTTGAAGAAGATCTGATTGTTGAAAATGATTGCCCTTTGTAAAGCGATTTTGGAGTTCCAGCCACAAATCACGAGCGTTGTCGAAGGATGATGAACTCTGTGAAATTTGGGAATTTAGGGTTTGGTTGATCCAGGATACCACGATATTGTTGCAGCATTCCCAAGAATCGAATAAAGGATCAGTAGGCCTGGGTTGACTGATAGCGCCATTGACAAATTTGAGCTTGTTCTTTGAAGACAGAGCTCGTGTCATGGCACGACTCTAATGATAATAGTTGTCCCCATTGAGAGCAGGGGAAGCGAGAACAGAATCAGGATTCTCTCCGGGATGAAGATAGTATGGGCTGTTTGGGTTTAGGGATGGATCGGCTGGGGGAACAGGAATGTTGGCCTCGCTGCCGCCGCCGCCATTGGACATACTTTCTGATTGTGGTCTTCTTGGCTCCAAGCCTCTTACCACTCCAATGTCCAAAAATACTAGATTAACTAAAATAGATGGTTGTCCTTTGTCTGACCCTGAATCCTTTAGAAGACTAATTGGCAAACTTCTGTATTTAACTCACACAAGGCCTGACATTTCATTTTATGTACAGCAGCTAAGTCAATACATGAGCCATCCTACCACTCATCATTTTGATGCTGCAATACGAATCTTAAGATACATCAAACACTGTCCAGCTCAAGGATTATTCTTCCCATCAGATTCTCCTCTCCAGATCAAGGCTTTCAGTGACTCTGATTGGGCTACATGCCCTGACACTCGAAAATCAGTCACAGTCTACTGCATTTTCATTGGCAACTCCCTTGTCTCACGGAAATCCAAGAAACAGGCCACTGTTTCCAAGTCCTCATCTGAAGCAGAATACAGAGCACTTGCTTCAACAGTGTGTGAACTGCAGTGGCTCGCTTACCTTCTGCAAGATATCCGTGTCTCTCTTACATCACCTACCCTTCTTTACTGTGACAGTCAGTCGGCCAGGCATATTACAGCCAACTCCTCCTTCCATGAGAGGACTAAGCACATCGAATTAGATTGCCATATTGTGAGGGAGAAGCTGCAGAATAAGCTCTTCCATCTTTTGCCTGTTTCCAACCAACATCAACTTGCTGATGTTTTGACTAAAGCCATGGACCCGAAGCCTTTTCAGGAATTTATCAGCAAGCTGGGTGTCTATAGCATACACTCACCAGTTTGTGGGGGGTATTCGAAGCTTCTCCACAACAACAATTATCTACAAAGTAGTTAGGCTGTTAGGATTAGTCTTATCCTTTACTGATATCTGAAGTTTGTTAATTCAGTTACGCAGCAGTCCTTTATGAGATATGTTAGTTAGGATACACATGGATTAAGTTAGATTAGTTAAACAAGTCTCTTGATAGCTTCTTGATAGTTTCTTGATTCAAGTCTGTTGAGATTCAGTTCTATATAAAGACTGAACAATCACATTGTAATTCAGTTCAATCAATTCATTCAATAAAAATATATTCTTTACTAGCTGCTGAACCTTAAATAGTTTCTTACATTATATCAGTGGAAAATGTTTCTTGTAGGCAAAAGTAACTTTACTATGTGCTTGATCTATTTCTATGATGTAACTGGTTGCTATGGTTTCTTCCTCCCCCGAGCTTTGACTGATCTGATGCTTCTTTTGGCTCTTATTAATGTTCTGGTTTCTTTCGTCCAAACCTGTAATTGATGTTCTGGTTTCTCTTTATTGTTTCTACACAATTGTATAAATTCTCGTTAAGATTGTTGATATTCCTTGGCACAAAGCAAAGTGAATAACAGGGTGTGGGGATATGTGAAAGAAGGAAGTGATGAGGAAGGCCTAAGGACCTTGAACATTAGCCAATGCACTCACCCCTTCTGTTGTTCAGGCTGCCTGTGACTCATTCCCTTCACTTCACACATGCTCAGGGAGGCATTCAATTCTGTTGCAAAATTAAAATTCTACATAGTATGGGGAAGGGTAATATGAAGATATGGCCTTGGTTTTGTCTTTCTATTTCTAGATGTGTCTCATGCGCCTTTTTTGTTCATGTCTCTTTGGGCTTTTTATGTGGAAAGGTTTTTCTTGGTGTGGGGTTAATGTAGTTTTCAACCTTCAAGTATGATCATTCTTTTTTGTGGTAGTGGTTTGATGTGCTATAGGTTATAGATTAGAGTTTTGATGTGTGGGTTTTCATTTTATTTCAAACAAAAATAAATAAAATTTTTGTGACCAGAGTTGCTTATATCTTGTTTATCTATTTTGGTTCATTTTCTACAGGTTTGTTAGATTTGTTAGCACTCCAGAAGTTCTACAGAGGTTTGTGACAATAGAAAAGGAGATTGTGCAGATTGAAAGTTCGATTCTGTCAAGTTGGAAGAGCAATTTAGTGGTAGTGCCAGAAGGTATAGATGGGAAATCTTAATGACATCAGTGCCTTACTTTTTTCACCTATAATCTTCATTACTTTCCTGTGATAAATTCTTATTTTCTTTGGAATAGCAACTTTTAGAACTCTAATATTTCTTTTACTATGTTTTAGTTGGTTTCAGTTTTGAAAACATTGGAATCCATGGCAATCTATTATTTCATTCCATTTTGATTTCATTCATATTGATATGTTTTGTTTCTATATTTGTACCTGATAGGGATTCAATGTTTTGATTAATTTGTCACATCAATGATTTTATAAGGATTCAGTGTTTTGATTATTTGGACAGATCAATGATTTGTTCAATTTCTTTTTTTCTTTTTATAAGCAAAACATAAAACCCTGTAATTTCCATGATTTTTAGAGATATAGATTTATGTCAAAACTATCCCAAAAGCTCCTGAAGAATCCTGATGTATTTGTAAGGTGAGACGTCGATATATGGATGAATGAACACTTCAACTTTCAACGTCTAACTTTTCACTTAATCTCCGGAGATCCTAACACTATGTAAATGAGCCGATCAAGCTCGATTGCCAAATAAGGCACAACGTGTTTACCATAGCACACTGTCCAACACTGGGCACAATGATCAACGTATATGGTTACCATTGCACACTGTCCAACACAAGACACAGTGATCAACGTACAGGGTTTTCATTGTCCACCAGGGCACAAATGAAACAACGTAGCCTGAAATATCTTACCCCGTAGGGCATTCGGACATACAACGTGGCATGAAATATCTTAATTATCAAGGCACCATACATAACAATGTGGGCACGTCTGCCAACGAATGCATATAAAACATTTTGTTCTCGTCATTTTTCTTTATGGTCATTCTTCTTTTGTCGAAGCTCAAGATGGCTTACGACTATTCGTAAATTTCAACATGTTAGACTTTTCAACGTTAATACAGGACACGAAGTCCGAGTGCTCAATCACAAAACCTTAGACCTTGCAATCAGTCTTGGGTTCGTGGTGATAGAAAACAACATTCAACTTTAACAACGTAACCCACAACGTGGATAGGACACAAAGTCCATAACAACGTAACACGGATCAAAGATCTTCGTGTTATATTAAATAACACTAGTATCGCGACGTCTCAGATACTAGGTTCGCGTTTCAACGTTAACACTGTTTTCGTTCTGTGAAAAACAAATCCAAAACAAAGTCTTCGCAACTTATCCAAGTTGTCGAAAATAACACCGTTTAGTAAAACTCATTTATAGAAAATCTATTGTAAAATCATCAATTACTTGAAATCTTTTTCTGAAAATTTTATGTTTCAAAAAGGGAGTCACTTGAGACTACAAAAATACTGCTGTTTTAAGAAAATACTTTCTGTAACCGCTTTTTCAGAACTAATTGACGTCTAATGTTTTAAAAGCCGTTTTAAGTCAAAATTGGACCTTTTCTCCGAAATTAATTTTCTAAAATCATAATCAAGTTATTTTCGAAAATTAATTTCACGTAATAACTTTTTATTTTTTTCGAAATTATTCGCGTAAAAATTAGCAGTACAAAAATAATTTCACAGTTACATACCCACTGCGACTCATAAATTGCTTTTACACTAATAAATAATTAAAATAATAATATTTACACATAATCTATTTTCTAAAATAATTATTTAAATCATAATATCTTACAATATTTCTCAATTAACTATTGAATATTCCTCGTAAAGTCTTCTTAAAGTTTTTATCTGATTAATTGATTGGGCGCTGACCACTGTCAGGCTTCTCAAACAACAATCCACAACATCATAGCAATTATTCCCAGGCAGATCATGCATCACAATATTATAATATATAACTACAAGTAAACACTTAACCGTATATAAATAAACACAGATATAAATAACACAACTTAAAACAAGTTAAGCAAAAACACCACAACCACAGATAAATAATACGGACCACACACTTATCACATACAGTTGTTGGGAAAAATCCCTCAGGTAAACTCCCCTTACCTCTTGAAGATTCAAGCTTTGATTTCAAGAATGGTTGTCCGATTCGAATCTGTTTTCCTCCGCGCAACTCAGGATAATCCACTAAGATTTATCCTTCAACAAATCACAACTCAACCAATCAAAATCAAACAACTACAATCACCTAAACACTACATATAGGTCACGGCCTCAATAGGGTTTTGTGATTAAAAATTCTAAAAATGCTTAAGTCTTTGGATTTATGATCCTTTAATACTTAAGTCTTAAGACAAGTGTTTAACATAAAGGATTGAATCAAAACTTTCCAATTCCTCTAGTATCTAGCTTCAGCCATGAAGGAAAAATGAAGCTAGAGATTTTAGTTTGATGAAACATCTTGGATTCAACATATATATGATATAGAAAGTTGAAATCAATGATTACTTTATAAGAAAATGAACAAAATCTCCTTCCCCCACTTCATGAAGGTTTCGGCCTTGGAGAAAAATAAGGAGGAAAACTTTGTTTGCAACAAACTCTCACTAGTGGAAAATATACATTAGACGGTAAAGGTTTACGTCAGTTAACCAAAAACTAGACGTTAAAAAGGGGGCGGTGGCAGTTTTGTAAATATCAGACTTCATTAATTCAATTTTAACGTCAGTTGTTTTAAGGACTGACGTTAAAAGTGAAGTGACTCACTTTTAACGTCAGTTCAATAAACAACTGACGTTAATAGTGAACGTTTTAACGTCAATTCTTTATAGAGCTGATGTTAAAAGTGAGTCATTTCACTTTTAACGTCAGTCCTTACATCAACAGACGTTAAAGGTTATTTTAATAATTTTTTTATCTATTATACGTACCCTTTCGCATTGCCTTCCTCAAAGTTTCAGTTTCACAATTGCTTTGATGTTTTGTGTTTCTGTTTTGAAAACTAAAATATATGTGCGAAGTCTAAGTTGAATCAATAACCCAAACCGGATTTCATTCATGAAGTGTAATACAGACTGATACAGAAGATTGAAAGGGTTTAAAATCCTATAAAAAGTTACATTGAAAGGGTTTAAAATCCTATAAAAAGTTACATTGAAAGGGTTTTTTAAAATCATAAACATTAAAGCTACATCCCATCAGAGAGTTTATGAAATATGCCAAAGGGAAAACTATACTCCGAAGACCTCAGAAAACTAGGGGGCATGAGAGAGCTCAAGAGAGGCAAAAACAGGTGCACTAGATCTGTTTCAAGCAAAGGCAGTGGTTCTAGAGACTTCCATGACGGTCACTTGCTGCCAAAGCTGAGGTTTTGGAACTGTGACGCCCGAGCACCTGATTTGCCCTCCAAAGAATGATTCTCCGGAAGGATGATAAGGTGAGCAACTCACATAATGTGGTTTACACAAACTTATCACCCATGTAATGTGATTTATACAAACTCAGAAGTTGTTTGACCATTAAGACAAAGATCTTTGAGTCTAGGAATAGGAAGAAAGAGTGATGAAGTTAATCTCCATGGCAGAGCCATATTGTGAAGTCGAAAATTAAAAGGATGGAAGGAAGCTATTTATAGGAGCAGGGGATGAAGTTACTAAGCTATTCTGATTTTCTTGAACACTTATCTATAAACTTAATGCTCATTAAGAGGATTAAGTTACAAGGTGCATTGGTAAGTAGCACAGTAGTCAAAGGAATGAATGTTTTTGCAGATATCTATACACTTTTAACGTCAGTTGTTTAAAAAAACTGACGTTAAAAGTGTTTTTAAAATAAAAAATATTTATTGTTAACGTCAGTTTTTTATACAACTGACGTTATATGTGTGAATTTTACTTCAGTTAAATACATAGATGACTTTCATAATCCTATATATTATAAACGTAAATAATCCTTCAGTTACTAAGCTATTCTGATTTTCTTCAAAACTTATCTATAAACTTAATGCTCATTAAGAGGATTAAGTTACAAGGTGCATGTGTAAGTAGCGCAGTAGTCAAAGGAATGAATGTTTTTGCAAATATCTATACACTTTTAACGTCAGTTGTTTAAAAAAACCGACGTTAAAAGTGTTTTTAATATAAAAAATATTTATTGTTAACGTCAGTTTTTTATACAACTGACGTTAAAAGTGTGATTTTTACTTCAGTTAAATAAATAGCTGACGTAAATAATCCTATATATTATAAACGTGCAGAATGAATATTGGAAATAATGTAATTAATATACGGAAACTTGGCAGTCATAAATTAAGTTGACGTTAAAAATGAGGTGGTGACAGTTTGTAAATATTAAATCACTATTTGCGTCAGTTCTATAAATAACTGACGTAAATAATTATGAAACTCATTTCATTGGTTGTCATGTCCCTGTTGTCCCTCTTAACGCAGATCACTCCATATAGTACTGCAGTTTATTTCTAAACCTTTTTTTTAAACAAGTTTATTTTTAATTTTTATTAATTAGCTTGAATTAGTAAACAAATTCTTGTGCAAATTAAAATAAATAAACACTTAACATAAAACAAGTTATATGTATAATCAAATCGTATGTCATTGAAGCGATTCATAAGTTAAAATTACATGATTAAAAGATAAAAAATTTCTGCAACATAGCCCTAAAATATAAAAAAGTTTCTGCATCAACATCATTTTCTTCTGTCCTGTCAACAGAAACTCCAATGGATGCATCATCACCTCCCTCACTTGAATTCCATGATGCAAACTAAATCCTCAGTCACTAGCAGCGAAAGCAAAGTGAAACGGATCTTTGCATCTTTCTTCTTCCGTGGAATTCCTTGATGCATCATCTTGAATCCACAATCACTTGCTTCCAAAGCAAAGTGAAAGGGATGACGGGGATGAAATAAAGTGAGAGAATCACATTACGTGATTCACCCAACCTTACCATCCATGTAATGTGATTTACACAACCTCAGAAATTGTTTGACCATTAAGACAAAGATCTTTGAGTCTAGGCATAGGAAGAAAGAATGATGAAGTTAATCTCCATGGCAGAGCCATATTGTGAAGCACAAAAAATTAAAAGGATGGAAGGAAGCTATTTATAGGAGCAGTGGATGTAGTTACTAAGCTATTCTGATTTTCTTGAAAACTTATCTATAAACTTAATGCTCATTAAGAGGATTAGGTACAAGGTGAATGGGTAAGTAGCACAGTAGTCAAAGGAATGAATGTTTTTGCAGAAACTAATACAATTTTAACTTCCGTTGTGTAATAGAACTGACGTAAGAAGTGTGAGTGTTTTTAACGTCAGTTTCTTAATACAACTGACGTTAAATATATGACCTTTAACGTTAGTTTTTACTAACAACTGACATAAGAAGTGTGAGTGTTTTTAACGTCAGTTTCTTAAGACAACTGACGTTAAATATATGACCTTTAACGTCAGGTTTTACTAACAACTGACGTAAAATGTTGTTTTATTTTAATTATAACGTTTACACCCGCGTGCCTTCTGCACTTCTCTGTACGTCTCTTTTCATCACGCTCAACCCTCACTCTCGCTCTCACTCTGACCTAATCGCGAGCTCATCTCCACCGCAACCACCGCGAGGGCTTCTTCGCCACCACCGTGAGGTACACTCTTAACCCCTAACTCTGTCTTTCCCGCTCATTCTTTGCAATAACTCGACATCTCTCTTTCCCCTTCCCGCGCACTAACTCTCCTTGTCCCTCTGCTCTCAGTAACCACATCGAACGTTGGCCACCACTCGAGCTTCCCCCCCACCACCACGCGAGCGCCTATTTCTAGTGAGTCTTTAGGGCACATTTTTTTATTTTTGGTTTTGAGTGCATGCATGTTGCTCTACTGGTTGAAACTGTAGTCTCAGTAGTTGAAACTTGAAACCGTGAGTTTGAGTTGTTTGGAATGTCTCTATTTTTGGTTTTGAGTGTATGTTGAAACTGTAGCCTCAGTAGTTGTAACTTTAAACCGTGAGTTTGAGTTGTTTGGAATGTCTCTATTTTTGGTTTTGAGTGCATAATGCTCTGCTGGTTGATCTGTCAAGGCCGTGATGCTCATCACGGCTAGGCCGTGATCAGTTCTGCCTATGAGGGTCTGGTTCAGTTGGCACGTTACAGCCGTGATGGACATCACGGCCAGGCCGTGACCAGTGCTTGGCAATCTTCAAAAACTATAGTTTTCAATCTCCCGTATTGTCCTTATATTGGATATATAGATGTTTTGTATATCTACAGGACCTATCTAGTTATTTTTATTTATACTTCTGTATTTATTTTGAGTTATAACCTGTGTTAATACATATATATTGTTTCTGAACAGGCATACATATGGATCAGTCGGATAGCCCACATGCACGGGAGGACACTGTGGGGGTTTCGCAGGACCCGATCACGCCTACTCCTGATTCTAGTGTAAGTTTACATGTTATATACTATCTTTAGTCCTTCTTTTTAATGTAAGTTTATAATGTTACAACCCTCTATTTTATCATTTTTTTTTTGTCCATACAGACATCACAGACTCATAGGAAACGGGGTAGAGGAGCCACCTCGTTGAAGAAACTAGAGAAGGACAGGCAAAGCGGACTGAAGCTTGAGGTGTCCTTCGATGCTAATCTAAATGCCCAGGGACCCCGTGCTAAAGAATTTAATAAGTGGGTGTTTCTACAAGCGAAGCAAAGACGTAAGCATCAACTACAACCATCGGAATGACGTTCCGCAAGCGTTAAGGATCAGATTTGGGAGGCTATCACGGTATTTTACCTTTACATTCGTTTGATTTACATTATTAGATAATTATCCGAGTTATAATCCATCCAGTTGTTATGTATTTAATGTGTAGGTAGCTTGGACTGTGCCAAATGACGAGGATCATCGTCATAAATGTATGAAAATGGCATCAAAGCGTTGGAATGGGTTCAAGCATGATCTTACCAGGTACTATATATCTGGGAAGAAGCGGCTTGATAAAACGTTCTCGGATTATCCCTGGATTGATCAGGATACTTGGGATATGTTTGCCAGGAGTCGACAGGATGGAGAATTTCAGGTTGGTTTGATTAAGTTAATTTTGTATGCTTATTATAGATCATTTAACTGTATTTAATCATGTGTTTTTGTTTGAATAGGCTAAGGCAAATAAGGGTCGGCAGAATCAGGCGAAGAACATCCACCGCCACACCATGTCTCAGGGTGGGTACCAGACTCGGATCGAGCAGATGATGGCGGATAGGCTGAGGGCGAAGCAGGAAGAGCACTCTGCTAGGATTGAAAGAGGAGAGGTGCCTGAGGGCACACCATCAAGTCCTCCGTCGGACATCGACCGCGAGGATGTCTGGTTAGCCGGCCGCATGACAAAGACGGGATCTTTTAAAGTTGATGTCACTCGCAAAGTGGCAGATAAGATTGTAAGTAAATAATTAACTTGATTTCAATTGATATTTATATAGATATTTGCAACACTTTTCACTTGCACGTTTTTTCATTTTTTTTCATTGTAGATGGATCTTAAAGCACAATCCTCCCAGGGCGCATTCGTCCCTTCTAGACGGTAGGACGTCTTGATGACTGCTCTAGGAAAGAAAGACCATCCTGGTCGGGTTCTCGGTGTTCCTGGGAACGTGACCATCAAAGAATATTATGGCAAGTCTGCTTCACGAAAGCGGGTGGTCAATGAAGCATCAATTTTGGCTGACATTACTCAGCACCTCATGTCCAACCCAGCTATTACAACACATCTGATGCAAGGCTTAATATCCAACCCAGAATTCAAGCAGGCACTTGCCAGAGAGCTTTCCTCCGTCGGTACATCCCAGGACACCGCAGGGCATGCCAACCCTTCACATGTGAGCACAAAAGAGAGTTTTAGTAGGGCACATGTGGAGGACGATGAGTTGGCAGCTAGGGAGCTGGAGTTGGAAGTCCAGCGCCATGAGCATGAGTTGGAAATGAAAAGGCGTGAGCTTGAGTTGGACTCCAAACGACGTGAGTTCGAAATGTTAACAAAGGTATTTATTCATTATTAATGTCCAAATTAGTCAAATAATTACTTGTGTTTTTTTTAATTATCAACAACTTATCTATTTTATTTTTCCTAAACTGAAGGCCAAGTCGACATCGATGTCGGTGTCGCTGTCACCTATCACTCGTTTGTTCTCACTTGGTGAGGATTATGCGTTTGAGATTTTTGAATGTCTATTGGAGCACGATGGATGGGTGGCACGCCCAGATCAACGGATGATATTTACCTTCTGTGGTGACGATCTCGGGAACGCCTGCAGAAATAACGTCTGGTTGAACAACAATGTTTTCAGTCTCTGGTGTACGTAAGTTAATTTTAATTTTATAACTTATTTATTTTTGGTATTTTTTCATTTAATAATTTATTTTAATTTCAATATATATATATATATTATGTAATTAACATCCACACCTTTTCATATCTTAGGTATCTCCATCGTCTTCAGCTTGATAAGGGCATTGCATCAGTTTACGGCTTCTTAGATCCGTCAGTCCTTCTGCCCCAATTCTTTGCTGGCGATGCATTGAGTAAATACATAGGGAACTTGTTGGGAGAAAATCGGAAAGAATTATATCTGGCTCCCTACTGTATGAATGACCATTGGCAGTTGTTGGTACTTCACCCGTCTAGGCATACTGTCATATTCTTCTGCTCTCTCCACCATGATCCGCCACCGAAGGTGGTGGAAGCTGTAAATAAGTAAGTAACTAATCTTAAATTTAATTTAAGTTTTAATATCAGTTGTTTTTTAGTTTATTACACACATAATATATGAATTTGTTAATTGATCGACATGATTATTTGTTTATGATAGCGCGCTGAAGGCGAGTAGCATAAGTTGCGCCAACGGGAGAAGTAGGACTTCTAAGGCTAAAGCAAATCCTGTATGGAACATCCTCAAGGTTTGGTAGTTTATTTATCTGATAATTAATATTATAATTACTAATTTATATGTATATTCAACTGACGTTGAAATTAATTTTGTTGGTAGTCTCGATTTCAAATTGACGGGTGGTCGCGCGGCTATTATGTGATGCTTCATATACTGAACATAGTCTCCGCATCTATTACGGATGGATGGATTAAGGTAATATTTAAACAACTTGTTAAATTATATATTATAGTTTTGAAGATGACTTGCATTGATGTTATTGTTATTATTTGAACGTGTGTAGGCATTTAGCGACCAATTGCCTATTCAAGAAGATGAGTTAAGAGACTTGAGGATGCGCTTCGCTGAATTCTTCTTCAAGTATGCGGCTGAAAAAGGAATTGACAAGATACCTCCGCAATACTTAGATAAATAGTTTTTTTGTTAGACTTTAGAAACTAATTAATAACATGTATATATATATCCTTAGATTGATAGTTTTGTTTTTTAGACATTGGAATTAAAATTTACTTATATATATACATGGGTTTTGGTTTTAAGTCCCCCAGTTGTTCCATTTTTCCTTTGCAGTTCTGTAATGTGTTGATATTCTGTTTTACTGGGATATTTACTGAATGCAGGGATAGCTGAGGGGGGTGATATTTTAAAACTGAATTTAAAAAATAAATAAATCTATTAACGTCAGTTGTATCAAAGAACTGACGTTAATAGTATTTTATAAAATATACAGCACACTATTAACGTCAGTTGTAATAAACAACTGACGTTAAAATTAAACCTTTAACGTCAGTTCTTTATAACAACTGACGTTAGTTTTAACAAAATTAACGTCCGTTGTCTTAAAGAACTGACGTTAATAGTTTTATGTTTAACGTCAGTTGTGTTAAATAACTGACGTTAATAGTTTTATATTTAACGTCAGTTCTCAACTGACGTTAAAATATTAACTATTAACGTCCATTTATTTACGTCGATCGATGATTCGGCGTAAAAAATCAATTTTAACTGACGTAAAAAACACTTATTGCACTAGTGTCTTGGATTACGATTATAGAGGTGATAATAAGAACATAGGAATTGGTTTCAAATTTTAGGATTTTTCTATGATTTTCTAGAAAATTTCAAACTTCTAGAACTAAGAATATAAAAGTGATGATCATGGCATGAACAAGACATTGAATCATCAAAATACTTGAAGAACATATATATGATTGAGTAAGGAGAACAAGGTTTGCCTCTTGGAATTGAAAGAAAAGCAAAAGACCAAGTAGTTGCTTCACAAAAGGCTTGTATGAGTTTATGAACTTTTGTGTTTTTGTGCTAAGTGTGAAAAGGAAGAAAATTTAGTCTTCTCATGTGCTTAAGAAGGGTGGGCTGCGCAAGTTTGGAGGGCCAACGGGAAAATAATTTTGCCACTTAAGAACCAAGGTGCAATTAAGTTGTAAGAACCAAAATGCAAATTAGAAAAGTTTAAGAACATAAGTACAATTTCCATTTAAATTGTCATCATTAGGCAGAAGCAAAATATGTGGTGGATAAGTGAGGAGGAGTGTCTGCCTTCTACACCACAGGTTACAGTGGCAAACTTGCAATTAAGTTGATAGTAGAATAAAATAATAATATAATTTTACAAATATCTGAAAATCATTATGACGTGGATATGATTGTTGTTTTGGCTTCAACGATTCAAGAGAGGGGGGGGGGGGGGGGGTGAATTTACTTTTAAAAAAATATTTCCCTCTTAAAACTTTTTCATAAAGCTTTATAAATCAGAGTTGCGGATTTGTGTTCTCAGGATCTTTTATAAAATCGATGAAGGGTTTTTAACAAAATCTTGAATAGAAGGTGATGAGGATAAGAAAGATTAATAACGAATAGGTTCAGGTTCAATAACTCAGTAATAACAAAATACAGTTTATACAGATCAAGAACGGAAATTATATTTGAACTTTAAACATCAAAGTTGCAGGTTCTTGAATCATAAACATAAATTAAAGAGTCTGAGTTTAGAGATACTACACAACCAGATTTATCCTGGTTCAGTCACCTCCATTGTGACCTACATCCAGTCCCCACTCCACCTGTGGGATTTCACACACTAACACACAACCTTTGCCAGGTAGCTTGAAAAACCTTTACACCACAGAGCACTCCTTCACCTCGAGATACCACACTCTTGTGAAGAGTCTCAATGTTCAACCTAAGGGATACCTCACCCTGATCACTCAGAGAGACTCCCTCTCTCTTTACAATCGAAAAGTAAAACAAAAGTCGATTCCTAACTCTAAATAGTTAGATAAACAAATTGAAGCATTTATGAGTATTGAAACACTCTTTTCACAGTAAGCTCAATCAAGAAGATGATGAATGATATGTGTATCGTTATGATATTCGTATATGTTGTAAAAGTGTTCCTTTGATCCCTCTTTATATAGAAAACAAGTTATAGTTGTTGGGATCAATCAAAACAGATTTGGATATGATTTAACAGAATCCGTTTTCTTGATTCTCGTTCTTGAAATAAGATTCTGACTGTTCTTGTAGAATTCACGTCCATCTTAAAAAATAACCACGTCCATTTGGAAAAAATAGTCGCATCCATTTACCACGTCAGCAGACGGGAGTACTAACACAAAGTAATTGGACATGCTCCAACTAGTAGACGAGCTCCATATGCCATGTCATTGGATGGAGCTTCTCATTAAGATCTTAGCAAGTCCAAAGATTTATGTGGATGATCGCTTCTGTCATCTTAGTGGACGAGCACTTTTATCACTTCAGTGGACGCGTGAGTGCTTCTGTCACTTCAGTGGACGAGCGCTTGTATCACTTTAGTGGACGTGAGTTTCTGTCACTTTAGTAGATGTGAGCTTCTGTCTTTTTTAGTAGACGTGAGCTTCTGTCTTTTTAGTAGACATGAGCTTCTACCACTGTTGGACGAACGCTTCTATTATTCCCAGTGTTGGACGAGCGCTTCTGAAATCTTATTTCCAAAAATCATTTTCATTAACGAAAACTTATTCCTTTTAATGCAGGTTATGAAAAATGATTTTCTTCATACATCTTTTCAAATTGAGCTATTTGTGAGTAAGAGATTTCATCTCTTACAAATCATCTAAGACTTATCACTAGTTTCTTCGTTTAAGCTCTTGTATTGATGATTCCTTGATCTTCATCCTTGCTCTTTGATTCCTTCAAGTTCTTTCTTGAATATTCTCCTTTGATTGCTCATTGAACTTGTTGAATATTGCTTGATACCTGTCTTTACAATTTGACACTAAAAACACTTGCATACACATTAAGTTGTATTTGTCATATATCAAAATCTCTAAGTCATTAAGTTTAACAATGATCGCCATAAATGCTTGTCACATCGGTTACTTTAGTCAAACAAAATATCTCAGCTCCCGATTCTGCTCCGTATTTCCCTCGCCTCAGGTCCTTGCACGAGATTCTCGACATTTCGGCCCCGCACGCACACAATAATAAAATATTAATTTTTTCAAAATTTTTTAAAATAGTCAGCATTCTTGCAAATGATGTAAAAACCTAATGGCTTCTGTCTCGAGTCAAGATTAGGTCTTATGATCATTAAACTTTTACTGTCAGTGAAAATGCAGGAAATGCCGACTAGGTTCCGTCTGAATTTTCAACCCAAAACTTCCCCGTAACCTTATAAAAATAAGTATAACAGGGAAATGACCTTAGTTTATCCAAAGTCATTTTCTAAGTCTCGGATAAAAATATAATCATTTATATAATTATTAACGATGTTAGAAATTCGAAAAATCGGGATGTTACACATAGTCTTGTATTGAGTTGATTAATAGGTATTTTGAATTTACCATTTTATTGGGATTTGCTTGTTGCAGGTGTGTGAAGGATTTGGTGGATAAGAGTTGTGCCAGTAGTGATGAAACAAATGAGATACTTCTTGCTATTGTTAGATGTCTTTTTGGTTGAAGTTGGGGCTTGTCTACCTTACCTAATTGTCATGAGAGTAGTGTATGTTGGTGTTGCTAGTTTTTCAAGTTGCAAGTGGGGTTTCTTTTGCTGTAATGCAGAATTTTATGTTAATATTTAGCATTGGGGAAGACTTTTTAGTCACTTATCTTTTTTAGTAGTAACACGACTAGTTGTGATCAATTTGTATGTATGTATCTTTGTGTACTTGACTTTGTCATTTGTACTTGGATTTGAGTACCTTTACTACCCATCTTAGGAATATTCATTTTGCTTATAAAAAAGTACTGCTATAATAATTTTAAGTGACAACAATAGTAATCTAACTTTTTCTTTTACAAAACAAAATAGTAATATGTTTTAGTGACAATTAAGGCAATGGCCACAATTTCTAACACTTTTAGTGACAAATATTAACAATCACTAAAAGTAAATTGTGTTAAAATACTTGCAATTTATTGGTCACTATAAGTTTTAATAGTGACGATAACTCATAACTATTGTGATATGTATTTGTGACAATTCATGTTTGTCATTGTTATTTATAAATATTAGTGATGTTGTTTTCGTTATAATAAATGTCTATTTTTAGTGACAATTCAAAAAATCGTCACTAATTAAATAGTGACTTGAGTTATAGTGACGAACGATGACGAAATAAAATATCGTCACTAAACGGCCATAGTGACGATTTTTGAAGCTTTTAGTGACGATTTTTGTCGTCACAAAAATTACATTTTCTTGTAGTGTGGACAAACAAATCAAATACATATTCAAAAGATAAGAATAAATAATTTGATAGATAAATATATTTTCTAAAATTGTTTAACTTACACAAAAATATGATAAATAAATCAATAGATTTTCAAGAGAGAAAAAATAATAATATTATAGATAAATATATTTTCTAAAAATGGTTAACTTGCATTTGGCAAAGAGGAAAAAAGTCAAATAGATTTTCAAAGAATAAGAAAAATCATAATATGATAGATAAATCTATTTTCTAAAAATGATTAACTTATAAGGGGGAAACATGATAAATAAATCAAAATGATTTTCAAGAGAAAAAAATAATAACAAGATAAGTAAAAATATTTTTTAAAAAGGTTGACTTGAACAAAAAACAAGAGAAACAAATCAAATATTTTTTCAAAAGAGAAGAAAAAATAATTTGTTAGCTAAATAAATTTTCTAAAATGGGAAAAAGAAAAAATAAATCAAATATATTTTCAAGAGAGAAGAAAAATATTAATAATCATAATGATGATGAAATGATAGACAAATATATTTTCTAAAAATGATAGACAAAAATAATATGATAGAAAATAAACAGAAAATATTTAGGTTTTTAAACAGTTTCCTCTACCATAAAAAATATACTAAATGATTAGATATTATATTATTAACCATTCATATATGTATCATTTATATTTATATTAGATAAATTTATCCCGTGCCGGGTACATGTGCACATGCTAGTTTACAATATATAAATCAAGATTTGAATGCATTTTATCTTATGCAATACAATTATTTATTTTTGTAAAAGAATGTTTTGATATATAATGCATTTTGCTAGTAAATATTGATATTGTAAAATATGTATATCGCTATAATTTTTTTATCAATTACTGAGTATTTTTTTACCTTCGGATTCGCCACTATATTGGAACCCAAAAAATGAGAGATGTTAAAATTCAATGATATGCGGAGTCACATATATTCTTGATAAAATTTCAGTTCGTTCTTCAATAAACAACATTTCAAAGACGTTAAACATGGGTTGGGGTAGCTCAATTAGTTTGAGCTAATATACAAGTTGTTGAAAGAGTTGGAGGTACAAGGTTCAAATTCTGACAAAGGAGAAAAACGATTAATATAATAATTAATATACGAACATTTACCTATAAAATAAAATTACTTTAAACATAATTGTGGTAACCCAAATGCCAAAAAAGGTGTATATATTGTCAATAATAATAGTTTTATTTGTTGGATTGGGTCCTGGCAGTTACATGAAAAGTGCTTCACATCAAGAGCGAGTCAGCGTAACATTTTTCCTTTTTTAACTTTCACTTGTACTAACCCTTCTTACTTGCCTATTTTTGTGCTCATCTTTCATTTTATCTATACAAAATCTCTAATCTTCCACAAGCTCCTAGCCTCATAATTCATATCATACACATCCCTCTAAGAACCATGGAAGATGAGAGCCACAACAATTTTCCAAATGGGCTCATCAAAATATCAAGCCCTTAAAGCTAGGGGTGGACATCGGTCGGGTATAGTCGGTTTCGGGTGACCCATTTCGGGTTTGGTCGGTTTTGGACATCAGAATACGTGACCCATTCCTGTCCGATCGAAGTTTCAGTTTACATTGAGCGGGTTCGGATTAGGCGGGTTGATGGGTTTGCGGGTCGGGTTGCCTCGGTTGAGGATCAAACAAAAACAAATTACGCAGCTAGCAGAAGAAGAAGGTAAACGCATAAACAAAAAACATTAACACAAACCAGAAAGAAGAACACAAAACCAGAGCAAGAAGAGAATAGATCTGACCAAACTTTCAAACCGAAAATCGTAAACAACAACATAAAACCAGAAAGTTTCAAACTTTCAACAAAAAAAAGTATCAAAACTTTCAACACCAAGCAACTCTTCTTCTTTGTTGCATGCTTCCTCGTTCGTAGATCTAGAGCAAAACATACAGCAACAGGGATGACTGGCTTGGAAGAGCTTGATGCGTCTCGAGGCGGAGGATGAAGACGAAGAGATGGCAGAGCGGCTCAGCAACGGCGGTGGAATGGTGCGTCTCGGCGGTCTCGCGGCGGAGTGGAAGATGCAGAGGTAGATCGACTCAGAGGGACATCGATCTGCTCATCTGGTCTTTGAAACCAACAACGATCTGCTCATAGAAACCCTAAGCCCAGCGTTCTGCTCGAACAAGAGATGGAGAGACAGAGATGGAGGCATGGAGCAACGCAACACAGGGAAGGGAAGAGAGAGAGAGCTAGGTGGTGAGAGAGGAAGCAGAGGGGCGGTGGTGGGATGGCAGGCCAGGAGTCGTGGTGGTGAGAGAGGAATCAGAGGGACGGCGACGGCGGTGCTATGTATTTGCTTCGTCTAGATTCTGGAATGAGATGAGAGATTGAGAAGTGAGAGTCCGGAGAGTGGAGAACTTGAGATGGTTGAAGTGTTGAACAAATGAATGAGAGAGGATGAGAGATTTTGAAAAATTATTATGAGAGATTTTGATAATTTATTATTAAAGATAAGGATAAGGATAGGATTAAATGATGGCCAATGAGATCCAAGGAAATTCATATATAGTCAATCAGAATAAAGGAGAGTCAGAATTAAAAATATATACATAATTATTTGAAACTAACATGGTCGGTCGGGTACGGGTATCTGTGGGTTCAGTTTTTCCAACCCGCACCCCTCGATCACACCCATTTGAAACCGAGACACAGACTCGATGACCCGCGAACCCGTGACGACCCGCCCGTACAACAACTGGATTTGGTGGGTAAATCGGGTCCCGGTCAGGTCGGACAAAGTTGTCCACCCCTATTGAAAGCCCTTGCTTAAAGACAAACAACAATAACAACAACAATAACAAAGAACACGACCGTTTTCTCCCTATAGCTAATGTGGGTAGAATCATGAAAAAGGGCATTCCTGGCAATGGGAAAATCTCAAAAGATGCCAAAGAGACAGTTCAAGAATTAATGTGTATCAGAGTTCATCAGTTTTGTGACTGTGGAAGCCTCTGACCAATGTCAAAGATAAAAGAGGAAGACCATCAATGGGGATGATATCATATGGGCCATCACAACCTGAGGATTTGAGAATTATGTGGACCCATTAAAATGCTATCTCATGAAATATAGAGAGATAGAAGATGAGAAGCTTAATATTCCAAAACAACAGCAAAGCCTACATCATCATCAAGAGCAACAAGACCAAAATAATGTACCTTCAAATAGTGTATATTCCTCAACACATGATCTCATTTCTCAGCATCCCTATGTGGCCCCAGATCAGCTATTTTCCCTACCATTCTCCACAAATTCAATCCAGAAACAGTTGCAACAGCAAGACCAGATTGATTCAGTGGGGCAATGGTAAGACTAGAGCAAGACCTGGATTTTATGTTGGGTCAAAATAATTTTTTTTTTCACTAATGGTAATTCTATATAAATATTTTTTTTGATAAAGGTAATTCTATATATAGTTATGCGTATATATGAAACGTTTATTATACACACATTATATATAAACAAGTTTTGTAAAAAAATAAATAAAAAATTTACTTGCTTTGAGTTATTCTTTTAAGAGAAAGGTTAGAGGTTTTGGTTTGTACTTGTTTAATGACATACATATCTGGCTTGTAGTAGGGCTGGCAACGAGTACAACTTGTGTCATGAATTCGATCTGTTGCATCCACGATCCATTAATAACTTATTGATTTAATTTTTTTTGATTTATTTGATATGTATATTCAGTTAATTATAATAATAAAAACAATACCAATAATAATAAAATATAATGTATAATTATTGACATTTAACGTTATTTTTGCTCGACTACATTATTTGTAATAAAATATAGTCCAAATAAAAAATTATTGAGATAAAAATCACCTCAAATAAACCTAATTAACTCTTTTTTTTTAAAAACCAAAAACCTAATTAACTCTTAAAACCTATAAACTGAAATGATGACACCTACTCCATTTACACACATCTGGCCATTTTTGGTGAATATATATCCGGGTTGTTTAGTTTTAAATTTTAACTTATATGTAAAATATGACTGGATCTTTTTGTTAAAAGTAATTCACACATAAATTAAAATTTGAATTGTTTTTTACATTTTATCCATTAACGAGAAGTGTACATGTTGGACAGAGGTATATTTTGCAGATTTTAATAAATACTAAGCAGGGCTATTAACCTCCTTTTTAAAACACAGAAAGTAAATTACATATTGGTTAAATTTGGATGAATATTTTACCATAAAAATAATGAAATCCAAAACATTAAACAATTATAATTGGTGTGATATAAGGGAAAAAACTAATTTTTAGAGCAAGCAAGAATCAACCAGATAAATGAGGAAGTGCTTGTGACATGCTATCACAATATCATTCATGGACCGGGCCAGGCCCACAAAGCAGTGCATAAGACATGCACTCATGTAAGCAGCACTAGTATGCCCCACCTGGCCTCCTGAGGTCACAGAGGGCCCAGGCCCAGCTACTTCCCACTCTCTGCAAGAGAACAAGAGCTAATGCATGGCAATTCGAGAATTGACAACATAATCAAGCTTCTAAAAGCACCTCCAACTGTTGTGCTTCTAAAGAAAAATCTTAATAAGCACTCATGCTTAATAAAGATTACATCGTTGGAGTGAGGTGTTTCATAAACACTTAGTGAGATGTTTGTATAAGAATTTGATGCTTAAAAAAAGATGGGTTATTTTTGTAATTTTAAAAAGTGAAGCGTGGCGCTATATTATATAAAAAACAAATTAAAATATTATAATAAAAATAAATATTTTAATAATTATATATAACAAATAATAATATTAATAATTAAATTATCTAAAATATAAATAATATTTTTAATCCAAGTGACATAGAATTATTAATTTATTCTATGTGACAGTGCTAATGTATCACGTCGTTAGCCACATAAGCACTTAATGGATGGAAATACAATGTCTATGACCAACTCCAAAGTTTTTGAACTTATTGAGACCATAACCCAAGAGAAAAATTATAAGGACCAAAACTCACCTACTTTTTAGGGACTGAAATGTTCTAGATTGTCTTCCGCACTTCTCTCCAGCACCTCTCTCCAACATTCATCTGAGCCACTCATTTAATCTAATGGTCCAAAATAAAGTAATATTTTAAACATTAAAAAATAAATATAAAATCCCTAAACCCAAATCCGATAGTCTGTTTCACTCCTCACCAACACTTGCCACAGCCGGCCACGTCGGAGCCGCCGGCGCCGCCGTCTCTCTTCCTCCCTCGCACCACCGGGCTTATTTTGGATCCTATGTTTTTGCTACTTTGTGTTCTTCCCATTGCTCCTTCGATGGATGTGGATGGCATTGGACTCGGTGAAGAAGACACGGTTGATAGGGGGCATCAAGGGAGATGCGATGGCACCTTTGGATCGGGGTTTGCTCGGGACAACCTTCGGATCCGGGTATGCTCGGGTCAACCACGGTGCCCAAGCATTTATGAATCAGGGCTCCACAGAGAGTTGGGTTTTGCCTATAGCTGTAACTGCTGCCATTGTTGCTCTGCAGATTATGCAGAGAGAAGAAGAAGAAGAGATTTAAGCAAACTCCATGCTTTGTTGCAGAACAGAACACCAAAATGAAATTGGGAATCCAAATGTAAAGATGGCCAATGAGGAGGACAAAATCAGGGAGGAAGAGTGAACCGTGACCGTCGGAGGCAGGCGGCGACCGGTGCTGAGTTGCGGCGACGTGCGGAGAAGGGAGAGACCTCGAGGGACGGTGGTACATGGTGGTGAGATTGATTCAGGGGATGTCAAGTGAAGAGTAAATATCCTTTTTGGTCCCTGAAAATTTTGACGGATCCCATTTTAGTCCCTGAAAAATAAAAATTCTTCAGTTAGTCCCTTAAATTTCATTCCGTGAGACCTTTTAGTCCCTCCGTCAGTCAAAGCACATTGACCACCGTTAAGTGTGTGACGTGTCATGTTATTTGCCAAGGTGTACTGTTAGCATTTTCCAGCTTGGAATTGTTTTAAAAAAATTGAAATTAGAGGGCCATTTTGGTCCTCAATAAATTTTAAGTGAGCCATTTTAGTCCCTAACATTTTTGTTGTGACCCATTTTGGTCCCTCACTGACACATGTCAGCACAGATACACGGCTACACAGCTAAAAAACAGATACACTGATACACTAATATGAACCATACCAGTAACACATGTCACAAAAGCTAGCTATGGTTGGGTGGCAATTAATAGGGGTGTAAGTTGACCGGGTCAACCCGATCAACCAGATCGAACCGAACGATCCAATCCGAAAAAAACCGATTATGGTCGGTTCGGGTAAAATACCGAACCGATAAGAACCAATCATCATTGGTTCGGGTATTGGATTTTGTCTCCCAAATCCAATGAGAACCGAACCAACCCGAGGTACAACTATTTTTTTTTTTAAATTACTTTGGGTCAGCCTCAGCTAAAATTAGTAACTCATTCATTTTCAATTTTTCATTTCAGTTTTCATTGCCTCACACTCAAAGCCCTCACTCTTCCTTTGAACCCTAGCTTCTTCGAACCCTAATACTGCGTCGCCTCGTCTGTCGTTACAGAGCACCACCGGCGCCGTGACTAGAGCGCCATCCCCCGTCCTCACCAGAAGCAGATCGCGTCATCGATAGAAGCAGATCGTGTCATCGACAGAAGCAGATCGCGTCACTCCTCACCAGAAGCAGATCACGTCAGATCCACCGCGACTATGAAGATGATGCTTAGGCGACTATGAAGGAGATGTAGAGGCGAAGATGAAGAAGATGCTTAGGCGACTATGAAGATGATGCATAGGTGAAGATGAAGATGAATCTGCGGTGAATCTGAGGTAGAGATGAAGATGACGCAGCAAGAAGTGGTAATGGCACCGCTGCGGAGTGTTCAAGCAAGGTCAAAGGGAACAAAGGACTTAGGGACCTGGGTCATTGTTTGCTGGTTTTTTTTTTTATTTTTTGTTTTTTATTTTTTATTTTTTTAATAGGGGACCCAAACACTCGATCCGAACCAAACCTAACTTAACTGGTTTGGTTGGTTTGGGTTTGGTAATAAAAAACAAAGAAAACCGAACCAAACCGAACCGATCAAATTTGATTGGTCCGGACATTTTTTTCAAAAAAAACCGAACCAAACCGACCCGTTACATCCCTAGTGGCAAAGAAATTGGAACAAAAGCTAATTACCCTACCTGACCTTGGAAGGAGGCAAGCCTTTGAGATCATGAAGGAGGACTTCATGATTCATTTAAACGACAAGAAACTATCAAAGGCATTGGAAAAGGCATGACTGGCTGTGGAGGGTTCGGAGAAGGATCAATATGGTAGGTTGTGGGACTACATGAACGAGCTGTTGACAACCAATCTGGGATCAACTACCAAGATGGATGTCATGCCTCAACCACAGGCTTCGCACTATTTCATAAGATATATATATGTCTGGAGACATGCAATGAACGGTTTAAAAGGGGTTGCAGGCCATTGATAGGCCTTGATGATTGTTTCCTTAAAGGATATTATGGTGGGCAGCTCCTCTCGGCAGTTGGACAAGACGCAAACAACCAATTCTACGTTATTGTGTATGCCGTTGTAGACTCTAAGACAAAAGATAATTGGAAATGATTTCTACAGCTTCTGGAGAAGCTGACATTGGTGACCACATGACTTATAGGTGGAATTTCATCTCTGACCAAGAGAAGGTAGACACTCATGCTTATTTATTTGTCAGTTGATATCTCTATTTATTTGACATGTTCTGTTGATGACTGCAGCTAGCTTGCTTCTATTATTTAATCTTTGAACCCATTATATGCAGGATAGGCTAGTTCCTTTTCCATTAGTTAAGATTTGTGCAAGATTTGTGCCGTCTAAAATTAATGTTTTGTCAAATACTGATGATTATAGTAATTATAGAATGTCATTGTTTACAATGACTACTTCCATAGTGCAAATGAGGATGGCCTTAAAGAAGGACTTGAAGCAAGTCATTATGCATGTTTGTTACAATCTGCCCCTTCTAATGGACTCTAATTTTACATATGGTTCATATAGGTATGGTTCTGTTGTGACATGTGTTACTGCTATGGTTCACATGGTTCTTATAAGTGTATTTGTGTATCTATTTTTTAGCTGTGTATCTGTGTTAACATGTGTCAGTGAGGGACCAAAATGGGTCACGACAAAAATGTCAAGAACTAAAATGGCTCACTTAAAATTTATTGAGGACCAAAATGACCCTTTAATTTCGGTTTTTTTAAAAACAATTCCAAGTTGGAAAATGCTAACAGTACACATTGGCAATTAACGTGACACGCACACACTTAACGGCGGTCAACGCGCTTTGACTGACAGAGGGACTAAAAGGTCTCACGGAATGAAATTTGGGGGACTAACTGAAAAGTATTTATTTTTCAGGGACTAAAATGGGAATCGCCAAAATTTTCAGGGACCAAAAATGATATTCACTCTAAAGTGAAAGTGGGTGGGCATGGGAACCAAACCTGATTAGGGTAATCTGATTTTGGGATTTTTAAGTTTCTTTTTAAAAAATGTCTGAAATGTTGATTTATTTTTGTCCATTAGATCAAATGGATGGCTGAGATGAGTGCTGGAGAGCATCTCCTAGAGACAAGCAATCCATATTCTCATTAAACCTAAAAACTTATTATTTTTTAAATGTCATGTGGCATTAAAAACTTATATTTGATGTCATGTCACTAACTCAATCATGCACCTTGAGTAAAAAAAAAACTCAATCATTCACCTAGCTATACAACTAGCACTGTACATGTATTGATTCCAAATGATATACATAATATTCAGTTTCTTGTTCTCTCTCTTTCAACTCCTGATTAGGCAAGATATTATTAATGGAAAGGATTAGGCAAGATATTATCGATGGGAATGTGATGTGATATACTAAAATGAGATAACAATTTTTTATCATTTTAGCAAATATTGTGTTCAATACATTAAAAGTTTTAAAGTTGTGATTTTTCAATAAATATTTCTATTTTTTTATTCCTTTACACATTGGTTAGGAAGACTTTTATGCGGGGATTGTGTGATCGACTGTGTTTGTATGTATGCACGGAGATGTGTGCGATTCATGGGTGAGAAAGAAAACAGAAAAAGACAGAACTAAAGAAATAATTTATAAAAAAAAAAAACAGCTACAGAAATAGATGCCTGTGAAAAGTTATGTAAGAGACTTTTTTTTTTGTTTTTAGTTATGTAAGAAACTTTTTATGTGTACATGTCTGTTGTTATATAGGGTACGTAAAAGTAGTATATATTCACAAATAAAACAAAGAAATATATATTAACACAACAGAAATCGAACTTCAATAAATACATCCATACATCATTTTGTAGTCTGCAGGTGCGAGCTAGTCTGTGTACAAAGGGACGGAGATCTTATGTTCTAATTTCATGTATCAAACTTTGTCCCTATCAATGACATTTTTTCTTATATTCTACTTTTCTAATATTACATGAAATTTTAAGTAACATGACAACTGATAAGATAGTGTTGACGAGGGTTTGATACAAGAAAACGAGATAGAAGATCTTCATCCATATACAAACACCATCGAGGGCACTCAAAACAAGGATACAATACTAGCTAGTATACACAAGATAATTATATGCAGAAGAGAGCTAAAGTAAAATAATACTAGTGAGGGGTGACATAAATTAACCAAAAGCAATCATAATAACTTCATAAGAATCCAATTAAGTAACTAGAACTTGGATAGCATAGAAGAGCGTTGCCACTGAAAGAAGCTTTGGAGCGTAGCAGCATCAGCCCTATAATGCTTCTGTGTGAACTCAAACAAACCGGACCATGTGAAATCAGGATACTTTCTTGGCTGTTTTCTGCCTAACAGATTGTCTGGTGGTCTCACTGTCTTGTCTTTTCTTGGACACAAAAAGAAAACCAGTGACCTTCTCTCTGTGTCTGTATTAACCAATGCCCTGTGTAGGCAACTCTTGAATCTTCCATTGGACAGTGCCTAAGACACCAAAAAGACTTAACACTCTTGTAGTTATGCATAAAACAAGACCACGTGTTTGACAAAATTAATGATGTGATTAGGGGATAAAAATCATCTGTCTCACTTTCCTGTTACATTTTATGTCCCCACCAATTATAATTTGTTATTGAATAAAATAAAATCTTAACTCATTTACACTTATATACATTCTCAGTTTTTGATTGGTTGAGAACATCGATACACCATTTTTTGAGACAACAGATTTATCTCGTGATTAGGATAGTCCAAAATGACCATAAGTTTTTTTGTTTGTTTGTTGAAAATGTCGATAGCTTGATTAATAACGAGATAAACACCGTATAATTTTGCTGCAAGAAACTATGTATAGTTTTCTATTTTAAATTAAAAGAATTAATATTTATAAAATTGAATATGATTTAAAAATTAAATGGTAATCAATCTTCTCTAATTCTTGTTCCTTTCACTTTTTTTATCAAATAAGAAAAAAAATTACTTAAAATAATAAAGTTTACCCTCCTTAATTTCACTTTTTCTTTCAAACTCCTTTTCATTCAAACATATATACATTGAATTAGTGTTACCTTTTCTTTTTATACATCTCAATTCTTTAACACATATGGTGCTACTTAAGGAAGCCGTATGTAGAAATTGATTATTTTTGAAATTTTAAATATTATATGTGTACATATAAATATGCTTGAATGAATTAAGTTAAGTTCTAGATTTCATTTTATTTTAGCTTCAATTATTTGATGACTTTTTCTGGATCAGTCTATCCATTTTACTTATCTCAGAAATCATATTATCCTGAGTAAAGGCAATTATATTTACAAAAAATATGAAAATTAATTTTTAAATCAAATCAAATCATTTTTAATGTTTCATTGGCATCAGCAGGCCAGTATTTGTCATGCATATTTGTTATATTTATGAATATACATATTTGTTCATAAAAAAAAAGTAATTTTAATGTTTTCAAATAATTCAAAACAGTATTTACAGTTAAAACTTTATAAGTATAAAAAAATAAATGATACAGCACCAAAAAAAAAAAAATGATGTCTTTTATCTCATGTAAGTACTAATTGCCAGTAAGCTGGGCCTTTTAGATGGGAAAAGAAAAACAGCACCGGTTAAGAATCACTTCTAAAACGCTTATATTAAGAAGCCTTTCATTTAAAAAAAAAAAAAAAAAGAAGTTGTATTCCATATATTGAAAATTTAAAAGTTATATTTCCTAATACAATTTTTTTTTTTTTTTTACTATTGACAAAGATATATAAAAGATAAAGGACATGTGACATTATTTTAGGTGACGTAACACTGTAATTATAAGCTGATACCAAAAAGACATGAGAAGTTTACGTACCATGAAAGTGTCACCTATGTTTATGACTAAGGCATCTGATCGAGGGCGAACTGCCAGCCATTTGTTATCTATACAAACTTCCAGACCTCCAACTTGGTCTTGATGAAGAATGGTTAGGGAGGTTGGGTCAGTGTGAGGGCCCGTACCAAGGGTAAGGTTGGAACTTTTGCAAGGTGGATAATAGTTGCACCTCATTATTGAATCACCATCTTGAAAATATCTTTGATAATACAAACGATCCACACCCAAACTAATGGCCAAAAGCTCCATTATTACTAAAGACAATTCCTCCATTGCTTCACAGTACTTTTGATACACCCACCTATTGCAATTAAAAAGAAGTCAAAAACCATGTGCAAGGAAATTGATGAATACATGTATACTGAAATTTGGATTCTCTCCGGACACTGGATCGTCCTGTGCCAACACTTTTGTGGTGAAGTTGCATATATCTAACCCCAGGATATATGTTAGCTGTACAAAAATGTTAATTTACTGGACGGTCCAGCGAGAATCCGGACCCTTGGTGACCTATTGGGCGCTATAAGTTAATTGTAGTGCGTTTTGACTTGCAAGTTGCAATAATTGTAGCATTAACAAATAGTGAAGTTGATTGTCCTTGTTTAAGTACTTCCTGAAGTGGGCTCTGGTCACAACAGGTGCAGTGGGGTCTTAATGAACTCCATCTTCACTAACGATAAGAGGAAAAGGTGATATGACAATCTGTTAGCCATGCTCTTTTCTCTTGCCCCTTTGCTTATAAAGTGTGGACCTCAGTTTTTGATTGGATTGATATGTATGGGGTTTGGCATCAATCATGAGGTAATTGAAAATTTTGTGCAACATTGTCTTCCTTGCAGAGGTAGGCGGGGTAAGAAGGTAAAATATATTATCTAGTGTGCGGTGGTATGGTGTTTATGGCTATTACGTTCATTTTCGGTGATGGTGTGACTGAGCATTCTGTTACTATATCTAATATAAAATTGGTTTCTTGGGACTGGTTTTTGGCTAAGGAAGGTAGAAATTCAAAGTGGAATTTTTCTGATTGGTGTATGAATCCGTTGGACTGTTTTGAACCTTTGCTGTAAACATTTGGTTTTGTATTGGGATAGAGTATCCCTTGTACTCCCTATTCAATAAATCTTTTGCTTATCAAAAAAAAAAAAACTTAGCATACGTAAGTTATTCCTTGTTTTTTTGTTTTTTTTTATTTAAATCAGGAAAATTGTTAAGGACATTCGAGAGTGAATCTTCTTATATCTTATGTAATATTTTCACATAAGAGATTGATGTAAAAAGATAAATAGATTCAACAACTTTAGGGATGGCAATGCGACGGGAGAGTACTTTCCCATTTCTTGTCCCTTGTTATAATTGTTGTCTCAGTCTCTAATTTCTGCTATGGGAAGTATTTCTCCTCCATCCTTGTTCTCTACTTACTCATGGATCCCCATATATGGGGACCTAAAAGGACAGTTGGTGCAAATTCAAACCCTAACTTCATCCTTATCAACACTTGTCTTTCCTTCAATACAATTTCTTTTTAGATTGCATTTAATCCCCTCATCCTCACCCTACTCATTTTTGGATTTCGAAACCCTACCCAACAAATATCACAAAAACATTTTTTTTTTGATAGTCCAAGTGGTTAGGAATTAGTGGGTTAGTTGTTAGTGGGGGTGGGGGGAGGGGATCAATCCCCATACCTAAAACTCCTTATGTCTCTTGATTCTCCAAGTGAGCCACCCTCGTGAGACTCAAAAACATCATATGAAATTAGCAAAATAGATTTATGTCACACACACATATATTAAGATAAGGATATGAGATGTGGGGTTACTCCACTGGTTTGAGCCAAGGATGGATTGAAACATTGATAAAAGAGAAAAACTAATAACACACTAAAATTTGACTATATATATAAAAATATGATAAGCATATTTCTATAATATTCTCGGGGACAAGGACCCTATCCCGTTCCCACTGGAGAAAATCCCTATCCCGTTGGCTCAGAATGGCCCGGGGCAGTCTCCTTAGGAATCTCCATGTATACAAGTAAAAATTGACATCCATGAACCCTATACACAGAATTAATCTCACAAAATTTGATAGGGTCTACATGTTTCATGTCATTATTTGTCTTTCTCTTCACATCACTATTACGTGAAAATCTAAAATAAGATAATCCCCTGCCACGAGCTAGTAAACATGCAAATATGACAAAAGTAGGCGTTGTCATGTAATGCAGTAATGATGAAATAATTCAATGTAGACCTTTTTTTTTTTTTTTTATAAACAAAAAGTATATTAATTGAAAGTATATCAAAGTCGACCTTACCCGGTGTGTCGACCATCTTCCCCCAAGACAGACTTGAAGTAATCAATAATTTGAGAGTTTGAGTTGTTTTGGTGATTGTATTGGAAAGAAAATGTCTCTTTCCATGGCAACTTAGATGAATAACGATCTGCATGAGCACCTGAGTAGCCCGAGACCCCACCAGGTTTCCTCTTAGCACTGACCTTCTTGCTGATGGGTAGCTTGAAAATGGTGTCAGTTTCATGATAAGCAGCATGTATGAGATCTTGGTCCACACCATGGTTGATCACTTGAAAGAAACCATGCTTCAAGCATGCTTTTCTCACAAGCTCTACAGCAATAGCAATAGCTTTCTCATCACCCTTGTTCATGATTGCTAAGTCTATGATGGGTTCTTTGAGCTCCTCTTGGCTTGTGCTAACCAAGTCCATAGATGACCAAACGAACTCTTTGGGCATGTTCCCTTGGTTTTGCAGCAATTTTGAGTCAAAAACCAAAACCTCATTATCATTTTTGGGCTCATGTGGTTGTAATATTGGAGGGTACTGTACTAGAGTTTCCACACTTGATTCCATTAGGGGAGGCATCATTGCATGTCAAACTCATAAACTAATTGGCTACATAAGGAGGCTGTATAAATAGCTAGCGGAGAAGGATATTTTTCCACGTACGTATAAATGAATAAATAATATATATTTAACTAAGAATGATTAAAGATATCATATCCATATTTGAGGGAGTGTTAATAATGTGATGATTCACCTCTTTCAAAAGCATTAAGAGTTGGTGTGAAAGCATCTGGATGGGGTTTTATTATATCTCTATCATACCCTCTCAAGTAAGATTTTGTGAATAATGCATAGACCCAATGTTTTAAATAAAGACCCGCGACCACGATTTGGGTCACAACATTTAGGTTTAGGAAGTCTCCGAAATCAAAACATGACCATAATTATGATCATATCGACAGTATTTTTTTACAATTGCGATAAATATACCGCAACCACAATCATAATTTAAAACCTCGTATAAGATCTATTAAATGAAATATTTTGATCAGGATCAGATGTCATGTCATGAATTTTTTTATAAAAAAAAAATTAAGATGTTATGAAAACATGTAAATAATTTTATTATATCTCTAATAAAGACGAAATGCACCCGAGAAAATCATACTCTTCTTGTGTTTAAAGAAAAATAGCTTCTACTAAGTGTTATGTTACGAACACCTAAAAATATGACGTTTAGATGATATCCCACCCATATTTACATATAATATATTCGTTCAGTTGCATCGAATAATGTAACAATATTATACCGTCATACTCGATGTCTCACGCATGTGTTCTATTTTGGGGTATAAAACATTTTCCTGTCTAGAAGCTGAAGAGGATAAAGCACTTATTCACAAAGTTGATGTAAGTTTGATTTCTAATCACCGGAAGTTCTTGCTTGTTACATATCCTACCATGAAAGTGAACCAAAAAAAAAAGAATGTACGAGAAGAATGCTAGTAAGTTATTCTTTAATACTTTTTTCAATATATTCTTTTTTATTGGTTGAAATTTATATGGAGTTTTAAAAAAAAGTAGGATCCATATAAATTAGTAAAATCTATTTCCAAAATATGGGACGTCCCATTTGAATTTTAACAAGAAAAAATTATGTTAAATAAAGAGTGTTAGAAAATATAGTGATAATACTTCTCATACTTTGAAATAAGACAAAGTATACGTTGCATGGACCCGGATCCTCTTCCGCAGCCGTGCTGCCCGTGCAACGATAGGCTTGTTATTATGGGAAAAAAATTGAAATCACGCTGGAGAAGATCCATGTTCTATTGTTCTACGTTGCATAAAATTTGTTTTGTAATATTTTTATTTATGATAGAGATTGCCCGCTGTGCAACTAAACAAATAATTGAGAGGGGGTAAGATATATTAGATAGAGGAATTCAGAAGAGAAAAGCCAAGGCCGTCGATTGGAAAGGAAGAATCTAATGAATGTTTAAGATGTGAGTCATGGAGTGAGTGTGTATTTGGTTCGAAGCTATCAGATGTATTCTTGACTGAAACTATGGAAGTAACTTTGGTATTGTCTTTAAAGATTTATATTTAGTTTATATCAAACTTGTTTTCAAAATAAAAACATTTAAATATAAATTACTTTATTTCAAATTCAGTTATAATTAAATTAATTTTATAAAATTAACTTTTCAGACGCTTATCAAAAACACACACGGAACTGACTGAACCCGTTAATTGATTCTGTCACTACTGTCTCGCTCTAAAGAGAAATTTCGAGATAGAGGATAGCTATCTTTGTTTCTTGTTTTTTCCTAGTAAGCCCATTGAGTTCCTAACTCAATGATGATAAGTATAACTCAAAATAATAATTTATAGCAATCCACCATATTTTGGGGTTTTTGATTTTCTAGTAGGACCACAAATTATCCTCGTCAGCTTAGACTTTTTGATCTCATTATGAGATTAATCTCCTTATTTAGTTATAATTAAGATTCTTTATCCCCTTCCAAAGATATGTTACATGTGATTCGAACTTGGGTGCTCTCCTCACAAGCTCAGTCTGTACAATCCAACTGAGTCACACCTATTGGGTAAATAACTATTTTTTTATTAGTAATAATTCCTTTCTTGATTTTTTTTTGTTGAGCAATTATCACCATTTAATTAAAGAAACCATAAAAGAGGAAAGAGAATTTGGATATCCTTGTAAAAAATAAATTATATTATATTGAATTTAATTTTTGTGTACGGTTCATTATCACACTAATTATTGAGTTTAACATCATAGATGAATTGTTAATGTATCTTTTTATGTGAAGTTTTAGCATAATCAAACTAATTAATGATGTGATAGTATATAGATGATAGAATGGCATTAAAACTTTTTCACACTGTCTCATTAAAATAAACATTTTTTTAATAGGAAAACAAAGAAGCAAAGATGCAATTGCAAAATCAAGTGATTGAGTGCAAGTAGTTAACGCAATGCTACTTAATGACGAATTGTTCGGGTTACGCCGATCGAAGTTCGATCCTTGGGTATGCAACAACCTTTGGTCGAGTTTACTAACTCGCGGCCGACTTCGGAGATTAGTCCCATAGCTGGTCCTAAAGATCTACGTTGTGGGGATACTTCGAGGGCTCACTCGATCCTAACGACTAATTAGGTGAGTACCAAACCAAAAAAAGATGCAATTTCTAAGTACTACTCGTTAGATATTCAAAAATGGATTTTTTAAATCAGAAATGTTATTGTGACACACTTTGGTGACACACATACGGTGTCATAGCAATTTTGCAAGTCTACTTCATCCATCACGTGATCAACTTAAGACACAGTGCAATGCCTCTCTCTTCATTTCCCTCCCTTTTCCTTTGCTCCCTCACACACCCTTGGCTTCTCAACACTTAACAGAAGCAGAAAGCGCGCGCATTGTCCCACCAAAGTCTGGTCTCCCACCAAAGTGAAGTTGTCCTGTGCGTGAAGAGCTTTGTCCATAGGCAAGGTAACCCCTTTTCTAGTTCAGTTTTCTTCTTTCATTTTAGCTGAACATGAGTGAGTTTGGGCTCCACTTCATCTCCTTCATTGCAAGGTGACTCCTTTAGTTTAGGGTTCTTTCATTCTTTCTCCAGAACATTTGGTTAGTTATCTTCCCTGTCTCCTTTCCTTAACTTACAAAGTATGGATTATAAGTGTGGGTTTTAGACTCAAAATCCATGAAAATCCCTATTAGGGCACTTGCTACAAGTTTGGCCATTATTAACCGTACATATACAACATTTCTACTCTGTAGTTATTGGTCATTATTAACCCAAGTCTTGGACATCACATTGAGTTATGTGGTTAACCAAGTTCATTTATCTGGTTAATACTATTCATTATCTGGTTAATGGCAATTCCTGACACATTATATCCAAGTCTTGGACATCCTATTGAATTATTTGGTTAATCAAGTTCATTAATCTTGTTATTGCTATTCATTATCTGGTTAGTGGCAATTCCTGACACTTAACCCGTGTTGGACATCCAATTGAGTTATCTGGTTAATCAAGTTCATTTATCTGGTTAATGATTCTCGTTATCTGGTTAATGGCAATTCCTGACACATTATATCCAAGTCTTGGACATCCCATTGAATTATCTGGTTAATCAAGTTCATATACAACATTTCTTTGCTTTGTAGTTATTTTGTGAGTTTTATTTTGTCAACATTAATTGATATGATAAGCTTGTAAATCCATGATTTAATTTTGACATAACTTATGAAAGATCTAATTTGTACAGTTTTAGTGTGGCACCCACAATTGCATATTCATGGATACTTCAAATAATTATGTGGATTGTGGTGGTGATGATGGTGAAGTTGCTGGAGTTGACATTGTTAATGATGATCAAGAAAAATGGGAGCCTGCAACTGGGATGTGCTTTTCTTCCATAGAGGAGGTTAAATCATTTTATTGCGAGTATGCTTCCAAGAAGGGTTTTGGTTGGAAGGTGAGAACATCAAGAAAAGGAGTGGATGGTGAGATAAATTACTTAATTCTAGCATGTTCAAGAGAAGGTTCTCGAGTTTCAGGGGTTCCATCTATGCTGAAGACACTACCGACTAAAAGGAACAATTGCTCAGCAAGGATTACTATTAAGTTGGCAGAAGATGGTTTGTGGTACATTAAAAATTTTGTACCTGAGCATTACCACGAGATGAGCCCTACAAAGGCAAGGTTGTTCAAGGCTAACAAGAAAATGAACCTCCATGTAAAGAGAACAATCCAGATCAATGATGATGCAGGAGTGAGGATCAATTAAGACTTTCCAATCTCTCGTTACAGATGCAGGAGGGCATGATCAGATACCATTTTGTGAAAGAGATGTGAGGAATTATGTCAACAAAGAAAGGCGTGCGATAGGGAAAGAAGGTGATGCGAAGGCCTTACTAAGTTATTTTTCTCGAATGATGGAGCAAAATAAAGATTTCTTCTATGAGATAGATATGGATGATGATTTTCATGTAAGGAATGTGTTGTGCGCGATGCAAGAAGTAGAGCTACCCATGTATCTTTTGGAGATGTTGTGACTTTTGATACAACATATTTGACCAATAAGTATGACATGCCTTTTGCTGCGTTTGTTGGTGTCAATCACCATGGTCAATCAACATTACTTGGATGTGGTCTGGTTTCTACAGAGGACATAGAATCATTTGTCTGACTATTCCAATCATGTCTTTGTTGTATGCTGGGAAAAGCCCCTGTGGGTATTATCACTGACCAATGTAAGGCAATGCAAAATGCCATTGAGTTAGTCTTCCCTACAACTCGCCATAGGCGGTGCTTATGGCATATAATGAAAAAAATTCCTGAAAAGCTTAGCGGATATGGTGAATATAAGAGGATTAAGTCTGCAATGAAAGCATCGGTTTCTAATACAATCACAGAAGCTGATTTTGAGGAGAAATGGTCTTTGTTCATTGAGAAATTTGAGCTTGGACAAAATGACTTGGTTGAGTGGCTTGTACAAGGAACGTCATAGATGGGTACCAACCATGTTAAAGAAATATTTTTGGGTAGGTATGTGGTCATCCCCGGTTAACGGTCCATTGTTGATTATCTGTGATGATATGTTGATTATATATGTTGATTATCTTGTAGGTTTTCCACAACATTTTTCATATCTCGGTTAATGACTTATAAATATGTGGTTAATTCCTCTCATTATCTGGTTAATATACACATCCTGGAATTTTTTTCACTCCCAAAATAATAAATGGTTAATCACTTGCAATTATGTGGTTCTTGTTGTTCATTATCTAGTTAATGACTAACCACTTTTATGTACTTGGTAGGTATGTCAACAACGCAGATGGAAGAGCAAACATGCTTTCTTTGATGGATATATCAATTCAACAACAAGTTTGAGTCAATTTGTAAAGCAATACGATAATGCTCTCAAGAGTAGGTCGGAAAGGAATTTTAAACTGATTTTCAATGCATGGATACAACAATTCCTTCTGGGTCAAACTTCGCCAATTGAAAAGCAATTCCAATGCGGGTATACTCATGCCAAGTTTAAAGAGGTTCAACCCGAGTTTAGATTAAAGATGAATTGTCGTCCTCTTTGAAGACCTGGATGGTTGCCTTGTTGTTTATCATGTGTTGGAGGAGGTCTTTGCTGGAGATAGACCAAAAGAATGTGTATATATGGTTGTGTTTAATCATGAAAACCGTGATGTCTATTGTGAATGCTCGTTGTTTGAGTTTAGAGGTATTTTATGCCATGTGCTTTGTGTGTGTACTCAAGAGAGATTTAAAAATGTGCTTGATAAGTTTGTTTTAGCAAGATGGAAGAAAATATTAAAAGGAAGCATTCATATATTAAGAGCAGCTATTGTGTGTGAGAAATGAAGCCACAGATGGACAGATTTAACAAATTGTGCAAGCATTTCTCACTAGCTTCTAAGTAGTCAGTAAGTCCGAAGTTGAAACTAAGGCACTCCATGAAAATTTGCATGAATTTAGCTCTAATATGCCCAACATGCTACATCGCAACATGTTAACAAAAGTCCCATTCATGAGTCAAATCCAAGCAATGCTGCCTCATTCACGATCCATTGCGAGTCAAACGTAAGGCGACTTCATACAAATAGAAAAATAGGGTAGCTGAAAAGTTGCTAAGAGGGCCAAGAAGCGGTCAAATCAACCTGAGGACAAAGACACTAGCAAGGTATGTGTTTTTCACTACAAAGGATTTGAACCTTTATTTGAACCATGTGACCATATATCTTGAAACTATAAGTTTCAACTCAATGTGAAGTTCAGCATGTTACCTTTATTTTTATAAAATCTAAGGGAGGCGATTTCCGTTGGCTAATCGGGAGTGGAAGCAACATCCGTATAGAATCATCTCTTGAGGTTGTCATTTGGTGGAAATGATAACATTCATCGACCTATTGACAACGCCCCGATGTTGACTTCATGGAGTCCTCGCAGTTCACTACACATCTGGATGATTAGACAAATTTTACATGATGGTATGGTGTTCATCTGTCGTTATCGTGCTCATTAACATTGCAGTACGTTTTTTAGGTTATAATACCTTACTAATGAACACCATCGATTTTGCAGGTTGTTGGTGGAAATCACTTTTGTTAGTGTTTTTGTATGACATGGTTACAACACAAAAAAACAAGAATCTTGTAAAGGCTTTAGGGTCATTTTTTGATGTGCATAACATTTCCTATTGTATGTAGTTGATGCAAGTTGGTCGGCTGCAAATCACTTTTGTCACCTTTTTGTATGGCATGTTTGCATGAGAAAATATATGGAGTATGGTATATTGTGATGCCTTTACCATTTTCACAACCCATTGATTATTTGGGTAATCGAATTGCTAATCGAAATCACACTTGACCCAAGTCCCAGACATCCCATTTAGTTATCTGGTTAATCAAGTTCATTTATCTGGTGAATGCTTCTCATTATCTGGTTAATCGTAAATCCTGACACTTGACCCAAGTCCCAGACATCCCATTTAGTTATCTGGTTAATCCAGTTCTTTTATCTGGTGAGTGCTTCTCATTATCTGGTTAATCGTAAATCCTGACACTTGACCCAAGTCCCAGACATCCCATTTAGTTATCTGGCTAATCCAGTTCATTTATCTGGTGAAGGCTTCTCATTATCTGGTTAATCGGAATCCGACACTTGACCCAAGTCCTAGATATCCCATTTAGTTATCCCAGTTAATATAGTTCATTATCCGGTTAATGCTTCATTATCCCAGTTAATCGTGAAATCCACGACACTTGACTCAAGTCCCGACATCCCATTTAGTTATCCCGATTAATCCAGTTCATTTATATGGTGAATGCTTCTCATTATCTGGTTAATCGTAAATTCTGGTTAATGGCAATTAATGAGACATTAAATCCACGTTGGACATCCCGTTGAGTTATCAGGTTAATCAAGTTCATTTATCTGATTAATGCGGTACATTATCTGGTTAATGGCAATTCCTTAGCCATTATATCCAGTTGGACATCCCACGTGAGTTATCTGTTAATCAAGTTCACATATCCGGTTAATGTTATTCATTTACACGTTAATCCCAAAACCTGAAACTTAAGTCTTATGTTATTCAGTAAGGTTATTTGGTTAATCATGTTCACATATCTGGTTAATCAAGTTCACATATATGGTTAATGCTGTTCATTAACTGTCTAACGTCAAATACTAAAACTCTAACAAAAGTTTTTGCACATTCAAATGGACCTCCTATTACATTTTCTCGATAATTGAGATATTCACTAATAATAAGGTCTAGATCAAGCATCAAGTGAAACTCTCCCACCCTTCTAGGATGGGTTGAAGCTCCACCCCATCAGTGTGGCTCAAATCTAGACAAAAAAATGTTACAACAATATCCAAGTTCAGATACATAAACACCTATCCACAATACATAACCAAAAAGTTAAAATCATAGGTATCATGAACACATAAGAAGCGGTCCCCCCCTTACACCAAAATCAGGAGAAATACCTAGTATCTTCATAATACCCCCCACCTTTACGTACACAAACTGTAAAGGGTCCTTTTAGCTATTCTCCTGCATCTTGAGTCTTGACAAGTACTGACACAACAACCTTTTGATACCCAACAAGGTTAGAAGCTTATCACCTTTAGGCTGGGGTACCACAATAACATCTGTAAAAAGCACCAATGCCCTACCTTTCATTAACATATTCTGAGATCTAAGATTAGCATAGAATAAGACATCTTTATTTTTGTATACTAAAATGTCATTTTGCCTAACACCCCTGCATAAGTATCAACATAACCCTAACAAAGTGAAACAACATACATCAAACCATCAAACACCAAAGAAAATCGCTTCAAGTTCTATCCCATATTAATCATTCAATGTTCAAAACCATATCCCGATCACAAACTATTGCTTCTTGTTTCATGTTCTTTTTACATTTCCCCTGGTGATATATGGGATACATATCTTACACTTTGGTGTGCCTCAGGTCACCTTCTACGTTTTTTATGTTTGAACTCAATTTGATGCTCACTCCAGTATCTTCACCAAACAGAGAGAAATTTGTTGATGTAAATAGGCTTTCTTGTTAATACAATATACTGTAACATTAATTCAAGTTCAATTACTTACCGTGTCTTTCACAGTGCACTGGTCCCCCTCCATTCTGTATGGAGGATCAACATTTTCATCATGACCATAGGAGAATTACCATCTCTATACCTGCATATAAGATTATATCAGTAAAGCAAACATACATGAGGATAAAAGTCCTTCATGTCGTCTGGACCACACACTGGAACATGTGAACTATATACCACCCATGTCGGATCATACTCAAGAGGATGATAGGAGACCATGCCCACCCAACCGAACATCCCCATACCAATCTTAGTTCTATCGTCATTGATGACGATCAACCTGGCAATCTATCTCACCTTGCTCCTTAATCATCTCTTCATGCTCCCGAAGCTTTAAAACCTCCAATGTCATCTATATGTACATATTCTTGTTGGCCAAGCTCGATGTATCTGACAACGTTCTGAGCTCACCATCCGTTCTTTAACAAATACTTCAAAACGACATCAATACATTATGTATATAAATTTCAGCATATAACCCTAAACAATGGACATCCATAGTTACCATGGCATTATCATAGCTAGCCATTCTATTACTTTTTGACTACAATTGCTTGGTTAAGAAATGGAAGAATTGTTGAGACGGGTGCTAGGTGGTTGCCCAATTGTATAGTTCTTCTTGTCATCTACAATAAATTATGTGATCATCTTACATGGTTTAAAACAGTAAAGATGGTGATATAACATATGCGGCGATACGAAGATAGCTGCACATCCACACATATGTGTTTAATGTCATTGTCCTGTATTAATGGC
>CM061067.1:79505901-79510901 GCA_030762895.1 Sophora flavescens
ACTCGCCTTCAGCGTGCTATCATAAACAAATAATCATGTCGATCAATTAACAAACTCATATATCATGTGTGTAATAAACTAAAAACAACTGATATTAAAACTTAAATTAAATTTAAGATTAGTTACTTACATATTTACAGCTTCCACCACCTTCGGTGGCGGATCATGGTGGAGAGAGCAGAAGAATATGATAGAATGCCTAGACGGGTGAAGTACGAACAACTGCCAATGGCGATCCATACAGTAGGGAGCCAGATATAATTCTTTCGGATTGTCTCCCAACAAGTTCCCTAAGTATTTACTCAATGCATCGCCAGCAAAGAACTCGGGCAGAAGGATTGACGGATCTAAGAAACCGTAAACTGATGCAACGCCCTTATCAAGCTGAAGACGATGGAGATACCTAAGATATGAAAAGGTGTGGATGTTAATTACATAATATATATATTGAAATTAAAATAAATTATTAAATGGAAAAATACCAAAAATAAATAAGTTATAAAATTAAAATTAACTTACGTGCACGGTGATGACATTCTTTGTTCATCCAGGCGTTATTTCTGCGAGCGTTCGAGATCGTCACCAACTAAGGAAAATATCCTTTGTTGATCTGGGCGTGCCACCCATCCATCGTGATCCAATGGACATTCAAAAATCTCAAACGCATAATCCTCACCAAGTGAGAACAAACGAGTGATAGGTGACAGCGACACCGACGTCGACTTGGCCTTCAGTTTAGGAAAAATAAAATATATAAGTTTTCGATAATTAAAAAAACACAAGTAATTATTTGTCTAATTTGGACATTAATAATGAATAAATACCTTTGCTAACATTTCGAGCTCACGTCGTTTGGAGTCCAACTCAAGCTCACGCCTTTTCATTTCCAACTCAAGCTCATGGCGCTGGACTTCCAACTCCCGCTCCCTAGCTGCCAACTCATCGTCCTCCACAAGTGCCATACTAAAACTCTCTTTTGTGCTCACATGTGAAGCGTTGGCAAGCCCTGCGGTGTCCTGGGATGTACCGACGGAGGAAAGCTCTTTGGCAAGCGCCTGCTTGAATTCTGGGTTGGCTATTAAGCCTTGCATCAGATGTGTTTTAATATCTGGGTTGGACATGAGGTGCTGAGTAATGTCAGCCAAAATTGATGCTTCATTGACCACCCTCTTTCGTGAAGCAGACTTGCCATAATATTGTTTGATGGTCACGTTCCCAGGAACACCGAGAACCCGACCAGGATGGTCTTTCTTGCCTAGAGCAGTCATCAAGACGTCCTGCCGTCCAGAAGGGACGAATGCGCCTTGGGAGGATTTTGCTTTAAGATCCATCTACAATGAAAAAAAATGAAAAAACGTGCAAGTGAAAAGTGTTGCAAATATCTATACAAATATCAATTGAAATCAAGTTAATTATTTACATACAATCTTATCTGCCACTTCGCGAGTGGCATCAACTTTAAAAGATCCCGCCTTTGTCATGCGGCCGGCTAACCAGACATCCTCGCGGTCGATGTCCGACGGAGGACTTGATGGTGTGCCCTCAGGCACCTCTCCTCTTTCAATCCTAGCAGAGTGCTCTTCCTGCTTCGCCCTCAGCCTATCCGCCATCATCTCCTTGATCCGAGTCTGGTCCCCACCCTGAGACATGGTGTGGCGATGGATGTTCTTCGCCTGATTCTGTCGACCCTTATCTGCCTTAGCCTATTCAAACAAAAACACATAATTAAATACAGTTAAATGATCTATAAGAAGCATACAAAATTAACTTAATCAACCAACCTGAAATTCTCCATCCTGTCGACTCCTAGCAAACATATCCCAAGTATCCTGATCAATCCAGGGATAATCCGAGAACATTTTATCAAGCCGCTTCTTCCCAGATACATAGTACCTGGTAAGATCATGCTTGAACCCATTCCAACGCTTTGATGCCATTTTCATACATTTATGACGATGATCCTCGTCATTTGGCACAGTCCAAGCTACCTACACATTAGATACATATATAACAACTGGATGGATTATAACTCGGATAATTATATAATAATGTAAATCAAACGAATGTAAAGGTAAAATACCGTGATAGCCTCCCAAATCTGATCCTTAACGTTCTGTGGAACGTCATTCCAGTGGTTGTAGTTGATGCTTACGTCTTTGCTTCGCTTGTAGAAACACCCACTTATTAAATTCTTTATGCACGGGGTCCCTGGGCATTTAGATTAGCATCGAAGGACACCTCAAGCTTCGTCCGCTCTGCTGTCCTTCTCTAGTTTCTTCAACGAGGTAGCTCCTCTACCCGTTTCCTATGAGCTTTGTGATGTCTGTATGGACAAAAAAAATGATAAAATAGAGGGTTGTAACATTATAAACTTACATTAACAAGAAGGACTAAAGATAGTATATAACATGTAAACTTACACTAGAATCAGGCGTAGACGTGATCGGGTCCTGCGAAACCCCCACAGTGTCCTCCCGTGCATGTGGGCTATCCGACTGATCCATATGCATGCCTGTTCAGAAACAATATATATGTATTAACATAGGTTATAACTCAAAATAAATACAGAAGTATAAATAAAAATAACTAGATAGGTCCTGTAGATATACAAAACATCTATATATCCAATATAAGGACAATACGGGAGATTGAAAACTATAGTTTTTGAAGATTGCCAAGCACTGGTCACGGCCTGGCCGTGATGTCCATCACGGCCGTAACGTGCCAACTGAACCAGACCCTCATAGGCAGAACTGATCACGGCCTAGCCGTGATGAGCATCACGGCAGTGACAGATCAACCAGCAGAGCAACATGCACTCAAAACCAAAAATAGAGACATTCCAAACAACTCAAACTCACGGTTTAAAGTTACAACTACTGAGACTACAGTTTCAACATACACTCAAAACCAAAAATAGAGACATTCCAAACAACTCAAACTCACAGTTTCAAGTTTCAACTACTGAGACTATAGTTTCAAACCAGCAGAGCAACATGCATGCACTCAAAACCGTGAATAAAAAAATGTGCCCTAATTAAAGACTCACCAGAAATAGGCGCTCGCGTGGTGGTGGGGGGGAAGATCGAGTGGTGGCCAACGTTCGATGTGGTTACTGAGAGCGAGAGGGACAAGGAGAGTTAGTGCGCGGGAAGGCCAGGGGAAAGAGAGATGTCAAGTTATTGCAAAGAATGAGCGGGAAAGACAGAGTTAGGGGTTAAGAGTGTACCTCACGGTGGTGGCGAAGAAGCCCTCGCGGTGGTTGCGGTGGAGATGAGCTCGCGATTAGGGCATGGTGAGAGCGAGAGTGAGGGTTGAGCGTGATGAAAATAGAAAAGACGTACAGAGAAGTGGAGAAGGTGCGCGGGGGTAAACGTTATAATTAAAATAAAACAACATTTTACGTCAGTTTTTGGTAAAACCTGACGCTGAAGATCATATATTTAACGTCAGTTGTCTTAATAAACGGACGTTAAAAACTCTCACACTTATTACGTCAGTTGTTAGTAATAACTGACGTTAAAGGTCATATATTTAACGTAAGTTGTATTAAGAAACTGACGTTAAAAACACTCACAAATTCTTACGTCAGTTGTATTACACAACGGACGTTAAAGGTTTATTAGTTTCTGCAAAAACATTCATTCCCTTGACTACTGTGCTACTTACCCATTCACCTTTGTACCTAATCCTCTTAATGAGCATTAAGTTTATAGATAAGTTTTCAAGAAAATCAGAATAACTTAGTAACTTCATCCACTGCTCCTATAAATAGCTTCCTTTCATCCTTTTAATTAATTTTCTGCTTCACAATATGGCTCTGCCGTGGAGATTAACTTCATCACTCTTTCTTCCTATTCCTAGACTCAAAGGTCTTTGTCTTAATGGTCAAACAACTTCTGAGTTTGAGTAAATTACATTATATGGATATTAAGGTTGGGTGAATCACGTAATGTGATTCTCTCACTTTATTTCATCCCCGTCATCCCTTTCACTTTGCTTTGGAAGCAAGTGATTGTGGATTCAAGATGATGCATCAAGGAACTCCACTGAAGAAGAAAGATGCAAAGATCCATTTCACTTTGCTTTCGCTGCTAGTGACTGAGGATTTACTTTGCATCTTGGAATTCAAGTGAGGGAGGTGATGCATCCATTGGAGTTTCTGATGACATGACTGAGAAGAAAATGAAGTTGATGCAGAAACTTTTTTATATTTTAGGGCTATGTTGTAGAAATTTTTTATCTTTTAATCATGTAATTTTAACTTATGAATCGCTTCAATGTCATACGATTTGATTATACATATAACTTGTTTTATGTTAAGTGTTTATTTATTTTAATTTGCACAATAATTTGTTTACTAATTCAAGCTAATTAATAAAAATTAAAAATAAACTTGTATAAAAAAAAGGTTTAGAAATAAACTGCAGTACTATATGGAGTGATCTGCGTTAAGAGGGACAACAGGGACATGACAACCAATGGAATGAGTTTCATAATTATTTACGTCAGTAATTTATAGAACTGACGCAAATAGTTTACCCACCACCTCATTTTTAACGTCAACTTAATTGATGACTGCCAAGTTCCCGTATATTAATTACAATATTATTTCCAATATTCATTCTGCACGTTTATAATATATAGGATTATTTACGTCAGCTATTTATTTAACTGAAGTAAAAATCAAACTTTTAACGCCAGTTTTATAAAAAACTGACGTTAACAATTAATATTTTTATTTGAAAAACACTTTTAACGTCAGTTTTTTTAAAAAACAGACGTTAAAAGTGTATAGATATCTGCAAAAACATTCATTCCTTTGACTGTACTGTGCTACTTACCCATGCACCTTGTAACTCAATCCTCTTAATGAGCATTAATTTTATAGGTAAGTTTTCAAGAAAATCAGAATAGCTTAGTAACTTTATCCCCTGCTCCTATAAATAGCTTCCTTCCATCCTTTTAATTTTCTGCTTCATAATATGGCTCTGCCGTGG